>CM060952.1:85260129-85659992 GCA_030765055.1 Mantis religiosa | reverse complement strand
CTCCCTTTCGGCACTTTACGTTCTTCTTCACCGCTATACCAAGATTATGCGTTGATACGCTCTGATCCAAAGTTTGCTTGTTCCTGATAGGCACTGACTTGTAAGTCTTTGGGTCTGGATGTCCTACAAAGAGAAGGCTAAGCCCAAATAAAAGAAGAGTAAAAATGAAACTGCATCTGTAATATTGTCCTGTGAAATCTGCAGCACACCATGGAAAACTCCTACAAACTTTACAGTAGAGAACACTTACGGGGAAGTTTTGCTTTATATATGACACATCTGTGTGCTTTTCTTCTTCGCGTTTGTGTTGAGAATTTGAAGCAGCGATTTTGTCTCTAATGGTTTACAGACGTACAGTACTACACAGGCCGTACCTTCTCCGTAGAATGCAATTATGCATTTTGTTTTTAATGTAGATCTTATTTTGTGTCAAACATCTATATCTTATTTTAATAAAAGGGTTTGGGTAAAAATAGCGAACGCTTTTCCACGTAAAGGGTAGTTTGGCATTTGCGCACACACAATCACAGACACTCACATAAGGATCTTGTTCTACAAATGCTTTGTTTTGGATTCAGGGAGTCTCAAAACAGGTATTTCAGGTGAAATCTGTTAGGTATTGAGTTTTTGGGTGGGCTGTAATGCATCCTCTACATATGACAGCTCGGTAGTAATCTTGTAATGTGTTAAATATCAGGTGTGCTAATTCTTTCCTTTATGTCATTACTAGCAGAAGCTTGCGTCGTTTATCCTTCTCTCTGCTTACCTTATCACTCTTTCCTTTCCTCTTTCTTACCATGTTGCTCTCTCCTCCAATCACGCTCTCTCATACATACTTTACCTTCTTTTACTATGTTATCCTCACTCTTTGCATCTCCCTTCCCTCTTTTCACCCTTGTTGATTCTCTCTATAACGTACCTCATGTGCTATTTCTAGAACAGTAATAAAACTGTTTCTTCTAGAATTAGGACAAGGATTAACTGCGAAGGGGATTCGGCATGGAGACAAGTGCTGATCCACTGTACCTCTGCCCCAAGGGGAGTACTCCCGGGAGGAAGGATGGGGCGAGAGGAGACAGAGGGTGACCGTCCCAAGGAACCATGACAATGCAGAGGGCAGGGTCCTACATTTTTCTAGATAGAGACCTCCTCCAGTAGGCTAGAATAATGGGCATGCCCCCTACTGTGGTACGGAAACAGGCCCAGTGGTCCCAGCAGCAGGTCCCGAAATGGTCCCAACAGCAGCCGACCCTCGTAGCCACGGTCGTTAGAGCGTATGTCTCTAGCGTTCCGCCCCGTAGAGGGTCGCGGGTTTGAGTCCAGTTTTGAGCATGGGTGTTTATGTGTATATGTGTGAAACTAAAGAAATCAGATAGTAAAATAAACAGAAACAATAAAAAAATGGTTAAACAAGAAAAATAAAAATATATATCCACATACATAGATATATTTCTAATAAAAACAGCAGGTTCGCAGACCGCAACCGACCTAACGGAGGAGGAAGTAGTTTTCCTCAGAGTATATCATCCTGCCATACACCGTCGAGACTCCCGCCAACACCTCTTTCCCTGAAAGAGACCACCAGATGAAAGATGATGTGAAATTATAATAAATATGAAATGCAAGGACAGAAAATTCGGAGGATGTAATTAATCTACCCAGCATTCGCCTAGCAGCCCGAGAAAATCCCCGAGAAAACACATGGGTCAGCTAGGTGGGCCAAGGGAATCGAACCCGGGCCTCCCAAATGTGGGCCACAGGTGAAACTGCCTGAAACATCCCGCTCGTTTTCTAGGACATTACTAAATTAAAAAAATACATTTTGAACTATTTGGTAACTTGTTTATGTAAGTATATGGTAAATGTTAGCCAGCTTATTTTATTTCTTAAATATTCATCCTGCGGATGTATTATATGTATTAAGATAGTAGTACTTCAAGCATTGATATCAGAAACGTTACTGATGAAAAGATGCGTTTAACATTAGTATAAATTAATGACAAAAGTAAATGAATTACCTGTAATTAATATAAAGAAAGAACTTTCCTTTTAAATTTTTTAATCAAGAAATTATTATATTTATTATATGCGCAAACGACCTTGTCATTGCTCAACTACATGATATCCATTCATTTATTTTTCTATAGCAGATAAAAGAAAGTATTGTGTTTTATTCCTGAACTTGAAAATAGAGATTTCACCGAAAATGACTGAATACACGAATCTAAAATGTGTGTAGTCTTTAACGCTCGCTTTTACTACATATGGCACCGCAGGCAATTACACTGTAGATGCATGAGATGAAGATGGAACACCATGGAATGAGATGGTGGGAGAAACCGGAGATCCCGGAGAAAACCCGCACCAGGGTAGTGTTGACCACCAGAAAACTCACTTTGTAGTCGCCTGGGAGAGAGTCGAGCAATCTAACCACTCAGTCACGTGCAGCCTATGAATTTAAAGGAGGGTATGTTTGTGAATAGTTCCACAAGCTTAATATATTTTATGTAAATAAATCGCATATCTTAAAATATTGGAAAATTCCCAAACATTCTGAAGTAGTGCCGTCTAATGATAAATCGTAATATATAGACACAATATTTCTACAGAGAGTCTATTAGATCTCGTTAAAACGTTAATTTGATATCAATAAAATTTGTGTTGCACTAACCGTTTCCGAGATTTCCTTATTATTGCTTAGAATTTCCAAATAGTAATACTTTTTTCAATTTCTAGGTCGCTATTTATTTGTTTTCTGCGATTATTCAAAGAAAACGGAATTTCAAAGTCATCACAAACGATTACGTTTAAAGATTTGACTATTCCCATTGGACCTACTAAGAAATATGTCATAAAACCCTTTCTGCTCATGGTTATCTCGATGGATAAGATCAAAGAGTAAGCCTTTGTAAGAATATTTTATAAAAGAGTGGATAGAGAGTGTAATGAGAATGTAAGACATAAGATATTTGTATTCTTCCATTTCAAAGGTCAAACGAACCACCACCACAGGCACCTATAATGACGAAATGTCTTCATTTTGTATGTGTTAGTGGCAAGAGCTGTCTGGAACGCGTTTGTCAACAGTAACGTTTAAAACAAACAAATAACGTCTAATGTGTAACATCATGCAAATGTTGCCTGGGTTTCTTGTTTAAATCTCTTGTCAATAGATACCATGAAACCAGCTTCCACATTTCTGTCTTTTACTTTCTCTACTGGAAATACACACACATGACTTTCTCTACCCATTTGTCAATACATGCTAATTCGTTTGTCCATACAACGTTGATTGAAATATACATTTGCAGAAATGGTTTTGTTACATATCTCCTTATAGATAAAATGGATGAATGTAAACAATAGTCAAATCTTTCAAGAGCTGGTCCCTATATAATGGCTTTGACATTCCATTTTCTTTGATTTAAAAAATTTACTAGCGTCTTCTCACTTGAGAAAAGTACAAGTATTTGAAAATTCAAATGAATAAAAAGGAATATATCGGAAGTAGTTGACTCCACAGAAAAAGCATTTTATCTAAATCGCGTGCTTGTAATGATATATAC
Organism: Mantis religiosa; assembly: GCA_030765055.1. Lineage (NCBI taxonomy): Eukaryota > Metazoa > Arthropoda > Insecta > Mantodea > Mantidae > Mantis > Mantis religiosa. The sequence goes on along the minus strand of CM060952.1, from coordinate 85,656,426 downwards.
GTACATTATCTGTGCAGTAAGAATTTTAAGTAAACCTAGGGTGTGGTACAAGTTAATGCAAGTCATTCAGAATGAAGAGGACTTCAGGGGCTATTCTGAATATTAAAGATCCATATGCATTTCATTTCTTATGAAAATATCTTCAAACATATATTTTAATTAAAATCAAATGCGTAAGATTTTTTATAGTACCTAGTAGATTTTACGTCCTCTTTTTCCCGGACACCTTCTGTTTTCTTCTGCAGAAAAAATTTCGGATGGATTTTCGGAAAATACGATAGAAGGCCCTTTTGTAGCTGCAGTTAAATATGCATTTAAATTGCTTAATCTAGCAACTTCCAGCGACTGACTTTGAATGTCGATAGAACACGAGACAAAGCAAAGGCCAGTAGATTTTTCACTATACTCTTTGGTGATAGTGTATTTTTGATTAGTGTCTTTATTAGTATAATGCTATTATTCTGTGCTTTCTGTGACAAATTTCTTATATCTAAATTCTTACTCTGAGCTGTTAAAGACAACGTAATTATTTTAATATCCACAAGCAAATAATAATATCCGCATATTTGCAAAATGCAAATATGGAAAGTTTATATTCTTTGAATTATGTTCAGTGGACCAAGGTACGACAGTTGAATGTAGACTCATTGACGTAAATAACTGAGTAAGCACAAATAAAGTAATCCTAGCATTAAAAAAAAAGAAGAAGAGGAAACACTGAAATGAAAATTGAAGGTCAAAGTTGTGTCAGTACTTTTAATGATCAGAATAACAGTAGATGAGAATACTGTGAAGTAAAATAAAGCAAACCGGCATGTTTTCTCCTTAAACCACTGTAATCCTTTCTTAATCCTAAATAATATGTAATAACACCATGCATAAATGTGTAAAATAGTCTGAAAACAGCCCTTGGTATATCTGAAATAGGCTTTTAATGTTTTTCCAAGAGACACACCTAATCATAGCGTCTACAGATGTTTACCTGACAGTTTAATCTGAGAAAACTTAAGTAAAAACGACAGTATAAACGTGATTTTGGACATGAAAAGTTTTACTTTTCGAAATGAGAGAAACTATTTGGAACAATTACGAAACGAGCAACAGATTCCCAGTTGTGAGACATAAAAACCTCAAACCGAAAGCCAACAGCAGGGGGTGAGAGTGGCATTGTGTGGCGAGGGTTAGGTGGACAGATGTTGTGACTAGCAGGGGTGGCTGGGGTTCCATAGGGCGGCCCCTTTTTACCGGATTTATAAAATTTAATCTGTGAAATGAGACGTAAAGCAGGGGAGGTGCTTGCTGAATGCCTCTCTCTTTCTATTGTACTAATGTGATTTGCTCCCAAATCTTGTAGGGAAAAGAATCTATAGCAGTTTGACAAATTAATTGCTTCCTTATTCATGACTGCTGAAGCCTGCGTGTTTTGTTTGCGACTAGCCATACGGGACTAGGACGAAAATATCGTTTTCTTACCAAGAAACGTTGCATTTCATTCCTTCAGACATAGAGGCAAACCTTTATTTAAACAGAGATCACAATTGGGCAAAAATTACCTCAAAGTATTATTTTCTTGGAGTACTGTTATGCATAATATCGATATTTTAGCATATTTAAAAATATTGCTCCTACCACTCTGTAATTCCGTACCACTTCTTAAAAAGAAAAAAGAATACAACTCTTATATGCCTATACAATTAAGAATAGAGAGTTAACCCCATCTTTTAGAGTTCTGCTCTATAAATTGGCACTCGTGTTAAATATAGCTGCTTCTGTGTGAAGAAAATAGACTAACCATTTTATTAAAATATGTTGTTTGGGATATCTCCATGACAAATTAAATTATGTTTTTAATTTTATGGGAATAGCCTCTGAAATTCTTGTTATTCTGGATGACATTTGCATAACTAGTAAGCCGTAACAAATAGAAGAAATCTTATGACATAAAAATATACAACTCATTAAGGCACACAATTTATGTTAAATGCATTTTAATAGGGTCAACCGTTTTCGGGATAACCAATGTTATTGGTTTGCATAGGCCACTAACTACCAAATTTAATATTTAACCTACTTTTCGTTTTTGAGTTATACTGCTCTCTCACCCTCTCTCTCTCCCTCTCACACACATACACGAAAAATTTTCTATACATACTTTCTTTGGATTCAAAACTTTATTTTCAGTACTTTATTTTGGGTACAGATTTTTGGGTGAACTGGAATACCTTCCCTACGTACATGGTAGAGAAAGTAAAGTAAATGAGAGCATCTGCGTCCTGTAAATATGATATCTGAGGTAGTTTGTGAGATAGTGGATAATGCAACATGAAGTTGTTGGGTAGCCGCTCTGTGTTTTATTTTCTCCAACTGCGCTGTAAATAGAGTTAGTTCATCGTTAGAGATATTATCTAGTGCTTTAACTATGTTTAGCAATGGTACACTCCCGAGATATTCCTATTCTTCTAGGAATTTGGTATGACATCAACCAAAGGATATTGTCACTCCGATAGAAACCTTGCGACATTGCAAAGTTCCTTATTGCAATATCACCAAAATAGTTTTTCACTATCAATTAAATGTCTTGTCAACTAATGCAATACGAACCTTAAAGAATGAATGGATTAGCGGAATGTACTACTAAAATGATTCAAACATTACAGAGAATAGGATGTTAGGATTGCGCTCTCAAATAAAATGTGTTAGGGATTTAAATATTTTACTTTTAATTTCGATAATTTAGCTCCAAAATCTTATAGTTTTAAATGCCAGGTTTTGGAAACACCTTTTTTTCAGCACTTTTGCTGTGTTCAAAATGTTATACACTTGGAAATTCCATCCATTTGTATCATTTTCAGGTACATTCCTCCAGTTAAATATAATTTTGTGTTATCACTTTTCAATGAGCTTAAACAAATAAAAAGCGGTAGTGTGCGGTAACCCTGCTTTCTACCAAGAAAATTATCATGAAATGTATCTCAACTAATCACAATTATACTTCCCGAGAGTTTTAATATTCACTAATTTGTGTCAAGATTGTGTGTCTTTCGCTTCTCTAGTATTATATTTAACTAATGTATATTTCAACAAAAGATAATTTTTAAAAATAATGCTTTGTTTTATATTATATAAACGTCTTTATTCTTACCTATCAAATAAAGAGTAATCCAAACTATTACAGCTGTTAAAACAGTGTTTTGCTTTCCTCTATTGGCATCATGAAATTTGTTTATTGCAGCCTAAGGAAGAATGAATAGCTAAAGTATTCGCAAATGTGCAATTAGTAAAATTTTGCAAGCAAAATATTTAGAAATGCTACTACAATTAGTTTTTCGTGAAATACTCCGAATATATTTCTATACTTCCGTTGTAATTTTCGACAATCTCAGATCCTTAAGTGATAATTTAGAGTATTATTCTCTTGTGAACTACAATATTAAAATATTACATGATATTTTTACTGTCTGTGACTGAATATTTAAACACATATTAGTTTCAAAATGGCATAGTGAAGTTTTCAGTGTTTACATAAGCCAAACTTTTTTTTTAAAGCAGCATTTTCAGGGGCACGTTCCGTTAAAATCCGAAATAATTCAAGTAAAATAAAATTTTCCTGGTCTCATTTATTTAACTTCTATATTTAAACATGACAAGCAGTTTAACACAAACTCTGGATGCTACTATTCTATGAATACAACGCTAGGAACGCAACATCCTTAAGCAATGCCCTTTTGGTTAGTTTTTTACATATGTATAAACATCATCGACTTACTTCATTTTTAGAGCTCGCTTAGTATTTATCTTTATCAACAACAAAAAGTACTTAAAGCCCGTAACTTCATTTCGAATGGTAGAAATGGGAATTAAGTCTAAAATAAAACTGACGAGAGTTATTCATAGAAAATTGATCAGTACCTTCCTATATTGTCGTTAATGCTTGACTAAAGAACAACTGCTACTCGAGTTTCCGCGTCCACTAAAGGATTATCGATGCTGAATTTTCGACAAAACTTATAAAAAGCATCTCTTGTTAAAATTTTCATGGAAAAAACCCAGACATGTAGCATGGGAATACAAATACAGGTTTGTCTTCTGGCGATTTAAATGACCAAACGCGACATTTAAATTGACGTATACAAATAGCGCAGGAATTTCTAGAACTCGTTTTCTCGTAATCTTCTTCTCGGTTTCTTACATTGTTGTTACTTTAAAGTGTTTCCGATGATACAGTCTTTGTTTCCTTTCTCTTGCAGCTTTGGTGCATGTTCTTTGAAGGTGAATGAAGATAAAAAGTTCTATAATGAAAAACATTATTGAGTTTTAGGCAGCTAAAAGCGCTAAATTTTATTACATACTCCAGGAAAATGTATGATATTGTTAGGCATAGTGAATTTTCGCAAATGCGATATAGAGCGAAGTGCTCGTAAAGGGTAAGTACTCTGTATTTTTAATGTTTTCAAAACCTGTAAACCGAAGACATTTTGAAAAAAAAAGAGAAAAAAAGAAAGACAAAATGTGACGTTGACTCAAAATGCGAAAATAGTACCAAAATATTCAATAAAACTATGTTGCAATTATTGGAATCTTTTTCTAAAGAAAATGTACAAAACAGAAAGTGGATGTTTTTTTAAAATAAAATAAAGTAAAAGCAATCACAAAAACGAAACTAAGAAACAAATCCATTTTCTTTCAAGAGGTTGTTAAACATTATAATCCTGTCATCGATGGCCAGTACTGTCAATTCGTTTGTAAGATTTATGTGTGTAAAGTTTCTGAAGTTGTTATTATGGATAGTTCTTTTTATTTTTAGAGTAATATGAATTCATTCCCAATTGTTAAAAATATTGAAACTACGCAGAAAAATAAATTTCTAAACGTTCTGTAATGTACTTGAGATTTTAGATACTGAATAATATTACACCACATGCAATTAACTGTAATGAAAGGAGAAATAGAAGGATAGAATGATCCGTAAACTTGCATTATGTGAGTTACCTTAGTGTGCTTTTCTTTTATTAGTACTATTTTCGTTTTGCATCAGAATTTCTCTTTTGCGTGTGATAACTTAGCCTCTAGCAGTTGTGTTTTTCACTACGTGGCTTCAACTCTAAAATGCACAATTTATTTTATGTGTTTTTATTTCACTCTTAATTCTTTTCAAATCTGAATTTTATTTTACATTAATATTAAGTCATTATATTTGTCTATTATGTGTATTTATTCAAAAATGTTATAAAATGCTAACTTTCAAATGCATAAAGACTAAAAAATTGCTAAATGTATGAATCAGAATGCAGAATTTATAATTTTAAAGTGCTAAAAACCCAATTTCTAACTACTGCACTAAATTTATTGTATTGCAAAGAGATGTATTCGATAATAATATACAGAATTTAGAAACATTATTGTTTGAATTGTTTATCACAAAGTTAGAACATAAGAGCATGAAAATTAACTTTCTGATTATAAATTTCATCTAAATTAATTGAAACTTACAACACTTAGCAATAACGTCAAGCCAAACAACCTTTTAGAAAATAAATAAGGATCACTATATACCGAATGGAATAAAAACAAATTTCCCCTCGGTTTAACAACTGCTTTGATAAGGTCATGAAGGTGTGAGTGTGTGGTCATATTAATTAATTAAGCAAGTGGTACTTACCACAGTTCTGGCAGAGGAGGTCCTTCACGGCCTTCACGTTCTTCTCGTTACGTTTGGCGGGTTCTCCCCTAGCTTTAAAAATGTGTTGTTCCAGCTTGTCAACAAACACGATGTATTTGCCCCCACGTTTAATATTTGCCCTCACAACACTGTTACTAATGTCGTCATTACACATGTGAGCGTGACCCACACCCTTTTCGGCGAACTGCAACCGCACTTGGCTGTGCACGAAGCCCTGTTCGCCTCCCTTGTACACCTGTTGGACGACGAAGGTGACGTTGTATACCCCGTCCCGTATAGCACTCCTGGACCGCGCCTTTCCTTCGAACACGGTCTGGGCAAGGTAGGCTTTGACGCCAACGTCTTCCTCGGGACATGTTCTGATGCTGGGCGACGCCGTCGCTCGCCGTCCTCGCAGAGGTGCCGCCGTGACCAGGATGTTCCTGTCGGTACATGTGCCCGACAATACGACCAGGATGAAAACAGCCACCAGGAATATCGTCCCTCTTCTAGTGTTCCCGCTGATTACTACAAACTTCTCCGTCATAGTCATCAGTTGTATTGTTTTCCTAGCCTCTGCCAACGCTTTCTCGGTTTCTTTACAACACTTAATTGTTTATCGACGAAGAACCGAAAAGCGAGATGGCAGCGATCGAGGAACAAATCGACTTATTCTAGGTTTCTTCTGAGATGTATACAGAAGTGAAAAGTCGTTTTTAGCAAGGTTGTCACGAGGTCATCGATGGACCTAGAGGGTGGCCCAGAGTTCACGTTGAGTATGCGACGTAACCGCGTCGGGGAAGACATGGCTATGGCGATCACCGACGTTCCTTGTGCAAGGTCATCAAACCTGGAAATAAGTTATTTGCCACGCCCCTCTCGTTCTACAGCAATAATTTTGAGTAGTGCCATGTGTTTGAAGAAGGCCCGCCGCCCCCTCACACGATGCTGTGTCGACTGCTGCTGAAGTAGTACTACTGTTAGTGAGCCAGCCGCTCTACAGCTAGACTAGCAGTGCAGTCAGTCCGCCGCGCACTGGCCGTGTGTGACGGGGGAAGTAGCCTCTCTCCGCTCTGTGGCGCTCGCTGGCTTAGGGGGGAGGGCGCAACAATGTGTCAGAGGGCGGTGCTGGTGGTATAGGGGGAGGGAGCAACAATGTTGGTGTTGGTGCTGGTATAAGGGGAGGGAGCAACAATGTTGGTATTGGTGCTGTACAGAGGAGAGGGTGTAATAATATTGGTGTGTCTGGAGAGGGTGCCTTAATGTATCAGGGGGCAGTGTTGTTGAATAGGATGAGGATGCAACAATATTGGTGTTGGTGCTGGTATAGGGGGAGGGAGTAACAATGTTGGTATTAGTGCTGTACAGGGAGGAGGGAGTAATAATGTTGGTGTATCAGGGGGCGGTGTTGTTGAATAGGATGAGGATGCAACAATATTGGTGTTGGTGCTGGTATAGGGGGAGGGAGCAACAATGTTGGTATTGGTGCTGTACAGAGAGGAGGGTGTAATAATATTGGTGTATCAGGGGGCGGTGTTGTTGCATAGGATGAGGATACAACAATATTGGTGTTGGTGCTGGTATAGGGGGAGGGAGCAACAATGTTGGTATTGGTGCTGTACAGAGGGGATGGTGTAACAACTTTGGTGTGTCGGGGAAGGGTGCAGCAATGTGTCAGGAGGCGGTACTGTTCATATAGGGGAGGATTCAACATTGTTGGTGTTGGTGTTGTGCAGAGAGGAGGGTGTAACAATGTGTCAGGGGCGATGTTGCTGGTATAAGGAAAGGGCACAAAAAATGTTGGTGATGGTGCTGATATAGGAGGAGGTAGCAACAATGTTTCTATTAAAGCTGGTATATGGGGGAGAGTACAACAGAGTTAGTGTTGGTACTGTACAGAGGGGAGGGTGCAACAATGTGTCAGAGGCATTACTGTTAGTATAGGGGGAGAGCGCAACAGTGTTGGTGTTGATGCTGTATACAGGGAGGCACAACATTTGTGTTGGTGTGGTAGGAGGCAGTACTTTACTGGGGGAGGGCGCAACAATCAGTTGGTTCTCAGCATCATAAGAGTTATGAGTGCAGAATCTGTATTTGTCATTCTTAGTTCAAGAGCTTCTATCTTTAACTTCACATAATTTACTTCTGTAATACACCACTACATAATGGTCCACTAAATAGAGTGAATCCGAATCAAATATTGAACTGGAATCATGTTTTTTGGGTTCCCTTCATTTTGAATAAATACCTGGACTTAATGTGTATAATAACTGTATACCCGGAAGCCAAAAATTGCATTTACTCAACCTTTGTGTATATGTATGCGTTTCTTATACTAAATATGATTTCATAAATTACTTTCGAAGAGAGGAACTAGAACAGGGGAGGACAGGCCGTGCCATTGTGATGTACAATCACGCCTGTTTAAGACGTAACCAGAAATGCTGCTGTCAGTCTTAGAAACGTTAGTTACGTTATTAACCCCATATATGTTTCCTATCTTTCGTACATTACTGCTCCCGTATACATCTTCCCCTGCACCATAGATCAAGGTCATCTCACACGCTAAACTCCCGTCAGTGGCAGCATGTCCAAAAGTGTGACCTAACGTTACACCTGCTTTAGATGAACGGAGGTGTGTTATCTGCTGCGAAATTTCTATCTGAGTGGCTCAGTTGCTTCGGCGCTGGCCTCTTGTCCCAAGGTCGCGGGTTCATATACGAATGAGACCACTGGTGGGTTATCTTTGTTTAAAAGTCATTCGATTTATATGCATATGCAGAACGAAACTGCAGCACACAGCGTTGTTTGCAAACAAAATATTTATTTATTATTTATTTATTTATTTATTTATTTATTTATTTATTTATTTATTTATTTATTTATTTATTTATTTATTTATTTATTTATTTATTTATTTATTTATTTATTTATTTATTTATTTATTTATTTATTTATTTATTTATTTATTTATTTATTTATTTATTTATTTATTTATTTATTTATTTATTTATTTATTTATTTATTTATTTATTTATTTATTTATTTATTTATTTATTTATTTATTTATTTATTTATTTATTTATTTATTTATTTATTTATTTATTTATTTATTTATTTATTTATTTATTTATTTATTTATTTATTTATTTATTTATTTATTTATTTATTTATTTATTTATTTATTTATTTATTTATTTATTTATTTATTTATTTATTTATTTATTTATTTATTTATTTATTTATTTATTTATTTATTTATTTATTTATTTATTTATTTATTTATTTATTTATTTATTTATTTATTTATTTATTTATTTATTTATTTATTTATTTATTTATTTATTTATTTATTTATTTATTTATTTATTTATTTATTTATTTATTTATTTATTTATTTATTTATTTATTTATTTATTTATTTATTTATTTATTTATTTATTTATTTATTTATTTATTTATTTATTTATTTATTTATTTATTTATTTATTTATTTATTTATTTATTTATTTATTTATTTATTTATTTATTTATTTATTTATTTATTTATTTATTTATTTATTTATTTATTTATTTATTTATTTATTTATTTATTTATTTATTTATTTATTTATTTATTTATTTATTTATTTATTTATTTATTTATTTATTTATTTATTTATTTATTTATTTATTTATTTATTTATTTATTTATTTATTTATTTATTTATTTATTTATTTATTTATTTATTTATTTATTTATTTATTTATTTATTTATTTATTTATTTATTTATTTATTTATTCATTCATCCATTTATTTATTTATTTATCCGCTGTATAGTATTCTGATTAGTTGGTTTTTTAAGTGTTTGAAAACGAACTGAATGGTAAATCTAATGTTTCCTAAAATCTTGTCAGGGTTATAGGTTATACAGGGTATCCATGAAAATACTGTCACGCTATAAACTGGTATTATATCGCTTTTGTAATAATTGTATTTAAATGAAGTGACATTCCCAGGAAAAACTCAACACATTTTTAAATACTTTTACTATAGCTCATAGACGTTGAATGCGACCCCCGAGTGGCGCCGCAGACATCGAGGCGATATTCTCATTCACACGACACACGCCTCAACGTATCTAATGAAACGGATTGGATGATGGCAGTGATAAGATGTTGCATTTCTTGCACGTTTATAAGCATTGGAGGTATATAAACACAATCACTTATGTAATCCCATGAAAAGAATACAGACGGTGAAGTCAGGCGACCTCGGCGGTCACTTGTGAGTTACATTATTATGATTTCCGGCACCTCCATTCCATTTTCCTTGAAGCCACTCACTCAGATGTTCCAATGAGGTGTTCCTTCGTACTGGAAACAAAATTCGTTGCCTTCTTCTTCTTCTTCTTCTTCTTCTTCTTCTTCTTCTTCTTCTTCTTCTTCTTCTTCTTCTTCTTCTTCTTCCTGCGGTTGTGGAAATAACCATTCAGTGGCCTCTCAAAGAAAAATAGGTCCTAGAATTGACGTTCCGATTCGGTGCAAAAGATTTTCGCTTTATGGGAGTCTCTTTTCAACTTCCAAAATAGCATGTGGATTCTGGCTCCTGCAAATTCTAACACTGTATCTCTACACGCTGCCACTAGCGCGAAGTGTTCCTTCCTCACTGAAAATTAGTTTTCCGGACACATTTGAGATGGTTTCTCTATATGACCTTTTCTTTGATGACGATCCACAAAATCCGGGACCCCAAAACTGTCGTGTGTGTAGAAACTTCGCCTAAAATCACTATGAAGAACCTGCACAGGACTCTGCGAGTTATGATATTCCAAAACACACCAATGCGTTTTTTAACGTTAACTCATGGGTGAAAGGATCCTCAAAAGAGTCCAGGTTGCATAGAGTTTTCGAGTAGCCATTCATCTTTCAGGATAACGGAAAACCCCGTTAAAGACCTTATCCAGATAACTCACTCTGACAGAGATTCGAACTCGGGACCTCTTGAACGTGAAGACACGCTACCATCTACGCCAGGGAGGCGGGCTTTTGTGGGTTTGCCATAACTCCTTAAAACTTCTTTGATAAGAATACAATTCTGAAAGAGTAAACATCCATATGTAATCTTCCTGTTGAATAACCAATAACGAACCCATATCGACAATCTCAAACGGGAATGCATTTAGTTGAGCTTCTAAGTTTGACTCTCGAGATCTCTGTGATGAAGTGAAGAAACCGCAGGAAGCTAAGCACGGAAGTGCCTAACAGTTCCAGGTTAGAGCGATAATCGACCCTATTTCAGGGAGTACTCCTTCCTTCTGTCCACCTAAGAGAGGAGCAAGAATGAAAGAGAAGTGATAGAAAGTAAGTGGTGGTATATAAGAAATCTCCCAAAAGAAAATCTCGAATCGCTTGACGGGAATCGAACCCGGCAACTCCCTAATGCAAGTCTTTTGCATCACCCGAAGTATCTTGCTCTGGTTTCTTAAGTTTTATTGGAAATTGCAGACAACTGTGTATTGATGGACATTTGAACGTCTAGGTACAAATAACTTTATTTTCAGTTATTTTGCATCAACATCTGTTCATGATAAATGATGCCCCACGCTAAGCTCTGAAGGAATTTACATATTTACATGAGCTATGTACACAATATAATGACCTCTTCTGATGCTATATTTGAACAAAACACAAAATTTAAAAACATAGTGTGTTACATTGAAGTGACGTTTTAATAAATCATTACAAACTCTTCTGGCATAACTTCACTTTTTCGTCTGTTTTAGGTCAGTTCAAATGATTTTTATAGTTAGAAAAGGGATAAATGGCTTGAATAGTCAGAGCTTTAAACAAGGGATTGCTACATGTTGACCTTGAAATTCCACTCATTACATGTATCGCGAGTAACAACAGCACTTCAGAACTGATAAAATGTGCTGGAAAATTAAAAGCAGTTACAACGTATATCTCTGATGTCACAGAAAACGTTATTTTAAGTAAATCATCTGGTTTGAAGTCTTTTTTGTATAGATAGAGAGTTTTGTCTGTCTCCTGTGGTTTACAGTTATAGAAACCTATATATAAATAATTTCAAATGAAGATGTCTTCACGGGCTATTCCCAAAGCCACTGTATTACTTATTTAAATCCTCTCAACATATTATAGTTTATTAAAATATTTAGAAATATTTTTGAGAAAATACAAATACACAAAATGTTTATGTTTATGCAAGACAAGTTTGTGGTAGGAACTTCCTTAAATATTCTGAACCTAAAACGTTTTATATTCATTAGATTATTTATTTTTACCTTCTTTACCACGTATATAATTGGTAGAGACGATATTGCATTTCACCAAAATTTCGATAACGAGATTTTATTGGAAATATGTCTTAAGGTCTTCTGTATCCGGAAAATGCATTTTTATAAAAAGGTTTGTGTGTATGTGTCCGAGAAAAGCATAAGTCAAAAACCTAAAAGTCGCTGAAGTACACTAAGTATTCCACGCTATATGAGATTTTTACATAAGTACATATTTTAGTATGCTTTAAGAATACATGAATAAAGAACGAGAAAGGTATTTTTAGAAAAACTTGTCTTTGAATGTTTTTGTGCGGTTTCGTTCTTTTTGACCTCCAACGTATGTACGCCATACTGAACTTTGAATGACATGAGTGAAATGATGTTCAAATGAGCCCAGTGTCCGTAGAGCTTAGAGTTACGAGACCTTTGTGTTTCAGGATGACAGAAAACCCCGGGAAACAAACCTTACCTATTCCTTAAGAATATTACACGCCGGTGATCGACGATAAGAAGGTGATAATGGGCTAACTGGTGGAATAATGGCAGATGCCGGAGATGCCGGAGCACACCTGCTCCTGCGCCGTGTTGTCTCCAAAAAATCCTGTATGTAGTCGCCTGGGATCCATTCCAGTCCGCCTTGATGAGAGTCAAGCGTCTAACCTCTCGGCCACGACGCGGCCCAACACAGAGGTGTGCGTGCATGTGTTTGTGTGTGTATTTAATATATCCACAATCCAAGAATATTATACGAAGATTTTCTTGAAAATTCTCCGACTTCACACCATTCTTCATATGAAAAAGTTTACATAAGTTTGTCTTTCTCAAAAATATTTCAAACAATATCAAATAAACTGCAATATGTTTAAGATATGTATATATATATATATAGAGAGAGAGAGAGAGAGAGAGAGAGAGAGAGAGAGAGAGAGAGGGGGGGGGCTGGCCCAGTAGTTTAGTCGGTAGAGCACCTGCTTGCCGTGCTGGGGGTCCCGGGTTCAATTCCGGGCTGGGTTGGGGATTTTTCTCCAACCACAATGGATCCCCATCTCCCCCAGAGTCTGGAAGTATGAATGAGAGTGTGAATTTGTGCGTGATCTAATGATACAACCCAACGATTACGAGTTAACACCATGGTTATATTCCAAAGGAGATAAGACCACTCCAGTTAAAGGTGGTTATAAAAGGACCAAAAAATGTAGATACGGTTAGAGGGTAGAATTTCGTGGAGTCAATGTCTCGGATATTCCATTATGTTTAATTTATATTTACTACATTTTTCAAAAATCGTTGTTCTTGTTTTTTCCTTCCGATCATGCAAAGAGAATGGAATATCAGTAAACTCAGAGTAATTAGCTCTTAAATGATTTGACTATGCGTTAAGCCTACTGTACTTCCTTTTGTTATGTCACCTACATTAAAATATGTAATAGCACAATTTCTAATATGTTCACCTCAAATATCTTGAATAAACAGAACAAAAGGTGTTTGTTAAAATAGTTATTAGAGAATGCATAGAGTAAGGTGTGTGAGTACAACTCCTAAGACGTTTAATGCATTTGTAATCAGAATTAGTTACCAAAGATCATCAACTTTATTCTACAAATACTTTTTCAGCAGAATAATTATCCGAATTGTGTAAAAAGATTAGCAATTTCATTACAGAACACCTTTAAAACTCACTGTGAACTGAAATTGGAAGCAATTAAAATTTAAAAGTGAAGGTATCTACCTCACCTATATGATGCGATACACTTAAAGAAAATCAGAGAAGTGGTACTCTGATAACTGGTTAAAATGAAATCATCTGTCACACATGAGGACCGATTAAACTTTCCAACAGCCTAACGAAATAACGAAACCAGCCAGTGTTGCAGTGCCTACAGGAAAACGCGGAATATTGCGCAAGATGACTCAGTGAGAGTGTGTGATGCACGTGACCTTGTTTCTAGCACTTTTTAAACTTCTTCGACATGTGTCAGCCTGCATATATATGAAAATAACGTAACCAATAGTGTTACGCAGTAGTGTTGCAAGTCCGACAAATTAAAACAAGCGCCTACAACTGGAGCGATGCAGGCCCGCAATAACCCGCCTGCTCTTTCTAACTTGCTTGTTTACGAACATCCCTCTTACGCATGCACCGTTTTGTAAAAATCCTATGTATTATTTTCATATGACCTTCTCCATCCTCTGTTGTTTATTACATCTATACAAACTATTCTTACCAAAGACATTTTAATCGTCCAGTACATTCAGATAAACCTACATTGCACAGGGAATAGATATAAAATTGTTAAGAACCGGATGCTATATTCTACCTTAAAATTATATATCCTTCCATGCAATTATTAAAAATAACAGAATATCAGAAATCTTTAAAGGAAACAAAATATTGAACACTTCGGAAAACTGATAGTGGATATCTAGGAAATGGCTCATGGTACAGAAACAGTTATTTTGAATGTATTGCATTCTTTAAAGAGATCTACACTATTCATACGGTATGTTTTCATCTAGCCTTGACATTTATGAATTTCATAAGAATATACCAAAATGCTTCCTACATTAAAAATCCTTCCTTCCCAAAATATTCAAGAGGTGCATTTTAATAGTCATGCAAATAACTTAATTGGGTTCGGAATGGCCAAAAATAATAAAATTGTCATATTTTATATTTTTGTCTCACATTAATCTAAATTTTTATACGTTTAAAATGATATATGATACATATAGTATAATGATTCATAAACCACTTTAATTACGCCTGCTCTATTGCGTTGCTTCTGTCAAAGTCAATAAAAATGTGTAACTTTTGACAGCTGTAACTTTCTGTAAGAGCTATCGAAATGAGAATTTTTGTGATGGATGAGACAAAACTTATTTTAAATCTATGCTGTGCTACCCTGTTTTCATTTTTTATCGAGGCTTATTGTTTACATGCTTCCCCTGTGTTTTAGTGAATTACACGCATTGAATATTGTTTTGTAGGATATATGTACCTGTTAGTGTTCCCTTTTTGGTAAAATCAGCCATTATGACAAGACCAAAAGGTGTTTTTAAGAAAAGGAAGAATGTTAGCAGGTCTAACATTGTAATTATAAACAATACATGCCAATCTCCAACAGGAGAAAGAAAACACAGTTATGCTTTGAACTTTATAAGGAAATGCAATGACTTTCTAAACGTAACAGTGAATGTTTCTCTGTTGAAAAGACTAATCAGTGAATCTTTTATATGTATAAAATGTTATGGCCATAATTGAAGAGGAGGAAGACCCAGATAACCCATCATATGGCCCAGGAATTCACTAAAGCATGATAACTGCAAACTTTAAACACAATTTCTGAAAAATCGCATTTCTTCAAATATATGGCCAATTATCTCAGCTTCTGTATCATATACCAAGCTGCAACTTTTACCACAAGCTCTGTATATATCCAACTTTAGATAGAGTAAAATTTATTTGCAATTATTATTTTCTGAAAAAAAAAAATTAAACTTTTTTTTAATTTCAATATTTTTGAGTCATATTAAAATTTATATTACATACATTTTTCACGTTAGTCCAAATTACTCCTGTCTAAATTACAAGGAAACAATACATAATTTGTGGTAAAGGTTTCATCCTTCTAGGTTTATTGGTTGCTGAGATAACGGGTCTTAAATATAACAGAATTTAAAATTGTCGAGATAGGGGACTCTGAACCCCCTTAAGGGCACTGGGAGGTTATTTTTACCCAGACAAGGCTAATTTTTACTAATATTAAAATTTTAATATATAGAAAACTAAACATTATCAGAAATTGAAATTCGGTATGATTACTGTATAATGATGTGTGCATTTAACTACTGTACAATATTTAAATTACGTTCATATAGGTCCATGCAAAAGGGGCATAAATCACACCATGTTTCCTGAAAAAAAATATTGCACCCTATATTTCCGGTGCACTTTACTTGTAGGAATTTAAAGCTACAAGCATCAAGTTTTATCCTAAATAACCTAACATACAGTTTTATAATATCGTCTAAATGAAAATCAAATATACTTTTACTATGCACATTAAAAATTAATTAGTTTTGAGTAAAAGAAAAGATAATATTTTCAAGGACTGAATATTTGTTTTTATCCATTTTATAAATGACATGAATATAAATGTTAGCCGAATGTGTTCAAGGAACATTGACAAATAACCACTACAAATTATGTGTCAGTATCTTTTATAGTTTTTGAGAAACATGCACCTAAAGTATGAAAAATCAAGGTATCGGGAAATCACGATCAAAGATTAAGCACCATTCTCAGGAAGTGGGCGTATCATTACGCCGCCATCTTTAATTTGATGAACTAAAGGGCTTTAATACCAGCTGACAACCTATGTTATATATATATCATTTTAAAGCCGGAGAATTATATAGTTTTTAACATTAAAAACAAAAAATGGATTTTTTGAAACCTATCGACCTCCCAGTGCCCTTAAACATAGGTAGTTCATTCGAAATCATTACAGCCATGTTTGAGAAACTCCAAAATTTTAAACTCTTCCACTTAAGGGTATTTTGGAGCAGGAGGACCTTCTTGAAAATCTTCGTGTCTTTCTTTGGAATGTATAAAACTGTAATCCAAGTTTGGTATTTAACTGAATTAATAAGAGAAGGTACTCTGCTCAACCCAAAATGCTGATACTGAGATCTAAAGAAATGTGCACTTTTATATTCTCTAAGTCAAAAAGGACACATTTTTATATTTATGTATCCCATACATAATTGGGTATTTCATTCCACCCCAAAAATTCAATTCAATTTACTGAAACTACATGTTTTAGGTTTCCCTGAATTAAAAAAGTCATTTTTAGAAGTACTTCTTTGTGTGTTTGTGAACATTTTGAAGTGAAACTGAAAATATAAATAAATGCAAAACAGTATAAAGTACAAGTTCCAAGTATACTACACGAAGCTTTTCGAGAAAATATCCCCCGCACCACAATGTTTGGAAAATTATAATTTAAAACATTTTCATGGTGAATGAAATATTTTAGATATTAGTTATTATTGGTTTGCGTTTTCTCAAATATGTCGTCATTCTTTTCTGTTTCTCTCCCTCAACCATTTAAGAGAATGGAATTACAAAGTCAACTAATGCGATCAGCTTTAAAAAGATTTGCATATTGCTTAAAGCCTACTATTATTTCCATGGTACAAGAAACTGGTAATAAAACGATTTCTACAACGTTTATCCGAATTAAATTGAAGTACTTATATAGTATAATTAACTTTTTATGACAGTTTGTTATAGAAAGAGAATATAGAGGATGTACTAACACGCCTTCAAGAAATGTCTCCTTGCGCTTCTTTCGCCCTTTCCTTGCCTTTATCTTTGTCTTATTTGTTTTTGTTTCGTCATTTATTTTCTATTTTTTATTTAATTGATATATCGCCTATAACTTCTAGAACAGGGATGGCCACTAAACTTAATTTTGGGAGTCGGAAATTTGTGAAGCTAATTCGAAGCGAGCCATGTTGTAAGAGATGTTTATAAAATTATTTATAAAATTAAGACACATCTTTCATTTTACAAGAAACGAAGAAACATTTTTGCCATTACACAGAACACTATTGTTTAGTTACACTGAAGGAATAGATTTTACTTTTTAGAAGTGCTCTTTCGTGTGTGCATTTTTTTTAATCTGGCTGATAATTAGTAAGCGCAGTTCGCATAATTCACTTAAATGTTCTTCAGTTAGTTGAGATCAATATTTAGATTTAATGAATTTAAGCGATGAGTACAGTGATTTACACCATAATGTTGGTGGATAATATAGAAAATAACTCCCAGAGTTTAAATAAGTCTCTTAGCACACTCTTTTGTTGATGGGTAATTTTCTTCTCGAACATACTTCTAAAATTCAATAGTAGAAACGTCATATCCTCTGACTCATTTTAGTCCTTCGTCCTCTTATAGCTCTAGTAGCTCCAACTCTACAGCTGAAGTATCCTTTATTATTGATGATGAAACAGGACAGCCATCTCTCACATATACAGCAAAAAGAATTTCCAGGAATGAAAATGAAGGTATAAGTGATCTAAAATCATTAAATGTGTCATTGAGTTCTTCAGCAAGACCAGGCATGTTACTCAAGCAGTCTTCAGTTTCCACCTGAATATCAGGAAGGCTTTCGGTAAATTTCTTCAAACATGTGAAATGAACAAATAATTTAGTTTGAAGATCTTTGACAAAAAGCTTTAAATTTCTATAAAAGCTAAATACAGTCTGGGCCAAATCCGAAATAAGTTTTACTCTGCCTGGTTTAAGATATGTTTAGCGTTTGTAAATGCTGGACCACTTCTGTTTAAAATAATAAAAAAGGTCTAACAATTACTGGGGTGTTCAGGGAAAGATTTTCCTTTATCCGCCGGCCTCGAGATGAACTCGCGACCTTGGGATGAACTCGCGACATATCTTATCAGAGAGAGAGAGAGAGTTGTGGTTGTTTACTGACGTTGTAGTACGAGAGGAGGGTATTCCGATTGTAGCTCTCGAGATAGGAATTCCCGCGTGGCGGGGCCTTGTGAATATGACGGATCTTAAGCGTGCGCGGTGACATCAGTAGATAAGGTGCGCCTTCTCCTACTGACTCACTCTCGACGTGAATACTTATGTTGTCGAAAGTGAGAGTGTTACATTCACATTAGTTTCTCCAGTCACTATGCTATGTAGCTAACTCATTTTCAATACTTAAAACTACGGTCACCACGGATCACAAGTTAACATTGTGTGACATACGCGTTTTTGTGAAAACAAGTACCCTCACATGAATTTCTTTATTTCTCTGTCTACTGCACGTTAAACGAAATTAAACGATTATGGAAATGATTTTATTGCAGAACGTGGCAATAGAGTAGGCTTAAGCAATAGCGAAATATTTTAGCAGCTGGTCGCTATGTGATGGATTTTAATTTCCATGCTCTTTGCATGATCAAGGGAAAAAAGGAAGGAAACAGTTTGTACAAGAATGAATAGAGAAAGCCATGTGGTTGTAACAGATCATACTTTTGTGTAGTAACATTTGGTTTATATCTTGCAGTTATGCAAAAGTCACTCAAAATGAAGAGAACTTCAGAAGCTATTCTTAGAAAAGTCAAGGCATATACTTCGTTTATCACAAAAACATCTTAAACATGTGATATTTTAATAAAAAAAAAATCGTTGGAGCCAATTTTGAGAAAATCAAAAGCTTTAAAACAAATATTGTATGTAAAGAGTAGTTAGCCTTCCTCGGTAGCGTGGTGGTAGCATATCTGTCTCACGTTCAAGAGGTCCCGAGTTCGAATATCGGTCAGGGTGAGTTATCTGGATAAGGCTTTTTCTGTAGTTTTCCCTTATCCTGATAGACGAATGTCGGGTAACTCTAAGCTCCATGGGCCCCGGACTCATTTGAGCATCATTTCACCAATTCCATTCATCGTCCGATATCACGTAACGTTGGAGGACGTAAATTGCAAAAATAAAAAAAAATAAATAAAGAGTAGTTACGGGGGAGGGATTTCCTTGAAAATCTTTGAGGAGCGTGCTTGGAAGGTACTGAACATAAATACAAAGTTAGTATTTAATCGAATTTTTATTTTTGAGTTGCCTATGTTGGGTAACAGAGACAGGCGTACACGCGCGCACAGATACATGCATCTGCTCTTTAAATGGTTTGCTTTTTGTTTGTTTTTGTATTTTTTTAATTGTTTAATTATCAAAACATTCCGACAAAGACTTCGAATTAATTTCTTGAAATTAATGCCGTACTTCCTCTCCTTACTTAATTATGAAAACAGCAAAGAAAGTAAAATTAATTTTGACTAAGGTGATCTCAAATACGAATGTTTGGGTGAATTACAATCCTTGCCTCAGCTACTTTAAGTAGAAGCAAACAATAACAGCTGTTGTAAAGTTCATTCCTTATTCTCGACTTTGGTCTTCATTTGGTATTAATAATCACCAATTTACTATCCATAAGTGAGTATTTGTTCAATGGAATAACGATCTCATCTTTTGCAGTAAACAACAATCACTGAGTGAAGACAGACAATTTTATGCCGTCGATTAGGCAACTCTGGGTTTTCCAAATCCTGCGTGAACCTCACTTCGCACCATCAAATCTTAATAGTCTAACCTTTATTTTAATGAAAATGGCTTCTTGCCAGTCGACAATAAAATAGCTGTTCTTTGCGATTTCTAACCTCAACTCTTATTTTCTTCTCTTTCGAAATGGAAGAGTAATGT
This sequence comes from Mantis religiosa, assembly GCA_030765055.1. NCBI lineage: Eukaryota > Metazoa > Arthropoda > Insecta > Mantodea > Mantidae > Mantis > Mantis religiosa. The sequence goes on along the minus strand of CM060952.1, from coordinate 85,636,213 downwards.
CAAAAGTCATAGTTCTTTCAGTTCTTTCTCAGTCCGGTGAAAATAGTCTTCGTTTTAATTTTCTTTTGCATCACACTCTTAAACTATGTTGAAGATATATTCTGTGACGTTATTTCAACCTAGGGATGAGATACGCCAAAATTAAAGATGTGCCCTATTTAGTAATATAAGTCGATATTAAGCCACTGAAAATCAAATAGAATGTAAATGTTATGTATATACTTATTACATTGTTATTTATAATCTTATTTGCTGCATTATAATTTCGAATTTATATTTTTAATTTACAATTCATAAGAAAATTGCGCTCATAACAAATGCAAACAAGATATTATCAAGTAAATAAGTTTCAAACTGCAGATCTAAGTTTTGTTCTTGTTCTCCAAACGTTATAAGCACTGGTATTATACATTTAAAAAGTAAACCCATTTCATGTTAGTCTGAATAACTAATAAATTGTAACTTGACACAGGAAAAGTTTGCCAAAATTTTCCCAAACTATAAATGATTTAAAGGATTTTCAGATCAAGCATTTCTCAAGTTACGACCATACTTAATAAACATGCAAAGCTAAAATACTATACAGGTCTGGATTGGACTGCACTACGCTACGGAGGGAATTCGGCACGGAGGTTCAAACTTTGTCTATTGTACCAAGTAGGGCACCCCCAGGAGGAAGGATCAGGCGAGAGGAGACAGAAGTTGGTCGTATAAAGAAGCCGTGACAGTACAGAGGGCAGGGTCCCTATACTTTACCAGCTGGAAACTCCCCGGCAGGTCAGTACAATCGGTATCCCAGCCAACTGTGGTTCGGAAACAGTCCCACCACGAGACCTGGATTCGGAGACCGGCAACGGTCGTACTGGAGGAGGAAGTAGTTTACTCTAAGTATATCATCCTGCCATGCACCGGAGACACCCGCCGACACTTCTACTCCGAAAGTGACCAACAGATGAGACATGATTGTCAAATAATAATAATAATAATAATAATAATAATAATAATAATAATAATAATAATAATAATAATAATAATAATAATAATAATAATAATAATAATAATAATAATAATAATAATAATAATAATAATAATAATAATAATAATAATAATAATAATAATAATAATAATAATAATAATAATAATAATAATAATAATAATAATAATAATAATAATAATAATAATAATAATAATAATAATAATAATAATAATAATAATAATAATAATAATAATAATAATAATAATAATAATAATAATAATAATAATAATAATAATAATAATAATAATAATAATAATAATAATAATAATAATAATAATAATAATAATAATAATAATAATAATAATAATAATAATAATAATAATAGAGATCAAATGGAGCGACAGGAAATTCGGGAGATATAATTAAGCTACCCAGCATTCGTCGGGAGAAACTTCAGAAAAAAAAACCTTGGTTCAGTTAGGTCAGCCACGGGAATTGAACCAGAACCTCCAGAAAGCGGGCTACAGATGAAACCGCCTAAGCCATCCTGCTCGGTACGCACGTCTCAGATACGACATAGAAAACAGACTCACGCCAAATTTGCTTAGATATTTGCATAGTTTTTATACAACCTTTAACCACATTTTAAAAAGTTTTGTTTATTGGAAAATGCTAAGGAAATAACTGCAGTGGGTGTATGGATATCTAATTGTATGAAAACATTATATTTTGTAATATGTTGAGATACACCCTTTTGGCTTATAAGGGCATATGGTAGGTAGAGAAAATAGTGCATTCCACCCAGAATTTCGATATCAGATTTCGGCATAAATACACGTTATAAATAATATAAATTAGTATAGTATAATAAAATTATATAATAATTAAATATAAGTACAAGTATTCTGAATAAAAAAAAACATTTGTAGAAAAAGATCTACCTGTGTGTGTGCGTGCGTGCATGTACGCGATTCTTTAAACAGCTTAACTCAAAAACGAGAAGTAATTTGAGTATCGAATGGCTCATTGACTTCAAGGATGCAACATGAAGGTCTTATAAAGGTCCCCATAACGCCAAAATACCCTTTACTTGGAAAATGTTTCGAATGTTTTCATCTTTATGAAGCATGCCTCAAACATTTTGCAAACTTTTTTGTTTTAATATAACATATTTTCATGATAAATGAAAGAGCATCATGAATATGTTGGAAATATTCACTAAAATCCTCTGTAACATAAATGACATTTGTATATGTGGCAAATCGTAAGTAACAAAATCTCACTACACAAAAATGTATATCTCGTTAGGGCACACAGTTTATGTAGTTCTTCTGGTGGTAACGTTGGTTTAACTATTCCTTATGGGTAGCTCTTAAAACATTTGACTGTTGCTTAAAGCCAGTTTTATTCAGCTATTTTCGTTCTATTTACGAGGAAATTATGCAATAAAATAATTTCAGCAAATGTTAAGTTGAATAACACGAAGTAGATAAAGGAATATGTATTTATAAGAAGAGTCTGTACAAGAGTACAGAAAAACATATAAATGCAGAACGTCAGTCTAGGACTTCGAAACATGTATTTTGGTGCAGTGTGGGTGTTTTAAAGGAATGTAATATTTTCTCTATTGCTCTATTTATCCTGCGCATAGTAAGAAGGCTTTCCTGGCCTAGATGTTACAGCATCCAAATAAAATCTCACATAAACTGTGTCGCAGGTGGGATTGCTACTTCCTAAAATGTTGAGAATGACTTGAAACTGAAGGACTTCAAGTATAAAGCATTGTTCATTGTCAAAAAAGCAAGGTTAGAGATTCAATGCAAATTTAAAGACTGCATTCCACAAACAGACCTTGGACTATTTTAAAATGTTTTATTAACTTGCAGTGTCTAAATGTCAACAGAAATAACTCCATTAATTTTTGTTTCCAGTTCTAAATAGCAAGAGTTTTTTATTCAAAGAGTTCTTTTTGGATCACTGTGCCAAATTCTACAAAGAATTCTTTTGTTAAGAAATGCTTTACATTTAATTGCTATATATATCTTACAAGTTCTTGAAGTAATAGTAAAGAAACGAATTAGAGGAACATTAAATTAATTAGTTTCTCTAAAGTGTTATATTGCATCTAAAAATTTCATGTCGAACTTTCACCGAAAATATATGTTTCTTAGCTCGCGAATCCAAAATAATATTTCTGATAAAAAAATGTGTTTGAGTTTATGAGTTAGTGAGTGAGTGAGTGAGTGTGTGTGTGTGTGTGTGTGTGTGTGTGTATGTGTGTGTGTGTGTGTGTGTGTGTGTGTGTGTGTGTATGTGTGTGTGTTTGTGAACAGAATAACTCAAAAACGAAAAATAGGTTAAGTTCAAACTTGGTATTTAGTTGCAGCTCCCTACTAGAATGCCACACGAAGTTTTTCCAGGAAATTCCCCGCTGGAGGTCCGTTACATGGAGCATGATTTCCAAATCTTTTGATTTTCTGTAAAATGGCTCGGAGAGTTTTGATTAAATTGCCACACATTTAAGATATTTTAAAGATAAATCAAACGAATGTTTTTAATTTTCTGGGAGTAGTCATCTAATTTCTCTTTGTTCTAAATTACTTTTGCATTACTGCAAAACCGTAAGACATAGACAAAAACTTAATGTACAAAAAACGTATATCTCGTTTAGATACACAATTCATGACAGATATACCAGTTAACAAATTCGGACATATGCCATATAATTGGTTTGAATTTCATATTTGATACTTTCCCTCAAATGGGAAGCGCTCTCTCTCTCTCACTCACTCACTCTCTCTCTCACTCACTCTCTCACATAGTGATGCGTTCTTAAGAGATTTGACTCACCTTTAGCCTATTGTTTGAGTATTTCTACAGGGTGAGTCAAAAAAGTACCGACAACGCTCGGTATGTTGTGCAGGGCAACAAACAGATCACTTTCCAAGCAGCACGCATATCTGATATCGCACGATTTGAGCGCAGTAGACCATCAAAGTGTACGTTCCACATGTCGTCAATGCAACGAAATAAGGGTGTGCAGCACAAAGCAGTTTAAGATTACAAACGGGGCTCAAACTGGGATACCTCCAGCGTCAATGCAGAGCTTACATCGGCGGCGCTGAGCTTCACGTACATGCTCCAATGAGTGTGGCTGACCTGCTTCATGTACTCGTACAATGAGGTCCTCCTTTAACGTTTCAGCAGTAGTGTACACCCACAGGAAATAGTCCAGTGGTGTCAGATCTGGTGATCATGCTGGCCATGTGACTGGTCCCCCTCTACCAATCCATTGATTGGAGTATATAACGTTGAGGTGATTCCGCACATTATTCTCAAACTTGCTGGAGCTCCTTTGTGTTACAGCCACATTGCCTGCTGAATGTGTAGTGGACCATTCTCCAATATGGTAGGCAAAATACTCTAAGGAATGCTTGGTAGATCCACCCATAAGGTGCGGGTTTTAAGTCCCGGGTATAGGACTGGTGTCCACTCAGCATCGTGAGGAAAGTGAGGAGCTTAGGCTAGGTAAGCGGCCCTGCTCACGAAAACCAACGATCCGGCTGGGGGATGCCGAGTTGCTGACCACATCTCCTCCCCGTATCGGTTGGATGATCGCCCACCTCTAATTTGCGTAAGTGGGCGTGAGGCCGGTAGTCGGGTTGGTAGGCCTTGGCCTTCTTAGGTCTGTCACGCCAGTAAAAGGAAATGCGCGGTAGATCGGACCTGTAGATACGAATCAGTGATATGGTCGACAATTATTCCAGCGCATAGGTTAATACACGTTTGTTGGTGACTTCTAACGATCTGTGCACTTGAGTTTCGTCCGCTCAAACATGCACTTAGGACACCAGCTTTGACGTTCTACGGTATCTAAACAAACAAACAAACAAACAAACAAACAAAAAACCAAAAAAATCGTTGTGCTGCCCTGCGCAACATACTAAGCGTTTGAAATTAACTGTACTTTCACACTAGCCGTGTGTAGGCTAAATTGTGGAAACGTAGAGTCAGACTGAAAAATTCAATGCCAAAGCCGGGATTTGAACCACGGATATTCTTACAGCATGTAAGTCTTTGGCCTGTCCTCTGTGACAGGCTTGCCTTAAGGACTCTGGCCTGGAACGACGTCGACTGTATTCAATCTATAAATATTAGTTACCCCATCCAAGCTTGCGGACCAGCTGTTTCCGTTGTTGGAACAAAGTTTTATAAAATCAAAAATTTAGAAAAAATGTTTCGTAAAGGATAGTTTGGAATAGCGAATTCTCTTGAAACTCTTCATGTTGCATCTCGCCGAACTTAAATATAAAATTTAGTGTGTAACGTAGTTTTCATTTATGCAGATATACACGCGCACTGACGGGGCATTAAAACAGGCATTTCTGGTGAAAAACGGACATCATAATTTCGGGTTGAAAACACTTGGCACAACTTTGCCACTTACTGCAAAGAGTAGTACAGAATGTAAAACAGAAATTAACTATAGTTAAGTGGTTTGTGGTTTTTAAGATTACATACATACAAATGTATTTCTTAAAATAATAATAATAATAATAATAATAATAATAATAATAATAATAATAATAATAATAATAATAATAATAATAATAATAATAATAATAATAATAATAATAATAATAATAATAATAATAATAATAATAATAATAATAATAATAATAATAATAATAATAATAATAATAATAATAATAATAATAATAATAATAATAATAATAATAATAATAATAATAATAATAATAATAATAATAATAATAATAATAATAATAATAATAATAATAATAATAATAATAATAATAATAATAATAATAATAATAATAATAATAATAATAATAATAATAATAATAATAATAATAATAATAATAATAATAATAATAATAATAATAATAATAATAATAATAATAATAATAATAATAATAATAATAATAATAATAATAATAATAATAATAATAATAATAATAATAATAATAATAATAATAATAATAATAATAATAATCAGTGTGCAATATATTCAACAAAGAATGACAGGCAGTTTTAGTGCCACTTAGGTCGATATTTATCAGTGTTTACAAACATAACGAATCACCTGGCATTTACTGTTTAAAGACTGTTATGTTTTGAAGAGGAACACATTTTTTCTACCCTACACGTCAGACATACTTTAATGTTCAGAGTTGTTTGCCAGATCTGTGGGAAATCCCTCGCTTTAAGACTTCACCACCGCTTTGTTTTCAAGCTCTGACAAAAACCGTTGTGAAATAGCGGTGCGGATCCTCAGAAAATGTCAGCTTCCACTTGGGGTTTTTCCCACGCTATACGGATCCTCCTGAGATTATTGGTATCTTCGGCTTCTTGTGACTTAAAGTGAGTCGTGGGATGGGAAAAACTTTGAAGGCTTTGCATTTTTTTCTCATTTAAATATACTTCTAACTTGTACTTTCAGTACTCAACTGGTTTTTAAAAACACGCAATTTAAAAGACACACATCCATTTAATCAATATCTACACCCTTTGACAGTAAAATGAGCGGACTCTGGAAGCATCGTTTCCGCGGCCGGTTTACAATGGTGTTACGGGACGCGTCTCTTTGGCTTCCTTATTGTGCATCCTCTCATAACTGAGTCTTAGTTACTAAACCTGCACTGATACCGAGTTGTTATGAGTTAGAGCTACAAAGGCTCGAATCCCAGACACCAATTTGATTCTTTTTATTGTAGAAATACTAAATGTGTATTACGCACGCTGTAATATAACTTCCATATGCTAAGGTTTACTTGATTTTATGGCATTTACGCTCTCAAATAATAAAAGAAACACTCTACTCGGTTTTTAAACTAAATGAAGTAAATAAATAGTTTTACTATATGTGAAATCAAATAAAAAGAAGTTAACTTAGTGTCGGGTGTGGAAACCCTCTGTTTTATTACTGCCCTCATTCTGCGGAGCATGGATGAGACCAAATGCCTAGTGAAATTTTACTAGCACCATTCACAACTGATGAATGAGTCCGAATGTTTACACAACCAGTATAAAGTCAATTTTCTAATAGCATTGCATTTATTTTGAAAAAGGAATAAGGATGTGCTATTTGCCTTTTTATACGAGGGTCGTTCAATAAAGAATGATCATAATTTTTTTACGGTCATAATTTTTTGCACTAAAATTCAATCTTATTACATTCTGTTAGCTTAATGTGAAACAAACACGCCGTAGTAGTTTCATTGTTTGTACTCCTTGTTCCCGCCTGTGAGAACTAGGCAAGTTCAGACATGTTCAGTATCGCCTACCGCTGCAATGGAGGTAACATGCAGTTAAAGTTGATGTTAGAGGAAGATCCGGAGTTTCTTTCAAACGTAATCACTGCTGATTAAACTTGGCTGCATCATTTTGATCCTGAGAGCAAACAGCAAAGCTCAGTGTGGAAGTCTCCTTCATCACCAACCCCCAAAAAAGCAAAATTGGTTGCTTCTGTTGGGAAAGTTATGGCCATCTCGTTCTTTGATATTCGTGGAATGGTTTATCAGCATGTTGTACCTACACACATATCAGTAACTGGACAATACTACAGGGATGTCCTGAAAACATTGCAATTCCATATCAGGCGCAAAAGACCATATTTCCATGAAGCAGGCTGGATGCTGCACCTAAATAATGCGCGGTTGCCAATGTTGTTGCTGAATATCTTGAAAAAACTGGACGTGAAGTGCATCCCTCACCCTCCCTACAGTCCATATTTAGCCCCATGTGACTTTTTCTATTCCCTAACTTGAAGAAACGCCTTTGTGGGAGCATTATCCATTATCAGAAGCAGTGGTGAAGGCTGCGAGGCGATTTTGAAGGATCTCTCAAAAATGGTTTTCAGCATGTCTTTGAAGACTGGCAGAAACGCTGGGACAAGTGAATCACATTCAGGGGAGACTATTTTGAGAAGAACCATCAAAATTATGAGGATGAGTAAAGGTACGTTGTCAAAACCAAAACTGTGATCATTCTTTACTGAACAGCCTTCGTAAATAAATGTGTTTAAAATATTACTATTTATCTCTTGCAAGAAAAACATAAGGCATTGATATTAAACTAACAATAATAAAAAGAAATATGCACACCAACGAATTAGAACTCATGTGGGTCCACTTATGAGACACATGCATTTTACCGCTCGTACCATGCATACAGTATGAAAGCATATATTGTGAACGCAGCGTCATCTAATGCTTCCGATGTTTTCCGAATCGAATTTTGTTTCTGGTAGCTGCTCGTTTCCACTCCCCCATCCCCCAAGGCGGTATATTTCATTGTACTCAATTCCTTTTTATTTACCTTATCAAGCAGTTAGTATATAAGTAAAGCAGGTATTGAATTTCTTCTAAAAGTTTGACATCGCCATTTCATCGGAAACACACATTTTGAGGTTTTCTGAATCCACAAAAGAATTTGTTTTAAAAGTTATGTTTGTGTGAACAGCACAACTTTAAAACGAATAGTTAATAATAATTAAACACCCAACTTGGTAGATAGAGTCAACATGAAAAATTCAATGCCATGGCCGGGATTTGAAACACGGATCTCCTGGTTTCCATCCAGTCGCTCTAACCCATTGAGCTACCATGGCTAACGTGCCGTCCAGCCATTAAATTCTCAAGTTGACTCGTATATTTCCCCGGTAGACCACTAGGGGCTCTCGCATCCGAGATACACCGTTTATGGCGACTTACTATCGTAAGTACTTGAGTCCGAGGCTTCATCATTTAGCTCTTATTATTTTACCTAATTATTTTATTATACCTTATTTATTATTTTTATCTTATTATACCTTATTATCTTATCCTATTATATTACCGGAGAAATATACGTGTCAAATGGAGAGTTTAATGTCAGGACGGCACGTTGGCCATGGTAGCTCAATGGGCTAGAGCGACTGGATGGAGACCAGGGTATCCGTGGCTCAAATCCCGACCATGGCATTGAAATTTTCATGTTGACTCCATCAAAAACCTTAGCCTATATACGCCTAGTGTGAAGAAATTATTAATTTCCATCAATTAACTAAGACCCAACTGGGTATTTAAGTTCAGTGGTATAGCATGAAAGTAGAAATAAAACAATAGCAAATTTCAGGGATGTATCACAATCTCTACGTAAGCAGTCACAAGATCAACCTCTATATGTTGTTTTACGGCACCACAGGCGGTGATAAGTGCAATGAAACTGTAAAGGACACCTGACTGACATTTGCAAGTAATGACGCCAGCGGAAAATCTTGAAAACATCTCAGTTAGGAGAGACGGTATTCGACTCAAGCTAATTGGTACTGAGTTTTAGGTGAAAATTACACTTCTTTGTGTTATAGTTGCGAAATATTATGTAAATCTTACACTAACACCTGTGAATCAATCTGACCGAACATTCTTCATGATTCGCTATTTTAAAACCCTAACAACACTTGTTTGTTCCCTGTTTAAATCCTATGGACTCTTCCATATATGTATTTTTACTCAGTTTTATGTATTTGTGCATCAAATTTATTGATTCGATTTGTGTCTAAATATACATAAATATTACCTCTAATGTGCTGACTAAAGATTCAGTTGTGAGTTTTAAGATTTTTTTTTTATTCATTGACTCCCAAAAAATTAATATTATGGAAAAATAAAATCTTAAACCGTAGTAACTTCAAAAAAACAAACTCAAGGGACAAAATTATTTCCCACATCAGTTTCAATCAGACACATTCATTCTGAGTTTTATGTATCACAAATGTTACTATCCTGACAAATATGTATAAGTACTCACATGACCTCTACTCTTTCACCAATTACCCTTACAAAAGCTTATTCATCTACCTACTTCAAAGAATTTGTATAAATTGGTTTATCACGTAGGTGGATTAGAAATAGTAATAGGTTAGGCTTAAGTAACAATCAAATCTCTTAAGATTCAGTCTCTAAGTGATGCCTGAAATTCCTTTTCTTTGCATGGCCAGGAGCTAAAATAGATTAACGACTTTCCATGTTAAAAAATGTATTCAGTATTTGAAAATTCAAACTAAATAATAAGAAATATCTACAAAATAATTGACTTCATTAGGACATTATTTACGTAAATTGTGTGTTTTAACAATATCTACATTTTTTTGTAGTAGGAGACATTATCTTTTACGGTATATAGGTAAACAAATGTCATCCAGTATGGAGAAGAAAATTCAAGCATACATTTCACTCTTATGAAACCTTATTGAAGCTTAATAATCTAATTGTTTTGTTAATTTGCATAAAATTTCTCTTCGCATTTACATATTCAGTTATAAAGTTCGGATTATTAAAGAATGTGTCGCTATACGACAGCTGGGAAATCCTCTTTTATGTCCAAGATAGAAGGAAAAAACAACAACTTCCCAGTTATAGAAAATATAAGTATTTGAAAATATGGTTAGCTCCGTAAAAACTTATTTCACGTTGATTGTTTGGCTCATTAAAATATAAAAGACGTTGTGTAGTAAGATGCTCGGTGTCTTTTAGTTTTGCAAGGGCTCTCTCTCTCTCTCTCTCTCTCTCTCTCTCTCTCTCTCTCTCTCTCTCTCTCTCTCTCTCTCTCTCTCTCTCTCTCTCTCCCTGGCGCGACAGCCCTAAGAGATCCAAGGCCTACCAACCCGACTGCCGGCCTCACGCCCACTCACGCCCCCACCCTGGTAGTGGTGGGCGATCATCCAACCGATACGGGAAGGAGGTGTGGTCAGCATCTCGGTTTCACCGATCCGGAACGTTGGTAAGCTCCTCACTTTCCTCACGATGCTGAATGGGCACCGGTACTATATCCAGGACTTAAAATCCGCACTCCAAGGGTGGTGTGTGTATGTGTGTGTGTGTGATAAAATATTGTACCCATTATGAGAAAGTGGAACATTTTCTCATATAAAAGCTAGTGTGCTTTGCTTTGCTTTGGGCAGAACCTTCGTCATCAAGGACCAATTAGACCACCAGCATGTCAAATGTCTGTATTATTTTGAAGACTACTTAAAAGTCCTTAAAATGGGTGGGTCGTATCGCACAGGGTCTTAAAAGGCCCTGGGTCCCTGTAACGTACAGCTGCAGGACATTCTCTTTTCCCAGGAAACAAAAAACTTTAATTCCCTCGGAAATCGAACTCAGGACTTGCTGACTGTGAGATAAACACGCTATCCTCACACCGCATTCCTTAAAAATGCAGAACCTAAATAAAAACTATGGTATATAAACTATTTTTAGTTTTGGAAATACGTTCGCAGACGCAAAGAAACACCCTTTTTATAAAAAATACTTTTGGTTTATTAAACGTGTATTTCCTTAAAATCTCTAAATTTGCCTAACGATCAGGGAAAACAGCGAACACCGTAATTTGAGAGTGGACGGTGAACGATAATGTACTATAATGCCTGTCTTGGGTTCAGGGGTTCCCAACCTGGCAGGGAGCGGTGTTCTGTCTCACGTGTTTAAAGCAATACCAAGGTCGTGGTGACGGACGATGCTCTTTCGTGCCACACATTTCCAAGCGTTGAAAATATGACGGCTTCCTAGACGCTGCGCTCTTGCTTACGTCAAACCAGGAATCGAATGTTTAAACTTGGGCGATAAATATAGCGAGACGCATTGATGCGGCGTCGTACCAACCTTATCGCCCAGGATTTCCCATTCTGGAACATATTACTTTCCCAAAAGGAACATATACAGATTCTGAGCCTCCTGAATCCAAGAAGATACTTTTTATGTTCTCTACTACAAACATAGTAGGTAGAGAAAGTATTGCATTCTACCCAACAGTCCCATACCGAGAAATGAGTATATATTTTTAAATTCTAATGAATCCAAAAAAGCTCTTTTAGAAACATCGACGTGTTTGTATGTGAATAGCATAATGTACAAACGAAAAGTTGTTATTTAAGTTCAACATCTGCCAAAGATGCAACACAAAGACTTCAAACAAATTTTCATAAATGTAAAAACTTTCCAATTTCTTTTAATATATGTAACGTCCTTGATTATAATTCCATGTGTTTTACACTCATGGGCCTTTTTTAAATCTTAAATGTGTTGCAATCACATGACTTTTTCTATTTTTTTGGGGTACGAACTACATATTAGTAGTAACGCTCATTCCTATATCTTCTTCATATTTATTGGGATACAGCTTTGTGCCCGCCTCGGTAGTGTAGATGGTAGCATGTTTGTCTCACGTTCAAGAGGTCAGGAGTTCGAATCTCGGTCAGGGTGACTTATCTGGATAAGGTTTTTTCAGTTTTTTCCCCTTATCCTTCAAGACAAATGTCGGGTAACTGTAAGCTCCATGGATCCTGGAATCATTTGAGCATCATTTCATCCAATTCATTCACCGTCCGATATGACTTAACGTTGGAGGACGTAAATTTTTTTTTAAAAAAAAAAGAAAGAAAAGAAAGAAAATACTGCTTTGTTAAAAATGTCGTACACGTATTTTCTTGTGGGTGCAATGATAGTTAAATCTTTTATGAACTTGTTATAACGTGATGTGTTTGATTTGTTTGCTTTATATGGCCAAGAGATAAAGAAAATCTTATTTTCAGAAAAGTATACTTTAAAATGCAGACCAATAGCAATCATGCCCGAAAAATTAACTCCAAAAAATAATGTATTTGGCATGCGACTTAATGAGCTCTGCATGTTTTGGGTAGTAGCATTTTGTTGATTATTAGCCATCGAAGAAGGTCATTCAGAATGAAAAGACTTGTCAGGACATTCCCAGAAAATTAGAGTATACATTTCGTAAAACATGAAAATATTTTAAACATACCATACTTATGTCAAAATCGTTATTGCTATTTTTAAGAAAGCACACCATTTTTTTCTTCGAAAAAAAACGTCCTTGAAAAGGGTCTATCACGGCAGGGGTATCGGCACTACAGTCGATGTCAGACGATGTCTGCGTCAGACTCGGAAGGAAGGATAAGATGAAGGTAATCTACGTTCTGCTAGAACCTATCAGGATCACAGCCACGGTGGGTTCCTAATAGGTGCAGGTACGTTCTCAGTCCAACGGGGTTCCAGGTCATCATATAGAGCCCGCCACCAGCTGATCCAACAGCCTCTCTGGAAGGTCGGCCGGCTGACAACAGCGATTTCATTCTGCTGAACAACGTATTTCCGAGCGCAAGCATCATCGTAGAGTAGCCCACCGACGACTTGGCAGACTTTTGCTACCTGGAAAGTCCGGATGGAAAAAAATGAAATGAAAGGAAGTGGAACTGGCAATAGGAAGAAAACATTCTTTTAAGCATACGCCTAGTGACCCGAGATAACCCCGGAAAAACTAAGGTCATAAAGTCAGCCGGGGCAATCGAACTCGTGATCTCCCGAATGCGGGCTACAGCATGAACGATCCTCTCAGTTCCATGTAAAGGTTAGTCTAAGGTGAGGGGATTTTATTAAAAGTGCACGAATTGCATGCTTAAAACACGCTGAACTAGGGATTCTTTTTTAATTTACGTCCTCCAACGTTAAGTCACATCGAGCGATGAATGGAATGGATGAAATGATGCTCAAATGAGTGCGGGTCCATGCAGCTTAGAGTTACCCCGACATTCGTCTTATAGGATAAGGGAAAACCTCGGAAAAACCTTATCCAGGTAACTCACCCTGACCGAGATTCGAACTTGGGACCTCTTGAACGTGAGGCAGACACGCTACCACCACGCTACCAAGGCGTGCACTGAACTAGGTATATAACGACTTTTCGTTTTTAAGTTACGCTTTCAAAACACACAGACACACACACATACACACAGCGGCACACACACATACACACACCAATACGAACACACATGAACCGTTTCTAATTTTTTTTCATGAATTCTCATCAGGTGTAGCTCCACTGAAATGTTGGTATCAAAATCTTGGATGGGATGCAGTACTTTCCCTATTTACTGTAAGTACGTAACAGAGCAAGTGAGAATGTTCACATTAATTAAAAGTTATTTTAGATTTAATTTTATTTAAAATTATTTGTGATTTTAGTGGATAGGGAACGAGCTAAAGATAACAATTGAAAGTGTGAAAGTTATCAGATAGAAGGAAAGGAAACTTAATATTTATCATGTTTTTAATAACAACAATATTATTGTAAATTTTAAAGAAATATTTTAGTGTTATATAATGTGATAAATGGATTTAAAACAAAATTTATAAAAATTTTATTAAATATTACAATGAACATTGTTATAATTGGATGTGACGTGGACCAATAAAAAGATCTTTTAATCAGGCATTTTACTTTGGTAGTTTTTTACATTTAAAGAAATGTTTAAGTCATTGGGTTTAATTTTTGAGTTATATGAGGTTATTAAATCCTTTTAGGTCAAAAAACTATTGAGAATATAATAAGGACATAATAACGGCTGGACTAATAACTTGAAGTTGGCCGAAGCCGGCGCCCTTTCTTCTGCATTTAGCCGCCGTAGAGATCGGACGTGTGTTAGTCAGTCCGTAAGTCTGCAGAAAGGATGCGTTGAGTAAAACATTGTATAAGTAATTCAGTTGCTTTAAAAATAAGTAATATTGACGTTCACAAAAATGATTATTTGTTCAGTGTTTCAAAGAGAAGTTTTAAATATTATCATTAAATTAAAATATAATTTTGGAAAAGAAAGCCATAAATATTATTTAATCTTCCTATAAATCCATCATCCCTTCTAATCCGCGATCGCACCCTGGAAAGTATATATTCATGCTAAAACGGGAGCAGCTGTGGTAAGTTTCAGAATACTGGGAACGTCGGGTTCAGAATTCAGCTTTGAGGTGATCAATGTGGTGCACCATTGCATTACATCACGACCATCTCTGCATCAGTACAGATGAAACTATTTCGTTTTATGGCTTGGGTCTGAAAATCGTTCGCTCGACCTATAATAGTTCATTTCTATCTTTTTCATATTTTCCATGGCTGCCACAAAAACAGTTTTAAGAAAATAACCCTATCCATCTAAGCTTCAAAATGGTTGTAACGATTTATTTAACTCATTGGCGTACCTGAGAACCACTTGTGAAGTAGTCTTCATTCGAAATGAAGAATTGCTAAACCGTACGAGAGAGATAAAGTAGTAAGCGTTTGCGAGATATACTTTTTATTGGAAATTAATTGTTCTTTCACACTGGCCGTGTGTAGGCTAAATTGTGGAAACGTAGAGTCAGAATGAAAAATTCAATGCCATAGCCGGGATTTGAACCACGGATCTTCTGGTTTCTGTCCAGCCGCGCTAACATTGTGCTACTATGGCCAAAGTGCCGATATGACATTAAATTCTCCAACTGACTCGCATTTTCCCGGTAAACCACTTAGGAGTTCTCATAAACACATGAGACAACTACCTTAATGGCGACTTACTACATGTAAGTACTTTAAGGCCCGGGCTTTATAGTTAACCACTATTAGGTCAATTATTGCAAATTAATTGTTCTTTCACACTGGCCGTGTGTAGGCTAAATTGTGGAAACGTAGAGTCAGAATGAAAAATTCAATGCCATAGCCGGGATTTGAACCACGGATCTTCTGGTTTCTGTCCAGCCGCACTACCATTGTGCTACTATGGCCAAAGTGCCGATATGACATTAAATTCTCCAACTGACTCGCATTTTCCCGGTAAACCACTTAGGAGTTCTCATAAACACATGAGACAACTACCTTAATGGCGACTTACTACATGTAAGTACTTTAAGGCCCAGGCTTTATAGTTAACCACTATTAGGTCAATTATTGCAAATTAATTGTTCTTTCACACTGGCCGTGTGTAGGCTAAATTGTGGAAACGTAGAGTCAGAATGAAAAATTATATAATATATAATAAATATATATTATATTATATTACATATTATATAAATTATATTATATACTTTTTATTATTTTCAGTTTGGTCAACTCTTATGCTTTTAGTTAATTGCAAGCAAATCGCTGTTTGTATAATTTGTGTACATAAAGTCATCAAATGGCGATTTTTAACTTGACTTATAATTTTTTATACCAACGATACATGTGTAAATATTAAAAAATAATCTTTTGTAAGAATAGTTTGGAAAAGAATGAGTAGTATAAATCATATGAATGAAACGCTGTCAGATATCCGATTGCTTTTAGTGTTTGTAGACATTTCAGTGCACTAAAAGACGAGCGGAAGCCATAGAAGCGCATCAATTAGCAGTTGACACATACCATGTGAGTGAAGGCCAGAGGGGAATCAATCAAGGAAATGCTAAAAGCTACACAGATGGAGCTTTCATGTTGACACCTATATGACCATATTTTACATTTCCCCGAATAACGTCTGCGTCAGCAGCACCGTTTTCCTGTGCTATTGTTAATAAATTAATCATGTGCACTCTTCGGTTAATCTAGAGCCAGAATGGTCGGAATAACAACAGTTCCTACATTTAATGAACGCTAATAAATGAATTCTCATCAACGTGGTCCAGGTTCGAGCCCAGTGAAACGAATGTGCGATTAGTTGTGGACGAGGGTTTTCTGCGGTTTTCCCCTTCATTAATTCTACCAGCTGCTCCTTAGTTTCCTTTCGTATCATCCACTTCTTCACCCTCATACCAGGTATAGGGTTGATCCTCCAACCTGGATCCTCCTCCAGGTACCACTTGTAAGCCCTCCATTTCAGGAAGGTAAAAGAAAAATGTAAAAACAAAACTTATGATGTATTAATAAATATAATATTTAAAATAACTCTTTCCGTAACACAAGAAGCATAAATTGCCATGAGTTTCTGAAGTGATAATCGAAAAAATTCCCTTGGGAGTACCGCCAAGTACATATGCGCTGGTGGTCTTTAGGAGCTACGGGTTGCCGTAGTACCTAAAGATATCATGTCGATAATTCATCGCAGTAAAACACTTCTTTATATAAAATATAGGAAGGCAAGAGAGACCAAAATTTTAGCATAACGCTCTTTTATAAAAAGTAGTAGTAGTAGTAGTAGTAGTAGTAGTAGTAGTAGTAGTAGTGGTAGTGGTAGTAGTAGTAGTTGTAGTAGTAGTATTAGTAGTAGTAGTAGTAGTAGTAGTAGTAGTAGTAGTAGTAGTAGTAGTAGTAGTAGTAGTAGTAGTAGTAGTGCGGAGGGTATTTGGCATTGGCATTTGGCATTGCGACCTATTCCTCCAAGTGGGACTTACCAGAGAGGGAGGATGAGGCGAGAGGTGACAGAGGGCGGCCGTCCCAAGGAGCCACCACAGTGCAGGGAGCAGGGTCCCTACATACTAAGATGGAAACCTCCCCCTGTAGACCAGAAACATTTCCCCCTACTGTGGTTCGGAAGGATTCAAGTAGTGAGTTCGGAAACTGGCAAGCGACCTACCGGAGGAGGAAGTGGTTCCCTCAGAGCATATCATCCTGCCATGTACCGCCGAGACACCCGCCGACACTTCTACCCTGAAAGAGACCACCAGATGAGAGATGATGTGAAATGATAATGGAGATGAAATGGAGGGACAGGAAATTCGGGGGATGTAATTAACGTACGCAGCATTCACCTGGCGACCCGGGAAAACTCCCGAAAAACCCATGTGTCAGATAGGTCGGCCACGGGAATCGAACCCGGGCCTCCCGAAACCGCCTGAGCCATCCCGCTCGGTAGTAAGGTAATAAGTTAGTAAGTATTCATTTAGTAATGGGTGAGTTAATGGGTTAATGAGTGCTCAGTAAGTATGTTAATAGGATATATGTGCTCAACAGCCCACGCAAATAGACCTGAAAATCTTTTGTGCTGTGCCTATCTCCTACTAGAAATCCAGTGAATTCAACACTGTTTTGAATGAATGAACGAATGAATGAATATAGCGTAAAATGTCCCGTGAAGCGCAAAGGCCTCCTATCAGATAGGGAAAGCTCATCTATTCTCACTTGGTGAGCTATTCCATGTTAGACGTTGGACGCGCTTATAGTCACTTTTGTCTGATTATGCGGTGCACTATTTAGTCGTTATCTAGTAATGAAGCTATTTAGTGCTTGTACTATTCCTTCTTTAGTCACTACTATCCATTATTTGCACTATTCAGTACTTAGCTGTTACTCTCCTATATGTACACTTTTCACTGTTGCACAGATGCATGTGCAGGCATTTCCAGTCTCTTCTTTCTCTTGCTACCCTTGACCACTGCTGACCTGCATATCTAGGTAGAAAAGCTTCACTTCTATGAGAGAAATTGAAAACCCAGGAACATCCCATGGCTAGAAACAAGACCTGCCACTCTTTAATCCACTGCATCACGACAGGGATTTTATCAACATGAGTAATAGCACCTACTTCATGACTACACCACCAAATTTCCCATATTACATGTTGCAAGAGCTTCTGAAACAAAACCATGTTTTACTCTGTTACTTTGATAATTCCTACTCCTTTCTGATAATTATGTGATTTAGAATACACCATACTAAGTTCTCGGAACTTAATTGATTGCTTTTCGACTGAATTCACTGAAACATCTAATTTTTTTTCTTTGGCTATACTACTTACAATAACTAATTCTTTCCCTCAACATATAATTTTCCTAGCTAATGACATTCCCAGACAAAAGTAAATATTCTGCCTTTTACATTATTAATTGATTGTAATATTTGCGTATAATTTGTTTACAGATATAATGAAGATCTTATCACTAAGTGGAAGGTTCTGTGGCTCTCATTCACTAGGTCGCGTGTTCAAACTACGTCTACTAGCCAGTTTGACTGGGTTTTAGGAAATCAAGTACCTAGTACATAGTTAAGATATTTCAGTGCAGTCAAAAATGCAACATCGAGATTTCACCAGAAATATAGGTTTTGAGGCACTCTGAACCCAAAAGATATTTCTAGAAACATGTGTATGATTGTGGACAGCATAACCCGAAAAACTAAAATTAAGTTCAGAATGTTCTAAATGTGTGACACGAAGATTTTTAAGAAAATACGGAACTGTCTCCAAAATACACGATTTTTAGAATCTATATTTAAGATATTTATATGACCAAATAAAATTCATATGTTTAATTTTCCTGGAATAGCCTGTATAACTGGAATGGTATGTAACTGGTGAATGTTGGAGGTTGTCAAACATGTATTTTACAAAAACAAAATGATTTGTGACATCAGCCATTTCCAATTATTTATTATTAATGGTCGAGGTTTTCAAACCTATCCCCGTTTTCGCGACATCATGAATGGAATATGGAATTTGGAAGGTAACATATGGCAATCCGGGTTTTAAATACTTTACTATCAATTCACTTTCTTCCCTATTGTATCTAAAATGAAATGTTTAATGAAAGCATTTCCACAAAAGTTTATCTCGATTAAGATAGAGAAATAGTTTGTAGAAACTATATAAAATAAATTATAGTAGGACGCCCCTTAGTAATGCTTCAATTCCCGGTGCCGTCGTGGACAATTTCTCCCGTTGGAAGACGTGGTCCGGAATTCTCTGAGCTAGTTAAGTACCTGAGAGGCCAATTGAGGAGTAGAAACAGCTGATTGCGAAGATCACATATATGCGCCGAGAGGCTCGCTGACCACCCTCTGCTGCTTACACATTACGTCTGCGATGAGCAGTGGTAGGGAACGCAGCGGCCGGGCCGGTGGTCCGGGAACGACTGCTGCATCGAAGAGTTGGTTAATTTTAGTAGAGTGAGAATGCTATGTGAATGTAACGCATTCACTTTTTTTCTCTCAGTTGCCAGATTGGGTATTCAATTCCATAAGTACCCACCTCTGTAGCGTAGGTGACAGTGTATTTGCCTACCGTTCAACAGCATCCGAGTTCGAATCCTGATCAGGGGGTTTCCCTTATTCTTAAATATGAGCGTCTCGTAACTCTAAGCTATATGGACCCCAATCTCATTTGGGTATCATTTCACCTATTTCATTCAACATCCGATATGATCTGAGGTAGAGGACTTAAATAAAACAAGAGATAACTCTTTCGGTTTTCCAGTTTTATATGCATCACCCTGTATATGACGAGTTGAATAAGGTAAACTAGATTAAGTACATAGTGATACTATTAGGATTCAATAACAAACTGTCGTTTACAATAAAATCGCAACTTATTATAACAAACGACTTTGAATTGTCAATATCCAAGACATTGTTAAATGTTATTTGTCAGCATCAAATACAGCGTGTACCAATGGAAAAGAAACGATACAATTTTTTTCCTTTCGATTTTCAGTTCTTTGAAGCGAATGGGCAGAAGGAAAGCATGCTTTAATAGATAGAGTCAACATGAAAAATTCAATGCCATGGCCGGGATTTGAACCACGGATCTCCCGGTTTCCGTCCAGTCGCTATTAACCTTTGAGCTACCATGGCCAACGTGCCGTCCTGACATTAAATTCTCCATTTGACTCATATTTTTCCCGGTAGACCACTAGGGGCTCTCGCATCCGAGATACACCGTTTGTGGCGACTTACTATCGTAAGTACTTAAGTTCCAGGCTTCATCATTTAACTCTTATTATTTTAGTTAATTGATGGAAATTAATCCTTTCTCCACATTAGCCGTATATAAGCTATGGAGAAATGATTAATTTCCATGCTTTAATATTGGAATGCCTAATCGGTATTTAGAAAACTGATAGTACTACGCATATTTTTATACTAATATAGTTTTCGTCTTACAAACTGTAGTATTTGAGTGTAAAGGGCTATATTTTGGGATTACATAATAAGTAATTCTTAAAACTTGAAATGCTTTATTCACCAGGTGCATTCACCTGGTGCTCAATTGTCATTTTTACTTCACTCAAAAAGCTTATTATGGAGATTACACCGAAAATATATGTCTTGATGTCCCTTAAAATATAAAAGGCATGTTTAGAAACAGGTTCTAATGTGTTTATATGTACCTATGAAGAATATAATTCAAAAGCAAAAAATGGGATGAATACCAAACTTGCTATTTGTGTTTAATTATTTTCCAAATATCTGACAAAGATTTTCATGAAAATTATCTGCTGCCAAACTATGCTTTACATAGAAAAGTTTTCTCAATTTTAAATTTCCTCCAAAATAGTTCCAATATTTGTATCAAAATACCATACGATATTTATATGAAAAAATTATTTTTATATATAGTTTCTTCTTGAAGTAGCCTCTTCATTCTAAAGGAAGTTTGCCAGTTTCTTTTTTCTTGAGATTGTATGGAGCATTTATGGAATTTTAAGATGCGCAGTTCTTAAACATCTGAATATCGATACTTCTTTTGTATCTGTGACGAAATATTTAACTATTTCTACAAGAATTTGTCTCAATTAACATGAGGTAGATAAAAAGTAAACTTTCATGTTAATGATTTGAATCTGCTAAAAAAGCGATAGAGTTATGTAAATGTAACACGACAGATATTTGAAAATTTTCTAGAAAACTTTGATACATAGAACCATTACAATGAGTTATTTTCTACAAATTATTATTTTGAAGAAATTGGTGATAACATTGGGCTGAAATGGGAGCTGGTATCCATTGTAATACCAAAATAACGATGATGCGTGAAATGTACAAGGGTTTTATGAAGGTCAAACTTGGAATAAAAAGCTGCTAACTAGTCGACCGACGGACGTTTCGAGGTGAAATGCATTAAGAGAGCATATGCCAGCTGTAATGCGTGTGTTTACTGACAATTACTGCATCGTTTTCAATCATTTCATCCAATGATTTATACCTACAGCAGCATATACAAGGTCGGCTTTCATCTTTACCGCTCCGAAACACAACAAAATTGTCTAATAATTAATATTATACCATATACACGTTTCATATAACTTATTCACTGAAACAGCGAATATCGGAGACGCTCACCATTCATTTCTCAGTTTCTTACATTTTCATAGACTATTTTATTTTGGGATATTGACTCTATGATAACGTGTCGGAAAGTCTTGAGTTCCATTCCGATTCTCTCAGACCATAGTTGTAAGCAAACGCGGGTTGCTTTCTCTTTTACCACGATGTTCCAGTTAATGATCGTCTTTGTCATTAATTCGCAGTTAAAGAAAGGAACAAGCGACGATGTTCGAAATGTTGCAACCGGGCGGCATGTAAAGGTTTCCTCTGGGTCCTCAGATGTTTATGACCAGCCCATAGGGAACTCACGGGAAGGGGGGGGGGGGCTCAGAGCTTATGTGTAGGCTTGAAGGCATCTGATGCGTTCAATTTGGAATAGTGAGGCACCTCGCCCAAGCTTGTGCAAATCAACTCACGGATCTGGTCGCCCTTCGGATCGCTCCATCATCCCTACCTCTTAAAGCTCGCGTTCAAAGTAGCGTTCGATGTCGCGGATCTCTCCGAAATATATACCTTTATACATTGCTTAAGTAAGATAGCTCTGCACTAACGCGCGACGCACGTGTGTGTTTACAACACAAAGTAAACGCGAAACATCCGTTTAACACCAAATGTAGTATTTAAATGCAGTTTCTGTGAAACATAAAGATAAAAAAAATCCAATCCTGACTACACACATAAACTATACTCAACGGAACATTTAAATAGTTGATTAAAATAAATTATATTTAAAATATTTTCTTAAGAAGTGAAATCTATATTTTGAATTTTCTGGGAAAATTCTCAGAAGCTCTGTTGGTTCTTGATGTTTGCATAGCTAATAGGTAAATCGTAAGAGATTAGACATCGTAAGAGATTTTGGTCTCATTAAAACACAATTTATCCCTGATACATTTTTTTTTAGTTTGAACCCTTTCGGAGATATTTCTTGTTGTTTCTTTTTAATTTTCAATTGTAGATTTTTCTCATTTGAAAATTGGTTTGCCAGGCCATGCAAAAATAATGGAATTGCATAGCCCCACAGAACAAACCAACTGTGCTTTTTAAATATTTGTCTATCACTTAAATCCATATTCCCCTTGCAGCTTTAAAAAAAAATAATAATAATTTGCGAACATGTTTATCTTGATTAACACGAAGAAGATAGAGGAATAAATGTTTGTAAAAAATAGTGTGTACAAGACTAGAATGTGAGTGCAACACGTGAGATTTTTCTTGCTTTTGTTCCAGTCAACATAAGTACATGCTGGCCCCGTAACTCAGTCGGCAGAGGACCTGCCTACCGTGCAAGGGGTCCCAGATTCGATTCACGACTGACGGTGGTATTTTTTCTCCAAGCTGATTCCCCATCTTCCCCAGAGACTGAAAGTATAACTCAGAGTGCGAATGCATGATCTAATGATTAAAAATTCAGAGTACATGCAACCTGCGAGTTAATACCATCGCTACTATGCGATATTTCCAAAAAGGAGAACGGCCGCCAATATGACCATTGGAATTAAAGACGGGATATAAATGGAACAAAAATGAAGTCCTGGGTGACAAATTCATTTAGCTAGTGTAGCAACAAAGGTGACATCGCTCTCCTAGCCAGTCTTGAGGAATACTTTCAAAACACTACTTCAGTATAGTGATGTGAGCTTCATAGTCAAATAAACCTCCACCTGCTTATACGTAACAGTGGTAACGGTTTATGTCCCTTGTTGATGAAATGAAACAAGAACAACAAAACAGAAGGTAAGGTCCTAACAGCTCGATGGCTTGTCGATCGCTCCCCATGGGAACTAGTCCCTCTTCTCTCTAGTTCGGGCAGGCGTATTTTTCCCCTGCCATGCATCACTGACATACCGTGGCGAAGGGAAGTGAGAAGTGAGATGAAATGACTTCAGTATTTGCCTAGTACCTCATGAAAATCATGAGTCATGATCATGAACGCTACCTCTACATCTCGTTAAGTACTTATGTACTTAACGAGAGCATTAACACGTGCTTAAAGAATACAAAACACTCAGTTGTAGTTTTTCGACATGTGACAAGGCTGAAGTAAACATTCCTTTAATTAAAGGTTCAGAAATGTAATTAAAATCACGCGCCTATGAATTACAATTTGATACTGCTTTGCCTATAGACGTAATTACCCTTGCAGTACACAACTAATGAAGGCTGGATTAAAGGGTCTGGTTTACGAACGTTGCACATCCAATTCCAAAGCTAACCATGCATTATTCTTTCTAGAATCCAAACTAACTCCAAAGAATCCAGAAATCTGTAATCTAACCAGACATTAAAATATTGTTATTAAGCAGGGTTATCAATACCGAGGAGAAGAATCATTAATATACAAAGACAAAACTTCAATTTGGCGTACCAAGAACTGGAGTCGACCTGCAAGATATGTAAATTGTTAAGGCCTCATCAAAGAGAAAAGTACAGCAAACATAAGGACATCTCACCGATCTGTAACAGTTGTGCCAATACCAAAGAATTCCATTGGGGCATACAGTACCCACTTCACTCGGTTTTCATTGTTATTTCATAATTTAATTCAACTTTCGGCGAGATCGCTTAGATCTTTGTGTGTAGAATGTCACTGCACTAATATAATGAGTTCCATTGTTTACTTTCGTCCGTGAACTAGTGGCGTATCCAGACAGGTTCGACGTAGCCTCTTCTTCCGCTTGATTCACTTATTGGGGAGTCGAACACAAGACATCTCCAAATCTGTACAATAACAGTCAAAAACAGATACGAGTAGTTTCTTGTCACGCCAGAAGCGTACACGCTAACCCGCTTCACGAGACTCACTATGCCAGACTCAATGATTTGCTTTGACAGACTCACCTCTCTGAAACATGCAGGATTCACTTGCTTACATGGCCACAGGAAATTTCTAGAATGTTCCAGATATCGAAACATCCAGAAGGTTCCGGTTCTCCTGCGATAACGCCAATTATCCTTTTTACGATTTCGGATCCAACATCCTAATAGGGGAGGCTATGCCACTGCAGGTTACTCCAGAAGCAAACGAAACAGCGACACTGGAACAAGGCAATAGCATATTACTAATTGAAGTGGTCAAGAAGACAGGCATGTTTTATCACTAACCAAACACCTCATCCGCACATCTTCATATCAAAATGCTTTGCGTAATAAAGGATTCAGTGTATAAAATGTTCAAAATTAGCATATGAAATTGTCAAACTTAAAAAAAAAATTATGAATTAAATTTGTTTGAAAAAAGTTGTTATCCATTGTTGCTGGGTAAAGGAACAAAACTTGCCCCAGATTTGGACATGTCATATCTGAATACAAAATACATAGAACAGAGCTTCCCTCTCAGAGCAGGAACTGCAATGATCATTAGAGCAGAGGTTAGCCACAAGCAGCTTCCTCGAATTTCAGAAAATGAGCTGCAAATTGCAAGAGTACAAGTAGAATTGATCATAGTAGTTAGCTAACAAGAGCACCCTATTCAGCTTCGGATCATAATGTAACTTATAGCATAATATGACATTCTACCATAAGAAACAGATTTGCGCAAAGTAGACATAGATAACGATCTAATGACGTTAATCTGCTATATGATGAGATATACAAACTCGGCATTAAATAGCACATCCATGAAACGTAATGCACTTCATAGGGGGAGGCACTTTGTTGGGAAAACAATAAATCACAAATGAAGCTTTCGAAGAATTGTTTACGAAGTAAGCTCTAATCACAACCTTGTGCAATTAGAACTATCTTCAAGTTTCCTGAATATTATTCTAAATGACACAAAATTTACAAATATCAGTTTGAAACCTAAAAGTGACATTGATATAGCAGTTAGTATGATAGCCATCAATATTCAGCAGCGGTTGGTTTATTTATTGCTTTTATTTTAATGTCCATTGCCTTTAACCACGTCAGCGGCATTTTACTTATGCCAAATTCACAACGGTGTTAACTCTTGTACAATTGTAATTGGATTTCTCTGGATTCTGATGCATTAGATTGTACACCACACGCACGCAAACATACACACATACGCGTCCATACACTGGAGAGAACAGGGAATAATCTTGGCTAGAAAAACATTCCCACCGCCAGAAATCGAACTACAGTCTCTCGCATGCAGATGTTTAACTGATTGAACTAAGGAGTCAGTCCTGGTTCGTCTAATATCCTCTATCTATTCAGCTTGTACTCCGTGGTGTAGGAGTAGCACACTAACTTCCGAATCCCGAGGTCTTGTGGTCAAACCCGGTGGAGGACGATGGGTTCTTTCGGGCCTAAACATCCTTAGCATGGAAGAAAAGCCGGTGGAGACGTGCTGTAAATTAATTGCACATAAAAGACCTCAAGCCCGGTAAAGAGGCATCTGAACAAATTTAAGCGGCCTTTTACGTCCAGTATACGAGGGCTGTTCAATAAGAATGATCACAATTTTTTTGACAACGTACCTTAACTCAAACTCATAATTTTGATGGTCGTTCTCAAAATAGTCTCCCCAGAATGCGATGCACTTGTCCCAGCGTTTCTGCCAGTCTTCAAAGACATGCTAGAAACCATTTTTTTCAGAGATCCTTCAAAACAGCATCAGCAGCCTTCACCACTGCTTCTGATGATGGATAATGCCTCCCACGAAGGCGTTTCTTCAAGTTAGGGAAGAGGAAAAAGTCACATGGCGCTAAATCCGGACTATAGGGAGGGTGAGGGATACACTCCACGCACCAATATTGGAAATACGCGGCCGCGCATTATTGTGGTGCAGCATCCAGCCTGCTTCACGGAAATGTGGTCTTTTGCGCCTGATATGGACTTGCAAAATTTTCTGGACATCCCCGTAGTATTGTCCAGTTACTGATGTGTGTGCAGGTACAACATGCTGATAAACCATTACATGAATATCAAAGAATGACATGACCATAACTTCCCCAGCAGAAGTAATCACTTTTAAATTTTGGGGGTTGGTGATGAAGGAGATTTCCACACTGAGATTTGCTGTTTTCTCTCAGGATCAAAATGATGTAGCCAAGTTTCATCAGCAGTGATTATATTTGAAAGAAACTCCGTATCTTCCTCTAACATCAACTTGAACTGCATGCAGATCTGCATGCGAATGTCCTTTTGTTTGGTAATCAACAGTTTTGGCACCCATCGCGCACAAACACGTCTATGTGTAATGTTTCTGTCACCAACGTGTGGGTGGCTCCAATGAAATGTTCAGTATTTCAGAAAGTGATCTTAAGGTAATTCGTCGATCCTCTCTCACAATGGCAGCAGCAGTGTTGATGTTTTCTTCCGTAAGAGCAGTAACTGGAGCACCGGGTCCACCTTCCTTTGAAATTGATTGTCTCCCCTCTGTAAGCATTTTAAATCACCTTCGAGCTGTGCCATAGGGAAGAACAGACTCTCCTGTAACATTGTATAGGACACAACTGAAGAATTGTTGAGACGAAAGCAGAATTTCAAAGCCGCACATTGTTTCTCGAGTGTTACCTCCATTGCAGCGGTAGGCGACTTTCAACATGTCTGAACTTGCCTGGTTCTCACAGACGGGAACCAGGAGTACCAACAACGAAACTACTATGGGGTATTTGTTTCACATTAAGCTAACAGAATATAATAAGATTGAATTTTAGTGCGAAAAATTATGACCGTAAAAAAATAATGATCACTCTTTATTGAACAGCCCTCGTAGAATGAGATACAGAGAACCAGAGCTATTAAAGAGCTCCTATAAACAAAATTCAATTTAATTTTCTATCTGTTCGCACAGTGCAATAAAAACAGACGAGTAACTTTTCTGCGGCACATACAAATTCAAAATAAAAATTCAGCCGGAAGCTTATCTGAAAGAACACCGTGCATACAAAAACAAGAATAACAATGCTAATAATGGTTTAAAAGTGCACTGTGACATTTTACAAACATTAGTAAATAGACCTCCATAGCCAAGAAGTCCATCGCTCTCCAACTTTAACAACGAACTTGTTTGCACCACCTACTTGTCATAACAAAGTAAGTAAATAAATAATCAAACGTATATTACTAATCCTTGTTTCACATAAGCTTGCCCCGTATCTCTTAAGGTCAAGTGACCTTATCACCTCTCATTGGCTGCTATTGTAGTATAGACTGTTGTGCGTTAAAAATTAGTTCGTTATTTAACAGGTGATATATCTTTATATGTTGGAAGAGAATTGTCAAATTTATATTTTAGTAACAGTTTTAATTAAATATATTACGCAAAAGAGTTGATTTATCTGAAATGCATGTTAATTCTTAAATGAAGTAAAGAGGAGGTTCCTTTGCTCTCTAGCACATGGTACGATAGCACGTGATTTAGCGGTAGTGATGACATATTTGTTTATATGACTTTTACCACCGACCTTGTTTTGAACTGGATTAGTCATATATCGCCATTCGAAGGTGTGTTTTGCCAAATGCAAGAGCTAAATTATTTTATTGATCGTTTATTGCGCGTGTACTTATTATATGTATAATGGCAGTCTACCGCCAGTTTTTCGCTGAAGCACTGCAAGGGAAAACCTTTACAAAGCGGCGAAAAAAGAATTGTGGAGCATGTGTTTAATGCACTCAAAAAGAAGAATCCGTCTTTGTCAGTGAGAGAAGTCGAACAGCTGTGCTCTGAAGTTAAAGGTGTGTTAGATGCGTAGGAACATCGCGACATGAAATTGAGATAACAGGAAAATTTACCACTTCAGGGGGCGATATTGCTGTGCGGCGAAGACGTTATTTAAGCACAATCAGATTGTACCGGGATACAAATCGCAAAATATACCACCTTGACGAGACTTGGGTGAATGAAGGACAAACAAGTATGGCGTGACACGACTTTTAAGACTGAAAGACAAGCATTTTTGCAAGGTATGTGTGCTGCTTTTAAAAAATCCCAGTGGGAAATGCCAAAGGTCTTTCATTATAAACTTGTTTCAGTTTCATTGCTCATTCATTCAGTTTCAACTTGCTCAGTTTCATTATAAACTTGTATTTTTGCATCCCTTCATATTCTTATTTGTATGACTTCATGTATCTTCCTGGCAATTATTATGACGTTTACTACAGTTTGAAATGTGACGGGAAGGCACCGCCTATGGCGCGAAAGCATTAGCCAATTAGAATGAGGGGGGAGGTAGTTGCACGTGGAGTGAAACATGTCAGAGGGGCAAGGTTATATGAAACAGAGATTAGAGCCATATCACCGCCTCCGGAATGCCGGAAATTCGTACCTCAGGAGTTCTTTTATGCTCCAGTAGAACTACTGATATCAGCTGAACGCTTTTAAGCACATTGAAAAACTATCGGTGAGGGCCGGTTTTGAACCCGCTACAGTAAGGCCTACTGTTCATGACTGTCAAAGTGTACCCTGGTACATACCAGATGTACCATACGTAACTGGAGTTCTTCATTCATCCTAAAACCGTCTGTGGGTCCCAATACCATGTTGAATCGAATACATCAGTAGAACAAACACAGACTTGACGACTGATTCAAGAACATCAACGACTGTAAACATTACAAGCTCAATGAAAACTTATCAATGTTGTGAAACGTTCACAAACGTTTCTATGAGTAATAAGAAAGAGAGCAAATCTCATATGTACAGTCACATGACTTTCTCTGATGACTCTTGTACAAATTCTTCTTACAAACGTTTACGCTCCTATTTCATGTTTTTCAGGATAAACATCTAGAAAGGGTTTACTTCATGCTTCCATGTAGGAATGATAGAAATAGAATATAGTATGCTTAAGCGATAGTCAAATCTTTTAACAAATGTTCGCTGTATAATGGTTTGCATAGCCAAGCGATAAAAATGAGTAACATATTCCTATTTCAGAAAACTATAATCATTTTAACAATCGAACCAATAACAAGAATAAATATATCAGAAATGACTAACACTATAAAAAGCTTACCTTTATTTGATATAAATTGTACGCTTAAAGCAATTGACATTGTTTGCCTAATAGGATTTAGTTTAGCTTTTAAGTTTGCGCAAAGGTCATCCAGAATGAAAAGGTCCTCAAAGGTTTTCCTAAACAATTCATGTTATTATATTTTATTTCTTATGAAAGTATCTTAAACATATAGTATTTTTATTAACATTTTTAGAGCCATTTTGAGAAAAAAGTAATATTTAAAAATATTCTGTGGATAGGTGTTTGGGTTGCAGATTTTCTTAAAAATCTTGAATACGTATCCTTGGAAGATGCTAAGCTTAAATACCAGTTTGGTATTTAACTAACGTTTCGTTGTTCGGCTATCTAATCTCTCTCCTTCTCCCTTCCCTCTCTCACAAAGGCTTTTCTTTGTCTGAAAATGTACATTTCGAGTGAAAATTATAATAAAAATTTTTAGTGGAATGCAATACTTCCGCTACTTCTGCAAGTACGCAGTGGAAAAATAAAATTCAAATTATCGTTGTAAGACACAAACTACATGATTATTTTAAATTCTTTATTTAATAGAATTACATTTGTTTTTCGTTTTTCTTTACTCTACTTTTTCATTTGTATTATTTTATTTTAATCTTTAACCTGAAAATACAACACCAGTGCTTTAGAATGACCAAGCGCTTCAAATATTTATTTTGTTCTGTAAGCACAATTTCTGCAGACGTCTGTATTAATTTTGTCGATGAAAGGCACGGGTGTCTTCTTGAAGTACTCATATGGAATGTTCCACTAATCCTATGTTACGTATCTTGAGCAGTAAAACCAGGTTGCATAGCGGGCGTATCATATATTTAGATTTCAATTACAAAGTATGATCGAAATTGCATACACTTATGGGTAGAAAAACATAGAGTACCTCCATACTTTATGTGCTGACCATTATACGTCTTTTTTATCAGCTCTCGGTGGATTCTTTCTGTATTAGCTCACTACAGTTCTTGAGAACATTCCTGATTTGGAATCGTGGTTCATAACACGTAAAGAAAAAAAAATTAGCACGTAAGTGCCACGGATTCAGGTTATGTGATGATGTTCCATCGGTTACTGCCCGGGTCTTTGTAATTCAGGGTTACTTGTTATACAGTTATATGTACTGCTCAGTTAATTATGTCATTTCCCGCCAGATGGTACACATGTCTCTATACCAGTTTAAGTTGTACAAATTCTGGATATTCTTCAACTCCGATATACGTGTAAGATAGATATAAGTTAAGAAACAATAGACCAGCGTAACAGTACCTGAAGCTGGCATTTGATTCCCGCTGAACTGATCTTGGAACTTTTCCTGGGATTTTCTAGTCGATAGGCTAATGCTGAGGTGGTTTCTGTAATGCCGAGAGTTTTATTGCAATTTAATTTTTTTGTCATGTTACTGAGTGGATCAAGTTGGACTTGTTCGGTTAGCATTTTCTGTAAATAAGCGCCTGTGTTGGCCCATAAGATTTCCCATGCGCATTTCCTCGAGGATTAGCAGGAATAATAAGCTTCCGTGCTGAAATTCTTTTCCGCACCTAATCTACTCCTACCATTACGCCCTCTTTTTATTTTACGGGCTACGAGGCTTAGGCGTGGAGGGCCATGATGTGCCGCAAATGTACACACAAGAAATATTTCTTTACTAACATGAATCGTTCTGTCCAGACCCTTGCGTAGATTTGGTGGGGTGGGATCAAAGAATTTAATCTGGAAACGTTATATTTAAACATCTTTCAAGGATACAAGAGTATTGTATCGTAAGCTTTCCCTTACACATAGCTAAAAATATTTGCATTTCTATTTCTGGCAAAACGTCTGTAGCCATTATATTAAAGTATGATAATTATAATAAAATAATAACGTGCACAGAATTAATTTTTAACAAACATTCTGCTTTCATCTTAGCTCTGATTTAATTGCCACAGTATTCTTTAATTGTCAAACCTAAGAAACTGTTAAAGATGTACTACGGGAATAATGATTTATTCGTCCTTTACATGCTTCCTCCACCATGGATATAGTAAGGTAGATAAAGTATTACATTCCACCTTAACTTCGATATCAGGATATCACAGTAAATACAGTTTTGAGATTGCCTGAGTCTATAAATTATGTGTCTGCCTATGAATAGCGTTACTCAAAGAGGAAAGTAGGTTAAATCTCAAAATCGGTGTTTAATTTCGGCACTTCCATGGATACGACAGGGAGATTTTCAAAGTAATCCCCTAATCTAAAACTTTCCTTTGTGTAGAGCATTTTTGAAAATTGTTTATTTTCTCAAAAATGGCTTTTAACGTTTTCGATCAAAATACAATATATTATTTTTCATTATAAACAACATATAAGTATAATTTGATGTTTTTTGGCTATAGCCTAAGAAGTCCTCTTCATTCCGAAGTAATTGTGTATACTACTGAATAACTGATATAGTTTATGCGAGAGAAGAACGTATACAGAAAAAATGTAGATAGACAAAATGTATTTCAAATAACTTTTACGATATTTTGAGGCCCACCTACACCACTGTTACCTTTGTATCTACAACGATACTTATTTATCGATTTCTGAAAGGTTGTATCTCTATTACAATTAATCAGATACAAAAATAAACTTTGATAGGAAGTTTGCATGCCCAGCAGCAAACGACAGAAAAAGTCTTGTGTATATAGCACAATTAATTTGATTTATTGCAAGCAGACATCTCTTTTTGAATGATGGAAAATTCTATACACGTTTATCACCTAATAACAACTTTGAAACATTGGTTTCTGCTGTGAATGGAAATCTAAATTAGGAAGAGCATATAAAGTTTTGTGGCCAGAATGAAAGGAAGGAAAGACACTCAAAATGTAATGAGGTCCATTTGTTATTAGAACGTTCAGTCACAGGCATTTGACAGTGAGAAAGGCAGTCAGAAAATAAAAATAAATGGAAATGGTTCAGTGGAAGGATGAGATTTGCAGTTTAAAAAGCTGATTTACTAATTGTTATGGGTCCGTGTATGGTATATGGCCAGTACCAGACGAACACTATGTTGTACTCTGAGCCAAATCTATGTATAAACATAAATATAACTTATAAAGGACATCGTCAAGATTTCGCAATGGAGACAGCTCTGACCGCCGCGCAAAACATCAAGTTACGAAAGCGACCATCATCGCAGCGGCAGACGGTTTCAAGGGAGGTCACCATTAATGCGGAAAACCATTAACAAATTTAACAAGGAATTGGAAGGGTGTCAAGACACGTGGAGTAAGAAACTGGTGTAAAATTAGGACTTCCAGATTTTAATGGTCCTGGAAAATCCTGCCATGAAACAAAGGGAAAGGTCGGGAGACAGACTTAGCTCGTGCCCGGAACAGGAAGTTGCACAACCACTAAACAAAGAGAAGTGTCCGGTTTATTAGGTATGAAATAAGCATTTCGTCTGACAGTTCCATCAGAGAAGTGCTTCGCACCACTCCCGATATTTCAAAACACACACTAACATAACCTTCTCTGTCCACTAAACTTAATTTATATAATTTCAGCAGGACATCCTTTCGCGATTTTATGTTAATCTAGGTGATAAATTTTACAGAAATAGTTCCAGGACCGAATCAAGTTACATAATTAAAACGAAGACTCTATATTCTGACCTTGAAATTCCATAGCCGTTCCACAACATCATGAGACAGCTAAACAGCGACAAAATTGTTTAAAAAATTGGATGCGTTATCTTCACTGAAGATTCTCTACCAGCTATTGTTAGATTTATATAGATTCTGCAAACCATTATTTCCAAATCTTATTACTTTTTCATCTTTGTCTTGCAGTAAGTAGAAGTACTGCATTCCACCCGAAAATTTAATATGGAAATTTCAACCAAAATAATGATTTTGGGATCCTCTGTATCTAAAATGATGAAGAAGAAGAAGAAGAAGAAGAAGAAGAAGAAGCAATTTTAGAATAAAAGCTCCATGTGTATTTAGGTTCAGCATCTTCCAAAGTGCAAGACAAAGATTTTCAAGAAATTCCTCTCACCCCAGATTACTCCTTCCAAGGGAGATATTTCAAAATTTGACTTTTTCTAAAAAAAAAAAAGTGTAATATCTTGTGTAGGCTATGCACAGACTTACGGTTAAATTAACTTGTGTTATATTGGTACGTTGTTTACAAACAGAGACGCTCCACTCTTTTGCGCTATTGAGTCTCTTAATGTCAGCATTGCTTGCGGAGGAGGACGTTGCATTTAAATCCTGTCACGTCTATTTAACAAAGTGCAGCGAAAAAGCAACAATGTTCGAAGTCTAATCGTATGCTTAACATATTTTCATGACAGATGAAACATTGTATATCTTGAATTTTCAGTGAATAGGCTTTGAAGTCTGTTTCACTCTGAATGATACGTACATAACTGGTGAAATGTAAGAGATAAACAAAATCATACTAAGTGCAAGTGATAGACTTCGTTAAAGCTAACATTTCTGTGAAATGAAACTTTTGTAATGATAACTATTTTCTAACAACCCTTATAATTGTTTGTTCCTTATTTTAAAATCATTATAAGTTTCTCAAATAGAAAGCCCCCCCCCCCCCCCCGGCAATGGTCGGACATAACAGCGGTGAACAGTTAAGCTTTTAGGTCTCATTCTTGCTTCTTCAGTTGTCAACAGAGACCTAAGTGTTAGTAAATACGTCATGGATCGATGTGTGGTGGACAGTTAATTTTCCAGGTCTCATCCTGTACCATCACCTTGCTTCGTCACGTGTCCACGGAAACCTAAACGTTAGTACAAACCTCGTAGCTCGGTGTGTGGCAGACACACCTTCTAGATCTCATTCCTGTACCATCTTGCTAAGTCCACAGAGACCTTAGTACTAGGCAATTGTATCCATGCTTTCACGGGTGTTGAGCAGTACCTTAGTGCTAGCCAACGGTATGTCTCACTCTGCACTTGTGGGGCAGATTAGGCTGCCGTGGTATTAAATAGGCTAAATGGTATTTATCTAGGTGACTGAGGTAAACTATGAAAAATACTCTAACTGGTTAGCCCACTGGATCTGAATCTGAGTCTTGGCCCACTGGACCAAAGATGTTACAACTTGAGTCATCCCAATTGCTAAGTGAAATGTTATTTCTGCTAGCTTTTATTTTAGATTAATATATGATGTTGTGTACATAATCAAGTTCTTGGGGTAAATGTGTTTTAAAACCACCTTTTACTCGAGTAGATAATATACTAATAATTAAAGTAATGAAATAAGTCCAGTATTATTTCGTATGCAGTCCTTTAGCTTTGATAATTGATAATTAATTGACTTATCTTGAATAAGTGTTTTTCCTTGGCCGTTTCAATTATTTTGAAACCAGAACTGAATTAGCTTTACGATTAAGTTGTTATTTGATGTTGTACGTTTTAAGCTCAGGAGCATTAATAATCCAATTAAACCCGGTACGCATTTTTGGTATGCCTATCAATTAGCTTCGGGATAGCCAAAGTCGTTAAGGCACGAACAGATGGGTGTTCTGCTATTAAAATCTCGCTATGATTGTCTTCCTCGACTAAGATTTTCTACAGGATTTCCTTATAACTGGCCTTATAACTGAAACGTTTTATTTCCAAATATCCTTTCCCAATTATAGATCAAGTTATTTCATTTGTAGCGTCGCCATTCCCATAGGGAAGGGGATCCGTCCTCTTCAGCTGCCGTGGTGCGGGCGCTGCGGACCCCTAGCACTCGTGATACTTCTGACATTACTAGAGGAACCTCGGGCCGAACATTCGAGCCCCTCCCTTATAGGGAGTTGTTCGGATTGGGTTGGACTCGAGGGGGCAGTGGTTCCCGGTAACCGTGGGAGATCGGGTACGTCTCCGGACGGGGTTGAGGGAAGCCATTAATATTCCCGCGTACCAACCAGCATAGCTAGTAGAATGTGTGCCAGATCACCAGGCAGCCCCACCGAGGTCATATCGGTAGCCTTCCCTTTTTGGGGTTGGCGCGCGTAAGTGGCGTATCCACTTCCAGCCCGTCTTGAGTCCACAGGACCAGATGTGGGGGGGGGGGGCTTGTTAGCCTCTAGGCCTTGCCCTATGGAAAGCCCCACGGAGGCGCCGGGCGCCCTTTTGGGACAGCTCGGTAACTCCCTGGTCGAAGGAGACCCGGGTCCTTGGTCCTACGGGTCCAGGACTAATGGGAGTAGACCCTCTGGCATTAACATTAACCGTAGCATCGCCATATGTAATTGGTGCTGTATGCTATAGAACAATGTTAAGCTATATCCAAAATCGCTTCGTAATGTGTTCTCTACATAAACGGTATAACAGTTTTGCACTTTACACAGCAAGTTTCATTGAACATCCGCCCCCCCCCCCCCACACACACACACACACACACACACACACACACACACACACACACACACACACACACACACACACACACAAAAGAATTAAGATAAAGTTTCCTATTGCTTTTATATTTGTGTCATGGTTAGAATAATTCAGAAAATGTTCAAGTTAATTCCCAGGAAAAATTCTCGCCCTAAACTATCTGACCATGACATAATTAACCTTAAGATTTTTAAAATTGTTTCATCAGAGAAGTACACTATCCAGGAAGACTCTCAATTTCTTATTGTTATCTAAATCGTTTTATTCCGGGCATAGACTTTGCTCTGAATCTTTTAGGACCCGTAGTGTACTACATTATGAACAGTAGGCCAGCTAACCAAAAGTCTGCGATTTCTAATTTCAAATGAACGATTTCACCAAGGAGATCACCATAAATGTGAGGGAATTCTTTCATGGCGGTTATTTTGAGCTTGTTCTTAATTTTTTCCCACAATTTTGTCACTAATTACTGATGGTCTTCCACGCCTTGCTTCGTCGTATCAGTATGACCTTTGCTGAACAATTCAACCCACTTCGTGACATGCTGTGGAATCATCATATTACTACCTAACTTTAACGAGCTTCCGCTGAATATTCGCAGCGTTATTTTTGTGCAAAGCCCCCCAAAAAAGGACTGCGCGAATGTCAGACGACAAGGGGTGGCAAGGAATACGACGACCTCTCCATTGGAATAATTTACTGCACCTGACAAAATTCGGGGAACCGTATACAAACTGATCGCTAGGATCCACACTACTACACGTCAGGTGCAGCAATTTTCCCCGACATCAAGAGCTGCGTAATCTTACTTTCTGCCCTTGTAAGAATGGAAATCTTCGTGACGGTCAATGTTAAATTCATGTCGAAAATGTCGTTGTACACACTTCACAGATTTTGCTACAACTAATCCAAGATCACAAAAGAAAACATATGGTGGTGTCCAACTCGACATCTTTGTGTATTCTAAAATGTATAATAATGAAATCATTAGCCTACCTTAGCCTACACACGGCTAGTGTGAAGGAAATGATTATTTCCATCAATTTACCCAAAATATAAAACATAGTGGTTTAACTATGAAGCCTGGGACTTAAGTACTTACAGCATAGTAAGTCGCCACAAAAGGCATGTGTCTCATAGCATATGAGAACCCCTAGTCGTTTACCGAGAAACATACTAGTCAGTTGGAGAATTTAATGTCATGTCGACAGTTGGCCATAGTAGCTCAGTAGTTTGGAGCAACCGCATGGAGAGCGGGAGATCCTTGGTTCACATCTCGGCTATGGCATTGCATTTTTCAGTCTGGCTCTACTCATTCAAACCTTAGCCTACACACGGCTGGTGTGAAAG
Organism: Mantis religiosa; assembly: GCA_030765055.1. Classification (NCBI taxonomy): domain Eukaryota; kingdom Metazoa; phylum Arthropoda; class Insecta; order Mantodea; family Mantidae; genus Mantis; species Mantis religiosa. Next base: position 85,598,732 of record CM060952.1, on the reverse strand, counting down.
GAATGATTGTATCTATCAATGTGATCATTGTTATCATTATAATTTTTGCAAGTAACTTACTAATCATATCAAGTTGTTCTTTGTCTGGATCAAATTGTACTTTAGTTGCACAATAACAAACATAAAGTACAAAGGTGCAGGAGCGGCATGGCTATGTACCGATACCCCTAGAAGCGAAAGATACGAAAAACGACGTGGAATATCAAACTAAGTTTAGAAGCAGACTCACAGAAGCTGTTTATGTCAAATTAAATCAGTTAGTCTCAAATCATGCACTACTAGCGGCCACGCCGTGGCTCAGTGGTTAGACCGCTTGGCTCTCACCAAGGCGGCCCGGGTTCGATCGCAGGTGACCGCAAAGTGAGATTTGTGGTGGACAACACGGCGCTGGGGCGGGTTTTCTCCGGGATCTCCGGTTTCCCCCGCCATCTCATTCCACCGGTGCTCCATCTTCATCTCATGTATCATCAGTGTCATCGCCTGCGGTGCCGTATGTAGTAAAAGCGGGCGTTAAGCACTACACACACACACACACACACACACACACACACACACACACACACACACACACACACACACATGCACTACTAGTCACTGTCACTAGAAGTGTCTGATGTAAAGTCTAGCTTACCCAGCATGCAATACAAACACATTTTAGAAAACGGTGTGTCTGTGTTAGCAGCATATATCAAATAAAAAGATAGGCTAAACACCAAACTTGCGACACCAATAATTTGTTTATGGATTTAACTGTTTTCGAGATATTTCTTGATGTTGATTTGCATTTAATAAAATAATATAAACTATTTAATATTCTAAAGTATTAGTTATTAATTTTTATTTCATTTTATTTGTCTTAGTCATTTAAAGAGAATGTAATGCACAAAGCTACGTACTGAAAAAACTGTATTCCCCTATTCCCATTGCATCTACAACAACAAAATCGGTTCGTGCATAAGTTGTAGCGCTTTTGCCTCGTAAGTTGGTGCTCCTGTCAGAGTAGGTTTATTTAACGATTGCCATTTTTTGTTTGACGTTCAACTATCTTGCAGTCAATTTAAATATCCCAGTTTTTCATTTGATGATTGTGTAGCTGTGGACGCTAGAAATTGGACGGGCAAGTGGACAAAGTGGAACATCTCCAACATCTTCTTCTATTTGAATTCATAGAGAGGGGAAAACAGCGTGGACATCCATGATCATTTGTGCCGTGTATGGAGACAACGCCATCGGCGAGAGCATGGCAAGATGGTTTTCTGGTTTTGAAGGAGGGCCGTTTTGACATGAACGACTCTCCTCGTTTAGGATGACCTACGGGATTTTATGAAGATCGTCTAAACGCACTATTCCAAGATAATGCACATCAGTATATTCAAGAACTGGCAAATGTGATTAACTGTGACCATTCCACCATCGTGCGACATATTTATTTAATGGGCAAGGTCCAGAAGCAGGTGCATGGGTATCATATGCTCTAACCGAAAACCACAAAAATCAACGGATATATGTGCAACTCTGCTTGCTCGCCTCACTTGGCTCATGAACAACATCGAGCATTCCTATCCAGGAACGTTACTGGTGACGAGAAATGGTTTCTTTATGTTAACCGAAGGAAAATAAAGGAAGAATGGTTTCGCCCGAAAAATAAAAAAGTAACCCCACCCTCCGTACAAAAATCAGCGTGTATCCACAAGGTGGGTCTACGGGAGGGGAATCGATAAATTATCCCAGGGTTTGCAAACTGTTGTAAATAGTGAAGGAATATGTGTTGCTGATTTTAAGGTGTCTGTTATATGAAGGAGACTATACTGTTGCATAAATTGTTGCTTAATGTGTTTTAGGTGTTCAATAAAGTCCCTTGGTTAAAACTTTAACAAAACCACTAAGGACTTACGCATCAACCTGATATGTAATAGGACAGTTTCGCAAAAGCTTATCTCGATTAACATGAGGTATAATAATTTGTTGCAATAATACTTTTTTTAGGACGACAGAAAGTCATGTAAGTTAAACATAAGATTTTTATGTAGTTATATACTGTAAACAGCCATTCCGATAGAATTCTGATGACTTCGGTGAATCACAAGCTTTGTGGTTATCCAGCAAAGAAATATGAGGACAATTAAATAACGGTGAAATATTCCATTTATTGGAAAAGCCTGCAGAAGCTGTACTGAACAAATGCTGGCAACGTTTCCACTGGAAGATCAAAAGGACCGCATTGCGCATATCGAAAACAATAATTACAAAAACTTACTGCGATCGTGAATCCCTGCGGTTAAAAACTTTTCAATCATTTTTCTGTGGTTCTCGCGGGACCTTTTGATGTTTCTGTTTCTTGTGCAAAATCCCTAAAGTATCATAAATGATTATCTGCTTAGACAAAAGCAGTGGCCACATACTTAATTTCCCTCAACACTGGCAAATGTAAGGTATGTATTCACAGTCACGAAGCTATTTAATTAGCAGGTGTGCCATACGTTTAGTTTTATTTTCATTTGACAACGGTATGTTAACATGCAAGGTGCAACAACCTCACAGCTTTAACTCCCAATCATAAAAAAGTATAATAAAATCATGCTGCCAGTACAACAGAAGAATGCTTCTGTAGAACTATTAAGCAATTCCAGGAAAATACGGGTCTTCTGATGAATATATCTTTACTAACTGCATTGCATGTGTGCCTTTTTATTTCACGTACCTCGTACCTGTAGAGAAACTAATATATTCCACCTAACCTGCCCAGATTTCACAGGAAATACAAGTTTTGGGGCTCAGAAATATAAAGACGTTTATTATTTGAAAGCTTGCTTTTATATGCACCTCGTTTAAGTCGAAATAACCACACATTTACTTATAAATACAAAGGGAATAGCGAAAGTAAAATGTTTTAATAATTAATGCAATATATACTGGGATTTGAAATTCCATACTATTTTCATGCTATCCCCCCCAAAAAACTGAATTATACATAGGACTTTGACAGAATGGCAAAGTGCTGAACATTAATAACGGGTTTATTGAAAATTTGTTTTGCCCCAAAAGAGTTATTTGAAATAAACTGCATATTTTTAAAGAGTGGAAGCTTATTCCTTAAGGTATAGCAGTTATATAAGATAATGCAGTTTCTTCCAAATGAAGAGTACTTGGCAAGATATTCAAGATATACGTACGTACGTACATGTTATTTACCATGTAAATGTCTTTACTCTATGATGCTTTAATCAAAGAGCCACTTTTAGCATACACTATGAACAATTTTCTATGTAAAGTACAGTTTGGTGCGCAGATTTTCTTAAAACACTTATTCCTGTTTCCTTGGATATATTTATATTTTTATTTATGAACGCTCTTTAACTCTTGTAGCTCTCAGTGTCCCATTCTATAATGTACATGAAAGATCGCATCCCAATTATGCTTGGAGTTGTTTTATATGTGTAAATCTACGACACAGGAGCATCGACTTTACTTTCCTTCCGAAGGAAACCTTGATAAGTATTTTTATGCTCGAGAAAAATCCATTGCCTTCCGCTGGGCTAGAACCCGCTACCTCGGAAACCGAATGCTAGCATGTTGCCCCTAAACCATAGAGGACGACTGTCTTTTAAAGATGCCAAAGATGCACTTGAATACCAAGTTTAATATTTAACCTAGTCTTCGTTTTTTATTTTACCATTCACAGACGCAAGCACACCAAGCACACATAAACATGCACATAAAAACCACACATGGATCTCTCAAAAAGTGCAATTCGAGGAAAGTCTGGCTCTCGAGTTTTTGTGTTAGATACAATACCTCTGTTAGGATAGGGTTACCAGGGTACTGAATAATACCACCATCTTAGTACAGCACTACTTTATTCCAAAGAACATATATACAAAGATAATACACTTAACCTCAGTGAGGTTCAAGAGAACGACATTCTTCCACAACCTCCACTATTTGCTGTAAATACGTAATGGAGAAAATAAAACTTACCCGATCGTTGAAGCTCCACCACCAAAGAATACTTACGCGCTTTGCAGTGCTTTCAGAACTTGAAAGTGTCGGTAGTTATTAAGGAATTCAACATTCCATTACTGTTTCACATCCTTTTGTATAAATATCAAAAACATTTTTATCAGTTATTAGGAATATCGGGGGTTGCACGAAATTACAATTACAGGCAATAAATGACAGCCAATACTGTTTTAACAAGAATTCATGAGTGAGACGCATGAAATAAATTAATTGCTCATTCGTACTTAATATGGTACGCGGGTAAGCCAGCTTTTTCTGAGAAGGATATTCAGACTCTTTCCTTTAAGCAACAAAACTTCCTCATTCATCTTTCAGTAAAATAGTTTTAAAACGCATATTCTTCTATCTACTTCACGTAGACAGAAAATACTTTTATTGCGTATTTCATTTCAGATACAATGGGAATTTTAGAACACAGTGAGCGTAAGGGATTGTCAAATCATTTAATAGCTGGGTGCTATGTGAACTCTTTGGAATTTCATTCTATTTCCTGTTCCAGGATAATGAAAAACTAATATAAGGGTTCATTTATGAAAATTGTTATGGAAAAATTCAAACCAAAAACAAGAAATATCTCGAAAATTGTTGACTCCACAAAAATCTTTACTTGAAGTAAATTGTGTGCCTTAAAGATATCTATAATGTTAAAGACTGTATGTTTCCCATGAAAGGGCCCAAATGGCCTAGGTTTAATGGAGCCTAAAAACACTCACTCGCCTTTACTTGTCGCTTACCAGCTAAATAAACCTTAACCAGAATGAGGCGGACTTAAGAGGATATGTATTTCTTTTGCCATTAAAACATCTTAAGAACTGGCCCCGTAGCTCAGTTGGTAAAGTCTGTTTAGTTAACTCGTGTGCACGTCGGCCGACTCCTTTGACGAACCCTTATAATCGTTTTACAACCCCGGCCCTCCTTCTCCCAGACCGTTCCGCAAGGTTGCCACCTTTCTCAATACGTAATGGGTATCGTACGAGGTTTCATCTAAATAAATTTTCTTATGTCCATTAGTGCGAAACTTCCTTAGTTTTGACTATATATATATAGCCAAGCTACAATTCTACTGGATTCCATAATAACTCTTATCTTTTATATAGAATATGAGTAGTTGTCAAGCAGTTTTTGAGATTACTCACTCAGATAAGATGTTCTCCATATCTCCATAAGCGCTTTTCGGTCTAGTTTAGACCATCTTCAGTGGGTGCTGGCGACTTACTATGCTGTATGTACTTTAAGGCCCGACCTTTATAGTTTGGACCACTATTAGGTACAATTAATGGAAATTAATTGTTCTTTCACAATAGCCGTGTGTAGGACGCACTATATAAGGGTAGAGCCAGACTGAAAAATTCGTGGTTCAAGTGATCAAAATCCGTGGTTCAAATCTCGGCGATGGCTTTATAGTTTGGACCACTATTAGGTACAATTAATGGAAATTAATTGTTCTTTCACAGTAGCCGTGTGTAGGACGCACTATGAAAGGGTAGAGCCAGACTGAAAAATTCGTGGTTCAAGTGATCAAAATCCGTGGTTCAAATCTCGGCGATAGCATTGAATTTTTCAGTCTGGCTCTACCCTTTCATAGTGCGTCCTACACACGGCTAGTGTGAAAGAACAATTAATTTCTCTTCTCTTGTTTAAAGTACTTTTATAAACGTTTATTCTTCAACCCACTTCCTGTTAAATGAGATGAACATTTGTTATATATTTCCTATGCAGGTATGTACGAACGCAGTGGGAATAGGAAAATACAATAGACTTGAGATATGAATAGATTTGGAGGTGGATTTATGTGTACTTCTGTTCCTTACGGAGGGATAATGTGAAACGGCACAAAGGATGGCAGCAGAGGGCAGGGTCCCTAACAGTTTACAGATTCGGACTCTTGGGTGGGAGTCGCCTCCCCTTCCCCCTACACCATATCCATGACTCGGAGACCGCCGAGCAAGAAGTTTGCAGGGAGCATTTTTCCTGCCATGTAAAACCTACATTTGCAACCTTTAAACAACCAGATAAAATGACAAGTGCAATAGAGCGATAGGAAATTCGGAATGTAAGTAAATTTGGTATTCGCCTAGTGATTCGGGGAAACCCCCGAAATAAACAATGGGTGAGGAAGGTTGGCCTTAGGAGCAGAATGTACAATGTCCCGAATGAGAATCCGCCATTTATCGTGGCGCCACCTTGCTTGGTTATACGCAACGTTAAGCGATAAACAAATATTTTAAGAGCTGGTCAGTAGTTAATGTCTTTTGACATTCAATATTGTGACTGTGAGTTTTTTAAATTAAAAGTCCAGGCTAGAAACACCAAAAATTGCTCTTTATTTTCGTAGAAACAAACTTCGTCAAACTTTACAGTGGCAAAATTACGCCCTATGCACATACAACTTGCAAGGTCATAGACCACAAAAGAGTTCACTTTTACAGCTGTTCACGCGCACGCGTCCAATTACCGACTGACTGTCAGTGGCAGGCGGCGGCTCCTTTTGTAGCTACTCACTATTCCAGAAATTCGTGGAATGTTCTCAAACAATCAAGACGGCGCTAGAAGAAAGACGAACTCTCCAGAAATCCGTCTCTTTCCCCCCTTCCGCTTCGGCGAGCTTTCATCTCCGCACTGCTCTGCTCGTCTCTTTGAACTCGTTGCCCGCGCCGCCTCGAATCAACGATGCGTTCGTGACAATATTTTTTTCATGGGCAGACATTTTTCTTGTTTAAGAAAAGCACAAATATTAGAAAATACAAACCAATAACACATTTCTAGGACATGGTTCTCTCACAAAAAGTGTATTTACATTTATGTGTGTGTTTTTTTTTTTTTTTACATTTTTCTTGTAGTAATCCCTTTATCTCTGTTGGTTTACCAGTTAGATGTATAAAAGCTATTCAGAATGAAGAGAACTTCTCAGGCTATTCCCAGGATATTCAAGATATACTATACATTTCATTTGTAATGAAAATATGTTGAAAATATTTGTAATGAAAATATTTAATCAAACTTGTAAGATCTATTTTTCGAAAATTAAATTTTCACAAAATGTTTCACGTAAGGCTTAGTTTCAATTAGGAAACTTCTTTTTTAAATTTGTTGTGGCCTATCGTTACTGTTTACCCGCATTTTCACTATCTAATTATACGATTCACAGTCAGTCAGGCGCATGCTCACAGACATACGTGGACTTTTCTCTAAACACGTTTTCCTAAATATATTTCAGCGAAAAAATTCGAAATTCAGATTACACTCAAAATATATATTTTGAGAACCGTATATCTTGGGGGAAAAGGCGTTTCTATAAAAAGATCCGTTGTGTGTAAACAGCTTAACTCAAAATCGAAAAATTGTGATATACTAATCTTGATGATTAAGTTAAGCATTTTCCAAGGAATGCGAATCAACGATTTTCAAAAAATACTCCTTAGATGGAAATTGTATCAAAATTGATATTCTCAAAAATAAATCGTATGTTTAAGATTTTTATGACAAATGAAACGCATTTTTGGAATGACTTATGCATAACTGGTAAATCGTGAGAGGTAGAAATGCATTACTTCTCAAAAATGTAGGTCTCATTAAAACACACAAGTTGTGTCAAGTCAAAACTGTAGTGGAGCGAACCGTTTACGAGATATTCGTTTTCATTCGAAACACTTATACTTTCTTAAATAGGTATGTCACTCATTTTCTTCTTTTGACCGTAGAGAGATAGTCTTTACTGTCGTAAATTTTATAGTATAGCAATTTCATAAATTAAAACTTACCAACCTACATTATAAAACTCACTTACAGAATAGAATGGGTTTGCTACCAATATATTGGTATAGCCTTTTTGAAACTTAAAATAGGGAACTCTCTTAATCTTTGTGGTAAAAATATATAAAAAAACTATACTCTATATATAAAACTATTTTGAACTTTAGTATATTATATTTATTTATACATAAATTCAAACGGTTACGTGTTGTGTAATTATGAATGTTTGAACAAAGTGTAAAGCTACTAAAATTTTCCTTAATATATAACATAACATATATCGATGGCAACGTTAAAATACCTAAATGAATAAAAAGTGGTTTACAATGCTTTTATGAATGAACTCCACAAAATAATCTTCACAGCGCTTTTTTGCAATATGAAGTTTTTTAGTTATTACTCCAGAAAAGTATATAATAATTAACATGCGAAAGAATATAAGTACAGTACACCTTCATCAGAACATCCTTGTTAACATTGTGACTTAAGATTCTCAGCATGAAAATTCCTATTTTGATTCTTTGATCCTTTTTGATCCTTGCTATGAGTTGACCAACAAAACTATGGATCGATATGAATACCTAATCCTGTTATAGAAGATTCAGAAGCACCAGTATTAAATTTATACTGAATATCAGCGGTTTTTGCACTATTTATATTCAGATTGTTGGCATTGCCGCAGTCATTAGCAACTGAAGTTACAATATGTAATTTTAGTTTTAATATGTTTTCAGCTTTATCATAAAAGATAACCAAATCATCTGCATAAAGATACGAAGTGAGGCTTTTATCGCAAATTGAAACAGGAAGATCATTAGTGTAAGTTATGCAAAATGCATAACCCAAAATTGTGCCTTTGTAAACACATAATTTACGTAAAAAGATAACGGAATTTTAATGTCATTAAATAGTGATCACCTCTTTAAACGTTTGTCTGTCGCCTAGGCGCACCATATTCTCATACTCCCTGCACGGTAATCAGCAATAAGATGTTTATGTCAATCAATTAACGTTAAGTAGGTAGAGGAATAAGTTTTTGTAGAAGCGTAGAGAAGATCATAATTGTGAGCGCCACGCGTAATCACTTTTATCCAACTCCTAACACATATAAGCACCAATAGGCTGGATAAGTTAAGAGCTACGACGCAAAGTCGTATGGAAAGGACACCTAGTTAAGGACGTCGGTGCAGTCAGTACGTCACAATCCGGACATGACTCGCTCATGAGTCACTTGACCACTGAGTGTTTACATTACCGCTGCCCGCAAGCGTTTACTTTTTTGACTCGGGTAGTAGGATGTTGAGGCTGACCGCGGCCATGAGTCTACGAGGTATAATAGGGGCCGAGTGTATGTTTTGTAATCATTGAAGCTAACCGCCCAAATTATAGGGCATCAGTCCAGCTCCCTTATTTTCGGCAGCGGTTTCTCAAACATTAAAAAGCTGAACAGGCATAGTCTCTAATACGTTATAACAAGTTAACAAGACAAGGAAAGGTTGCCTAGCTTGGTAGAGTTTACAGCGTGCTTGTGCCACTTGTAACAGACTGTTTGTATCCAGTCCGGGGTTCGTATCGTTTGTAACGAGTCCGGGGTTCCGGGTTATCATGTCACTTATAACAGACTGTTTGTGTCCAGTCCGGGGTTCGTATCGCTTGTAACGAGTCCGGGGTTCGCGGTTATCGTGTCACTTGTAACATACTGTTTGTGTCCAGTACGGCGTTCGTATCGCTTGTAACGAGTCCGGGGTTCGGGGTTATCGTGTCACTTGTAACATACTGTTAGTATCCAGTCCGGGGTTCGTATCGCTTGTAACGAGTCCGGGGTTCGGGGCTATCGCGTCACCTTAACAGACTGTATGTGTCCATCTAGAGTTCAGGGTTACCCTATGGCTTATACCGAGACTCTTTATGTGTAGTCCAGGGTTTGAGGTTATCATATTACAAGTAATGAGAGTATTTGTGTGTAGTCCAGGGTTCGCGATTATCGTGTCCCTTGTAACAGACTGTATGTGTCCAGTCCAGAGTTCAGGGTTACCCTATGGCTTATACCGAGACTGTTTATGTGTAGTCCAGGTTTTGAGGTTATCATATTACAAGTAATGAGACTATTTGTGTGTAGTCCGGGGTTCGGGATTGTAGCATTGCTTGCAACGAGACTGTTTGTAGTCCGGAATCAGGGATATCGTATTCCTTTTAACGAGATTGTGTGTAGTGTGGAGTCGGGATTATCGTATTACTTTTAACGAGATTGTGTGTAGTGCGGAGTCGGGCATATCGTATTCCTTTTAACGAGATTGTGTGTAGTCCGGGGTTCGGGATTATCGTATTTCTTGCAACGAGTTTGTGTGTAGTCCGGGGTTCGGGATTATCGTATTCCTTTTAACGAGATTGTGTGTAGTCCGGGGTCGGGATTATCGTATTCCTTTTAACGAGATTGTGTGTAGTCCGGGGTTCGGGATTATCGTATTCCTTGTAACGAGACTGTGTATAGTCCGGGGTTCGGGATTATCGTATTTCTTGCAACGAGATTGTGTGTAGTCCAGGGTCGTGATTATCGTATTCCTTGTAACGAGACTGTGTATGGTCCGGGGTTCGGGATTATCGTATTTCTTACAACGAGATTGTGTGTAGTCCAGGGTCGGAATTATCGTATTCCTTGTAACGAGATTGTGTGTAATCCGGGGTTCGGGATTATCGTATTTCTTGCAACGAGATTGTGTGTAGTCCGGGGTTCGGGATTATCGTATTCCTTGTAACGAGACTGTGTATAGTCCGGGGTTCGGGATTATCGTATTTCTTGCAACGAGATTGTGTGTAGTCCAGGGTCGGGATTATCGTATTCCCTTTAACGAGATTGTGTGTAGTGCGGGGTTCGGCAATGTCGTATTCTTTGTAACGAGACTGTATATAGTCCGGGGTTCGGGATTATCGTATTTCTTGCAACGAGATTGTGTGTAGTCCGGGGTCGGGATTATCGTATTTCTTGCAACGAGATTGTGTGTAGTCCGGGGTTCGGGATTATCGTATTTCTTGCAACGAGATTGTGTGTAGTCCGGGGTTCGGGATTATCGTATTCCTTGTAACGAGATTGTGTGTAGTCCGGGTTCGGGATTATCGTATTCCTTGTAACGAGATTGTGTGTAGTCCGGGGTTCGGGATTATCGTATTTCTTGCAACGAGATTGTGTGTAGTCCGGGGTTCGGGATTATCGTATTCCTTGTAACGAGACTGTGTATAGTCCGGGGTTCGGGATTATCGTATTCCTTGTAACGAGACTGTGTATAGTCCGGGGTTCGGGATTATCGTATTTCTTGCAACGAGATTGTGTGTAGTCCGGGGTCGGGATTATCGTATTCCTTTTAACGAGATTGTGTGTAGTCCGGAGTCGGAGATATCGTATTCCTTTTAACGAGATTGTGTGTAGTCCGGGGTCGGGATTATCGTATTCCTTTTAACGAGATTGTGTGTAGTCCGGAGTCGAGGATATCGTATTCCTTTTAACGAGATTGTGTGTAGTCCGGAGTCGGGGATATCGTATTCCTTTTAACGAGATTGTGTGTAGTCCGGAGTCGGGGATTATCGTATTCCTTTTAACGAGATTGTGTGTAGTCCGGGGTCGGGATATCGTATTCCTTTTAACGAGATTGTGTGTAGTCCGGAGTCGGGGATTATCGTATTCCTTTTAACGAGATAGTGTGTAGTCCGGGGTCGGGATATCGTATTCCTTTTAACGAGATTGTGTGTAGTCCGGAGTCGGGGATTATCGTATTCCTTTTAACGAGATTGTGTGTAGTCCGGGGTCGGGATATCGTATTCCTTTTAACGAGGTTGTGTGTAGTCCGGAGTCGGGGATTATCGTATTCCTTTTAACGAGATTGTGTGTAGTCCGGGGTCGGGATATCGTATTCCTTTTAACGAGATTGTGTGTAGTCCGGAGTCGGGGATGTCGTATTCCTTTTAACGAGATTGTGTGTAGTCCGGGGTCGGGATATCGTATTCCTTTTAACGAGATTGTGTGTAGTCCGGAGTCGGGGATATCGTATTCCTTTTAACGAGATTGTGTGTAGTCCGGAGTCGGGGATGTCGTATTCCTTTTAACGAGATTGTGTGTAGTCCGGGGTCGGGATATCGTATTCCTTTTAACGAGGTTGTGTGTAGTCCGGAGTCGGGGATTATCGTATTCCTTTTAACGAGATTGTGTGTAGTCCGGAGTCGGGGATTATCGTATTCCTTTTAACGAGATTGTGTGTAGTCCGGGGTCGGGATATCGTACTCCTTTTAACGAGGTTGTGTGTAGTCCGGAGTCGGGGATTATCGTATTCCTTTTAACGAGATTGTGTGTAGTCCGGGGTCGGGATATCGTATTCCTTTTAACGAGATTGTGTGTAGTCCGGGGTCGGGATATCGTATTCCTTTTAACGAGATTGTGTGTAGTCCGGGGTCGGAATATCGTATTCCTTTTAACGAGGTTGTGTGTAGTCCGGAGTCGGGGATTATCGTATTCCTTTTAACGAGATTGTGTGTAGTCCGGAGTCGGGATATCGTATTCCTTTTAACGAGATTGTGTGTAGTCCGGAGTCGGGGATGTCGTATTCCTTTTAACGAGATTATGTGTAGTCCGGGGTCGGAGATGTATTCCTTGTAACGAGACTCTGTGTAGTCCTGGGTTCGGTGTTAACATATCACTTGTAACAAGACTGTATCTATTCAGAGTTTCGGGGTTACCCCTATCTCTTGTAACATAACTCTCTGTGTCTAGTCCGGGGTTCGGGGTTATCCCTATCGCTTGTAACGTGACACTCTGGTTTCCGGAATTATTTAATTACTTGTAATGGGACTTTTTATTTTAGTTGAGGTTTGGAAGTTAATATCATTTTTATTAAGATTTTCAAATCCTTGTCCAGCGACATGATTGAAAACAAATACTTGTTCTTGCACATTCGCGTGATATTTCCTTATAAATTACCCTTCGCGTTAAAATATATTTGCAAATGAGCACTTGAGTTTGATTTACAAAGTAAGCCAATCTTCAAATGAGTTTAGAATTTTAAGTAATATTTGTATCAAGGATATACCTAACCTATAAATAATGTGATTTTAAAGATATTCGACACCCTGAAATTGTTAATTTCTGCACATTAAACGCAATTAATTTAAAGTTCTATCAGTGACATTTCGAACATAATTATGTAAAACATTAATTGTATATTCCTAGGAATCCAATTTGTCAAGGAAGTATATATTCTTTTAAAGGATTAAAGCCGGTATGTAGTGAAATGCTACAAGTGATGACTTAAAGTTAAACTGTTAAACTGAGTTGCTTCCAATATATCTTACTTAATAATATCAATATTAAATTTAAGCTACATTATACTTATTTTGGGGAAAGATGAAGTAGGTACCTAGGTATATGAGAATTTTAATTTTCTAAAAATGAATAATGAATTAAATAATTAAAACACATTATCCAAAACTATAATTTATATCAGGCACGCTCTTAAGATTTCTCTATCCTACTTCAAGAAATTTGAACTGAATATCTGAAAGAAAGTGAAAAATTAATATGTACATACACTTATGTAGTCATTTAAACCTCGTGTTTGGGAATTAGAGTGACCAGAAAGACAAGCCGCAATTATAACCCTATTGCAGAATTACTTATTCTACGGTAGGTAGAGCAATCATTTATTGCATTTCACCCAAAAATTCCACATCGAGATTTCATTGGAATAAAAGAAGGAAAGAAAAAAAAGCACATTTGATTAACAGTTAGTGTGTGCGCTCGTCTGGGTGCGAATGGTATAACTCTAACAGGAAGGGTCTTAAATACCATCCCAGAGCATGCTTTAATGAAAACATGTTCTAGACTTCTGATTTTCTCAGAAATAACCCTAATGATTCTAAGAAAATTTTCACATATTAAAGATATTTTATGTGAAAAATGAAATGAATGTTTTAATCTTTTGGCGTTAGCTGTGAAGTCATTTTTTTAGAAAATAATATATAATATATAATCTTAGATAAATGATGCATTTTAAGCACGAGACTAAAACGTATTATACAAACAATATAGATATTTTTAAACCCCACATTTTGTTTCAAATGTCGTTTTTGCAGCCACAGCCATTTCTGATACGTAAGTTATTAATAGTTTGAGTTCAACATTTTGTGATACTTCTAAATACCTGTCGATATTCAGGTTTTCGCGCTATTGAATGCAAAGAATATACGTAAATTAAGACTAGCATGCAGTAGTATTCAGTTGTTAAACACTGGACTATTACTATTTCCTTTGTATCTGTAACGAAATGCGTAACGTTGTTGTGTCTATAAAGGTTTACCTTTATTTAATTGGTACACAGAAAAAGGATTGTTAAATGTAGTTTACATACTAACTACCAAATAATAAACGTTTGAGAAGGTATGTGAACGCAACCTAAGATTGTTTTATGAACATTTGAAACCACTTTTTTGAACATCAATATTCAGTAAAAATATGCTTAAAATAAATTTTTCAAATCAGATCTTGTATGTGACAACAAAAATATATAATCATCATATGTTTAAACAAATTAGAACAAAAAACTTAGTGTTTACTTTTTGATTATGTAAATTTCGAAAGCCTTAGGTACCGTTAAATATTATGGTACAATCCCTTCTGTAAGCAGGAACCTTTCCATTACTCCTTTCTTGTTTTCTTTACAACTTATATGTTGTAAGTAAAGAAGATTGTATATCTATCTAAACAAATAACGTGAAAATATTGTAAAAAATGTACGTTTTAAGATAACACTGAGCCCAGAAACGTCTTAGACGAAACTGTTCTTGCTAATATTGGTGAAATATCGTTAAAGAATCTGCTGTGTTGCACCTACGTAGTTTTCTCTGCTCGTTCATTTAAGAAATATTTTTACAAACGCCTCCTCTTTTATCTACTTCAAGTTAATTGAGTATATTTGTAGAAATACTGTTATTACATATTTCTTTATACCTACAATACAAATATGATACTGCAGTAGACTATAAGTGATAGTCAACTATGATAGTCAACTTCATATCAATAAAACGAAACGGTCAATTCCGCAATGTGTACTTACATCTGACACAATATATGCTTTAACGAGAGCTAACATTCTTTTACATAAGAATTTGTCCATCTCTTACAGTTTACCACTTACCGAAAATCGATCTTAATGAAGAGGACTTAAAATGCTATTCTATAAGAAATCTCGATTTTCTCGAAAACGCCTCTAATTATTTTGATTTAAATGCAATTAAGGTATTTTCATGACAAATGAAATTCATATGTTGAATTTTGTGGAAATCTCCTCGGTAGATCTCTTCATCCTAGATGAATTTTCATTAACTGGTAACCTGTGTAACGGAATTATATTTTCGTTCATCTTCAACTAATAAGAAGCAAGCCAACTTTTTATAAGATCCAAGTCGAGTTTTAATATACTGAGAGTCGTGAGATCTTTTCTCAGGTGTGGATGCGGATTTTTGGTGAAAATAAAATTTAGATGAGTCCAATTTTGTAATATATTATTTAATTATATAATATGAACTATGATTCACTCTTATCTATTATAAATATTGAATAACACTTTTTGAATCTTATTAATTTTCCTTTACAATTACAATCCTCGTAACATCTTTCCTCGTTCTTCAGCAAGACACAAGATTCTCACTTTTTTTTAGATTATTGATTTTTTTGTCCCCATAGTAATTCCCACTTTATTTTGTGATTGGCCGATTCACTGACACGTCATCACACCACGTCATACCACTACTACTTCGGCCAATCACACAACTACATACATTTTTATATATTTATTATTCCTTCGAACATTACTAAACAAAAATACTGTTACAAATGCCCCTCTTCGAAATATATGGAAAATAACCAAACAAAGGAATTAACAATCTGTTTCCATATATTTCGAAGAACAGCCCCAATTAACAATTTCGTTTACACCAATATTACACAACACCAATACAACATACATAAAATATAACAATATACATACATTGGATGAAATATAATAAATGAACATTTAACAACAATTTCACATTATTATTACACAAACATAAAACACAACTATATATTGATGTTTAACAATGTTTTTTTTTTTTTTTTTTTTTTTTTTTTAACACACACATAGTATATATTCAATATTGTTTCAATTACTGTCAAGGCTTTTATGTGTATAGGGATCAGTATCATTCACTTTAAATGTGTGTGTGTATTTGTTACACAGTCCAGGTTTTGAACTAAAGGCTTTTCTATTCTTTAATATACACAATTTCAGCTGTTCTTTTCTCGCTTGGTCTAAATTGTATGTGTTTTCTAACTTTACTTGTAATATTCTCTGGAATTCTATTTCTTCCTCCACTTGGCTTCCGCCGTTCTTATCTTGTATTGTATATAATTGGCAACAATGCTTTTCAAGGTCAGTTACATTATTTTGCAATCCATCAATAATTAAATTCTTCCCACAATTTTCATTTTCATCGTATTCAATATTACCATTTTCTTGCAAAAGTATATCTTCCACAAAAAACCTTTCATTATTTATATTATCCCTGTTCTCTTCTTTTCTTCCATCTTCTTCCAATAATTTTATTACTAATAAATCATTTTCTGTCTTAACCTTCATTTCATGCATTTCGAAATTCAATACACTTTGCCATTCATATAATAAATCATTACCCACAATTACATCTCTTGCCAAATGTGGAATTACCAACGCAATGAAATTGAAATTCCATTCACCTATTCGGCCCTTAATTAATACTTTCGTTGTTGGTTAGGTTGGTGCTATCGTTTATATTCGCATCATTCTCTGTGCTTTGTGTATTTTCGACTATTTCATTTTGATTACTTCTTTCAAATCTCACACCCCTAAAATCTCTTTGATTTGCACTAAATAAACTAGTACCTCTACCCCTATTAAAATTACTTATTCGCTGATTATTTCCTCGATAAAATCTTACATGGTTTATTTGATCATTTCTTCCAATTCTCGTCGACTGATTGTTATGATAATTCCTTTGCAAATTATTTTGAACTCCACTTCCTGTTCCGGGAATTACAGATTCATAAGTTCGTCTAGGATCATAACCTCTTCCTTCAAATCTTTGATTTCTCACGGGTGCCCCGCCCCAATTTAAACTCGTCCTATTATTCCTATTATTTGTAGGTTGTGATTCCTGTCGATTTCTTCCTCGCTCAATATGGACGTTATTATAGTTACCATCACAGGATGTAGTATCATTAATGAGGTTATGTGCTTCAAATTCGGATAATAATTCAATCATATCAGAGAAATCGATAGGCTTAGCCACAATTAAATGATTTCTGATATGTGGTGGATAATGACGTATTAGCATGTTGACAATTTCTGTCTCAGAAATTTCGGGATTGATCAACTTACTTTTGTTTGCTAATTTTAAGAAATATTCAGTCATAGAAATCCCTTTTTTAAACTCAAACCTACCCGTTGCTAACTCAACTTTTATTCTTCTTTGTCTCTCAGGTCCCCAAAATCTATTTATAAACAGATTTCTGAAAGTACTGTATGTTTCATGTGAAGCCAAAGTTAACCTTAACCACTCAAGAGCATTTTTCTTCAAACAGCGTTTTACTATTACCATCCGAAATTCATTGGGAATTCTCTTAATACGGAAATATTCTTCCAATTCCCTAAGAAATACTTTTGGATTATCACCTGATTCCTCATCAAAACTTGGTGGACTAATATCATTTAGTGAATAATGTACACATTCATTTTGACCTAGACTGTGGAGTTGTGTGTGTGAGGACATGTTCTGTGTGTTTCTGTGATAATTAATATCATTATCTGGACTCACAGAATCACTACATTCACTTACTACATCACTAGACTTCTGATGATTGCTTAATTCACCTGGTAAGTCACAATCGTTTATATTTGTAATTCTAGACATTTCTTTCCCGTTATTTACTTTTCTAGCCTGTAATGCAATTACAACTTGTGTCAATTTTCCTAAGTTATCCTTTTCTTTTTCAAAATGTTCTTTTACCTCTTTAATTTGCAAAATTACTTCTTCTTTTACTTTACTTATCTCATCAATTTGTAACTTTATTTCCTCTTGGTGTATCTTACTTTCATCATGTTGTAATTGCATTTCAGAACAAATTACATTGATTCTTTGTTCTACTTTATCTCCTAATTCTTCTCTTTGTTTTTGTGTTATTTCTGCCTGTTGTATCCTAAATGTTTCTAACTCTTTGTTTAATTCCATTCTTATTTCTTGTTTCACAATGTCCTGACCTAACCTAGTTTCCTGAATTATCTCTCTCAACTCATTGACTTCCTTTCTATTCTCATCCTTATTAATCTCTATGATCTGCATGAGCCTTTCCATATTATCCCTACACTCTTTTCTCCCTTCTCTAATCTCCTGTGAAATTTCAGATTTTAATTCCTGTTTTAGCTTCTGTAATAAATTAATTTCTAAATTACTCACATTTTGTGCTAGTTCCTGTCTTACTCCTACATCTAAATCATTCATTTTCTTCGTTAAATCGTTTACATTTTGTTCTATTTTAGAATCTAAATTACTCATTTCTGATTTTACATCTTTCATTCTAGAATCTAAATTACTTATTTCTGATTTTACATCTTTCATTCTAGAATCTAAATTACTCATTTCAGATTTAACATCTCCTATTTCTGATTTTACATCTCTCATTCTAAAATCTAAATTCTTTGCATTTTGTTCTATTTTAGAATCTAAATTACTTAACATTCTTGTTATTCTTTCCAACATTGACTCATTATCTATGCTTAATCTTGCATCCTCCCTATTCATTCCTACACTATCAGTAACTTCTCCTTCCACTATTATTTCTTTTCTACTCGCCATCTTTTTAACTATTTTCTGATTTCTTAACAACATAAATCTACTACTACTATTATTATTATTATTATTATTTTTTTTTTAATTTCACTCACTTAAACCAGTTCTCGTTTTCTTCTTTCTTCTCTCTTCTTTCTTCTTTCCTTTTAAATTCCCACGGAGCTGCACGATGCTTTAATCTCCTCTTCTTTATCCTATTCGAGCCCCACACGTTGCTGCGCCATTTGTAACGAGATTATATTTTCGTTCATCTTCAACTAATAAGAAGCAAGCCAACTTTTTATAAGATCCAAGTCGAGTTTTAATATACTGAGAGTCGTGAGATCTTTTCTCAGGTGTGGATGCGGATTTTTGGTGAAAATAAAATTTAGATGAGTCCAATTTTGTAATATATTATTTAATTATATAATATGAACTATGATTCACTCTTATCTATTATAAATATTGAATAACACTTTTTGAATCTTATTAATTTTCCTTTACAATTACAATCCTCGTAACATCTTTCCTCGTTCTTCAGCAAGACACAAGATTCTCACTTTTTTTTAGATTATTGATTTTTTTGTCCCCATAGTAATTCCCACTTTATTTTGTGATTGGCCGATTCACTGACACGTCATCACACCACGTCATACCACTACTACTTCGGCCAATCACACAACTACATACATTTTTATATATTTATTATTCCTTCGAACATTACTAAACAAAAATACTGTTACACCTGTAAGAGATGTTTAAAATATTAGTGTAGAAAAATGTGGATCTCTTTAAACACGTTTTTGTGTCGAATGCATATTGTATAGTGAACCATTTGATAGATATTGTTTAGAGATATTTGTTTGAACTATATAAGTAAATACTTTATGTTTTTTTCCAAATGAAAAGTTGTTATTTGCTTTTATATATCCTGAATTTTCAAAGAGAATGTAGTGTCAAAGCCCACACGCAGCGACCGGTTATCAAAAGATTGGATTCTTGCTTAAGCCTCCTGTGTTCTCTTCTAGTTGTTCTCAAAGGAAATATGCACGTCCACAAATGTCTAACTCTAGTAGTACGAAACGGATAGAAAGTGAAGAAGTTTTTACAAGACTGAGTAGTGAAACTCATGTGATTATAGATATGAGATTATACAATGTTGTAGTTTCTTTTGTGCGTTTTATTGGTTTTTCTTCTACCACTTTTAACAGTTGTGTCTAAAGATATAGGCTCCACTAACACTCTGGATGCGATACCTAGAAGAACTCTACGTAGGTGGGTTTCTCAAAATCATAATTGCCTTTAGATAGAAATTATGTAGAACAAAGTAAATAATAATGTTTTACGACTTTTCATTTAGTAAGTAAGTATTTGCTCAATGAGTTATCTGACACTCTTACCAAAAATATGGTTGGTATTAAATTGAAGTTGTTGAGACGTTATTTTCGGTAACCCGAGGTACATTTCCTGGCAGTGTTAGTGCCCCACATAGCCATTTCCCATCGTGATGTAACTAACTGTTCCTTCAGACAATCTGGAGCAGCAAGTTTTTATGGTCCGAAAGAAACTGCACCGGTTGGAAGTGCATCAGTATAGGAATGTAAATGTTTGGAAATTCTCCGAACAGGTACCTACCCATTTATTACAATTGTCTTCAGCAATGCACAAGTTAATGATAACCTCTTTGGTGTTAGCGGCGGCTGTGACTTTGGAAATAACTTCATCGGCAGAGCTGCCAACCTACCTTTTTTTGGTAGATCAGACTAAATCTCGTATAAGCTACAGGCCTAACAAATGATTCGTAGCATCTTTGTTCATTTAAAATAATGAAATAATTGTTACAGTTATAATACTTATTGTATACGTAGGTCACTTTTTCAATTCTTTAAAAGTAATACAAAAACTATTATACTTATCATTGTGTCCAAATTAAGTCTGAGTAGCCTTTTAGTGCAACATCCGCTTACCAGTTAGCAAGCGTAGCTCTTTTTTATGTGTTACCAATACCTCCCCATTTTCTGTGTTATCTCTCTCTCTCTCTTTCCTGTTTCTTAAATTTTTCTCTTTGCCATTCCATTCAAATTTTTATTATCATCATGTCTCTGGTACACAATCCTATTGGTATCCTCTAATTTCTTTCCTCCAATAACATATCTCATTACGAGGTGTGGCAATTCAATAATGAGACTGACGTCAGAAATATGGTCTATTGCAAACAATGTTACAACTAACCTTTATCCCCTTCAACGTACTCCCCTCAGCTATCTATACACCGCTGCATAGGTGTCTTCCATTGCTCAAAACAATGTCACCCTCTTCAACAACTCTGCCATTTTTGCTTTTTACTCTTCAAAACACTGAAAAGATGTTCCCTTGAAACAGAAAAAAATCACAGGGAGCCATATCTGGTGAATATGGAGGATGTTTGAGCACAGGAATGCGCTTGTCCGCTAAAAACTGTTTTACGGATATGGCGCGTTGTCCTGATGCAGAATCCATGCGTCACTCTTCCACATATCCAGTCTTTTCTTCCTTACTCTTTCCTTCAGCTTGATTAGGACTTCTTTATAGCATTTCTGATTGACCCTCAGGCACCCATTCAGTCATGATAACAGCTCTGATATCAAAAAATGATAAACATTGCCTTCACTTTTGATTTGGCACGTTCTTCACCTTCAACTTCTTCCTGACCTTCTGAAAACCTTCTGGGCCATTCATATACTCACGCACGTGACATAGCATTATCACCAAATACTTTCTTCAACATATGAAAACATTCCTTTGGCGTCTTTTCCAATTACACGATGTATTCATGTATCACTGCTCGATTTTTAAGTTCACCGTGCTTGCGGCACTACTACAAAACAACGTCCTGTACAACCAAGGATCAGAGGCAAACTAAAGCAGATAGAGACACGAAACTAATGGTGGTTGTTCATGAAGGTTCAAGGTTCAACTGCATTCCACTACCAACCTCCCATTTTATGTCTGCGCAATAGGAGAGGCACAGTCTCGTTGTAGGTCGCGCTGTGGCTCAGTGGTTAGACCGCTCGGCTCTCACCAAGGCTCTCGATCCCAGGCGATCGTAAAGTGAGATTTGTGATGGACAACACGGCGCTGGGGCGGGTTTTCTCCGGGACCTCCGGTTTCCACCGCCATTTCATTCCACCGGTGCTCCATCTTCATCTCATGTATCATCAGTGTCACCGCCTGCGGTGCCGTGTGTAGTAAAAGCGGGCGTTAAACACTACACATTTCATTTCATTCATAGTCTCGTTATTTAATTGCCACACCTCCACCTGTAATGAATAATGCCGCACTAATACACCGTTCTAGTGATTTGCCTCTCTACTCTGTTGTCATCCAAGGTAATTAATCCCTTACTCTTGTAGAGCTATCTTTTATTTTCTAATTCGCCACATATTTCGTCTTTATCATGCTCCTACTTCTCACTGACCTTCAGAAACCTTTATCGTATTTTTCTTTCATTCATATATCTCCCATCCCGTTTTCATCATGCTTTTCTCTAGCTCCATCGACCACTGCTTCTCGTTCTCAATAACATCCTCAGTTGTGTGATAAATATTTTGTCTTTAATCTTTATACACCTGTACCAGTATTACAATTCTCTCTCTAGAATTTCTCCGTTCTTCCTAATTCTATCATTGCTACTCCCTGCATAGTTGTAAAATCTGATTTTCCACTGTTTGGTATTCCCCATATTTCCTTTTGCTTCTTTCTACTTTGTCCGTCCTCCAGTCTCCGTTGTAGCCGAGTCTTGTCCCCTAATAGTCAAATTCTTTTACTAGTTCAAATTCTTTTCCTTCCAAGTATCATATGTCTCACTTCTTTAATCTGTTCCCTTTTCAAACATCACGGTTTTAGATTTATTACGTTTATCTTTATCCCCCATTCTAAACAGAATTTCTGAATTCTCTAATTCTTCTAATTCTTCTAATTCTCTGAAGCACAAGAATCGGAAAGGAGCGTTAGGTCATTCGTGTAAAATAATCCTGCTATTTCTTTATTCATTAATCCCGCCCAATGACTTCTTCATTCTTTAACTCTTTCCAGTATGATATCGATAAATAAGTGAACAGTATTGGTCTCAGTTTACAACCTTCTTTGTCGACTCAGTTTAATTACAGAAACCACCTTCAAATATAATCACTTGTAATTTTACTTTCTCTACTACCTTGTATGAAAATTCAATCATTCATTTTCCGGCACTCACGCTTCTAATGACGTAGCTGGAAATTCTTGTGCATCTCTGTCCCTTTCTCTCGTCCGTTTTCTCTCTCACCGCGTCGTCACGTTCCTGTGCGTATCAGTCAAATTTTGCTTAATCGATTTTATTCTCTGCTCTCAACTTACCAATTGTTTCAGTTGGCTATCACGCTTTTCTGTGCGTCTTTTTAGAAACATTGCTTGTTACATGTATAATGTTATATTATATATTACATAATATTTGCAATATTTATACCACTTGTATTAATTCCTTTACTACCTATTTCTTCCAGTTCAATTCACTGTACTCAGGTTATAGAAGTAGCACAAAAAGTCTGTAGATCAAGGTGTGAGGGTACATTGAGAATTTTCCAGTCCTCACGTATACTACTATTGCTGCTGTTTCTACTACTAATACTATTTCTACTAGATTTGTAGATTGGAACAGAAATCCGAGGTAAATATCTTAAGTAAATATCTTAAGCATATAGCAATCCAATCAAAATTGCTAGAGGTACTACTGACAAAATACAATTTTGAACAATAGTCTATATAAAAGTTATTTGAATGTGCAACTTTCTTTAAAATATTTGAGTCGCTTTTTCAAAAGATGCTGAACATAAATGCCCAGTGTGGCGTGTATCGGACTATTCCGTTTGCAGTCACAAACACATCATACACACAGAAAGAAAAAGAGACCTCTTTAGATCGTAAGAATGCTTGTTAGATATTCAAGAAGCTTCAAGAAGCTTTCTGATGAAAACTCGGCTACGAATTTGTGAGTGAAATCCATTGTATCCTTCCTCACTTACGTAAGTAGCAAAGACTGGTGAAAATATAGATGGTGTTAAAACTTGTTGCTTATAATATCAAAAATGTAATATTTGTTATTGGTTCCAATGTTTCAACTCTCCACCGGTTATTTTACCATGATGCCATGCAAAGAGTAGATATGGAATTTCAGCAAGTCAGTTTTTAAAAGTTATCTATCGATTTAGCTTCCCATATGCTCTATCCTTGTTGAACAATTACTAAACTGTTTCTATAAATGTTTCTCTAATTAACAAGAAGTAGATAGCTATTACTGTGTTATATTTGCATGGCCTTCTCCGGTTACACTTAAAAATTACGTTGTACAAAAGCTGCTTCTTCTGTTCAAGTTTCATCACATGCTTACACCTTGGTTGTCAATAGAATACAGGAGGCTAAAGCGATTATCACATTTCTAAACAAGGGATCGCTTTGTGATATCTTTGAAATTCCATGCTGTTTGGCATGATCATTAGAAAAAATAAATAGCAACTTACATGTCCGAAGACGTATAATTATATTTCAAAATTCACTCCAACTAAAAAGAATGTATTAGAAATATAATATAGCAAGTTTAACATAAATGTTGTGCTGAATAAGATCTACACTTCTTGTTCAGTAATATTTTTTTCTATCTCTTGCAGATGACTAGTTGTACAAAAGCAATCCACAATGATGAAGACTTCACAGTCTTTTTTTCACACCCCCTAACAATTTCCATATAATACTTTTATCCATCAAGTAGGCAAAATGGTGTATAAATCAAAATCGTTACAGCTATTTTTGGGAGGGGGTGTAGAAGAATGAGAAACAGTTTGTCATGAAAACGGTAGTGCTTAATAGAGGATTTTCTTTAAAATGTTCTTGTATACGTTTAACATACTGAATTTTCAAAAGATCCCGAGTTTGAATGTTTGTCAGGGTGATAAGTTTCTTCCGGGGTTTTCCCTTATCCTGATTTTTTTTTTTAAATTTGCGTCCTCTAACGTTAAGTCATATCGGACGATGAAGGAAGTGCGTGAAATTATGCTCAAATGAACCCAAGATTCATGGAGCTTAGAGTTAACCGACATTCGTCTTTCAGGACAAGGGAAACCCCCGTAAAAACTTATCCAGGTAACACACCCTATGCGAGTTTCGAATTCGAGACCTGTTTAACGTGAGGTCGACACACTGCCATCTACGCTATCGAGGTGGGCCCCTATCCTGAAAGATGAATGCGTCTTAACTCTAAGCTCTATAGTAGTATTAATATTAGTAGTACTAGTAGTAGTAGTAGAAGTAGTAGTAGTAGTAGTAGTAGTAGTAGTAGTAGTAGTAGTAGTAGTAGTAGTAGTAGTAGTAGTAGTAGTAGTAGTAGTAGTAGTAGTAGTAGTAGTAGTAGTAGTAGTAGTAGTAGTAGTAGGGTTTAAGGGCGCACAACAGCTGAGATGTTGCTCTATGGACCCTGGACTCATTTGAGTATCATTTCATTCATTGCCCAATATGGCTTACGGTGGAGGATGTAAACAAAGAAAAGAAAATAAGTATTCGGTTTAAATATCAAATTTGTTATTTATACGACTTTTCGCAATTAATTTTTTACTTTTATACGTAGTAGGTAGAGAAGATACGGCTTTCCACTCACACCTTTTATGTTTATGTCACGTAAATATACCTTTTGAGTTTCCTGAATCCGAAAAAGCATTTTTTTTAAAAAAGTGTGTGCTTATGTGCAAACCACACAATTCAAAACAGAAAACTCGGTTAAATACCAAACATCATAATTAAGTCATATGGTCCAAATGTGTGACAAGAAGATGTTTAAAAAGATTTCTCTACCATAAAATAACCTTTACATAGATTTTTTTTTAATTTTTTAATTTTCATAAAATTGGCTCTGACGATTTTATTAATATCCCATAGTATATTTCGAATATTGTTATGACAACCCAAACTCTATATATGAAATTTCTGGAAATAACTTCTGAAATCCTGTTCATTTTGAATGATTTTGTGTAAGTGATAAACTGTAAGAGATATAAATTTAATACAGAAAAAATTAGCCCTCGTTAAAATGCAGAATTATTTCAAAAGTTTTGTGGAGTGTAGTATTTTCGAGATATTACTTGTAATTGGTTTGAATTTTGAAATAATTCAAACATTTCTCAAATAGGAGATTGTGTTGTTAGTTTTCTTTCTTCTTTTTTCTTTTCTTTTTTCTCTTTGGTCCTGGTTGTGCAAAGGATATGTTAGAGATATTGCTTGTAACCGGTTCGAATTTTGAAATACCTTACATTTTTCTCAAACAGAGGGTTGTGTTCGTCTTTTTCTTTTTTTTTCTTTTCGGTCCTTGTTGTGCAAAGAGAAGGGAATCTCAAATCCATTACATAGCGACAAGCCCTTAAAGAATATTTATAACCCTATTCTGATAGTACCTACATCGAAATATGTAATAAAATAATTTCTTCAAACGTCTAACTCGGCTAACATGAACTAGGCACAATAATAAACGTTAGTAAGGGTAGTTTGTATAATAGGAAGTAGAGAATGTGATATGAGTTCCACATATCAGACATTTCAAATAAACACTGACAAACACACGAATTGTTTTTATTCATAAATGTTCAAAAGTTTATTTTCGTGAAATCTCGGTAACAAATGTTTGAGTGAAATGCAATACTTTCTCTAGAAATGGAATTATAGGAAGAATGCAAATATAATGCTATCTGTTGGTAGCTGAAGTCCATTAATGGATACAGTTGACTCTCAGTTGAGTAATGGGCTGTAATCATGTGGATTTTGTTGACACACTTAATGTGGCTTATTAAGCCATAAAAAGATTTAAGCATCTATAACCAGATTGAAAAACATAAGTACGCAATTTATTTTAAATTTATTACCAATTGGATCCTCTGACATGCGACCGGAAATGCCTGCCCTACCTCGGCATCCCTTGAGATATCTTAATAAATACCTATACATACAATCCAAAGGCTGCTATTAGGCAAGCCTATAAATCTACAAAACATCCTAGCTCACAAAAATAAGGTACACTTTTGGACAGGCTTGCAAAAATTGCGATACAAAGGACACGTTCTTTTCGCCTGACGTTTGTGAGCTCCTCTCCACTTTTATTTCATCAATTTAGTCATATTAACGATACATGGCGAATCTCGTAATAACAAAGAGGTGGATTAGATAACGGAGGAAATATCTTGATAAGCAATTGGATCTTTTGGGCGCACATATCTGAGAGGAACGGATGGGATGGAGGAACTGCAGGAAATGTATGGACTCTAGGAATGACCACATATGTGGTAGAGTTCCCTTGCTTGACCACCCGACTCAGAGGCGTATACGGCAAGCTGATGGAGGGTGACTCCCCTCCATCGGGAACCAATGTCAACCGATACACAGCCCTAGAGTTATCTCAGGTAAACTGAGCAAAAGCATCCTTGTGTTACGTGTACTGAGCTGAACCAACAGTCTTACTATCAGTATATTAAATTTTAGTCTCTCTGAATGATGTCTACTTTGCTTCACCCATTCCCGTGGAGACAAGCTTTGTTGTCTTGCGAAAGAGAACAGTCACATCGTGTTATAGAAAACCCATTATAAACCACATTTTATAAAACTCACTTTTCCTTATATACATTTGAATTATTTGCTACATATTAGGGGATATCAATTAATGTATTCATTAATCTATCTGAAACAATTAAGGAACTTTCATGTGACAAATTTGAAACAGAGACTAATGACACCGAAGAAAACTTCTGTCTATGCGGCCCAAGAATGTTAAACATTTGACGTTGCTATGCATATATAAATGTTTAAGAAATTCTGTCTCCCTCTGTCGTCTGTGTCTGAGGATCAATGGATCTGACTACACTAACTTAATCTAATCTTATCTGCAACTGTCCATGTATGAAGAAATATGGGGATGTCTAAATTATACACGTACACAGCACTGCATTACTGGGTATGTTGAACATCGTTCTTACCATATACGGCACCACAGACGGTGACGCTGATGACCGATGAAATGATAATTGGGAAGGAAATGTTCTAGGCCTAAGATTAGAGTAGGTCATTTGCCATATAATAGAACTGAGAGAAACCTAAGTAAAAGCGCCTTCAAGGCCGAATATGTATTACCCACGTTATTCCCTGCAGCATTTAGACCTAACTATTTACAGTCCGGTTTCCTCTTCGCAAGTTTTGTTAAGAAAGGCAATGCTAGGAAGTCTCGTGACTAGGATGCGCGCGCCTATCTATCTGCTGAGTTATTGGACGGACCACCCGTTGTTGCAGCTATCGATGATAACGCCCGCCTTATAATTTAGAACGTTTACCGCATCTGGCTGCCGACCAACCCCCCTCCCCGGCCCCTACCTATACCGTTGTGTAGTTTTCTTTTGCTGGTCTGCTGCCCTAGCCGTCCGTGCTTTCACTTAGCACTTCTTTTGTTTCAGTCCCAATCAATAATAATTTATTCTGTTTTAACAAGACAACACGATGTACGTAACTTGAATTGTTCTAGCTAGTATAGCTTTATAGACAGTCGAATATAAATGAATCGCTTTTAACTGTGAATCATGTTATTAAAGGAGATAAGTATGCAACTGATTGGTATAAAATTCTAACATTCTAGGGTTACCAACCTTGATTTCCTAGCCGTTGTGTAGATTATTACCTAAGTATTGGATAATTAGAACGCAGTAACTATGGAATCTAAACAAGCAGCCGAAATGCTACAAACAGTGAACATTAACTTTGCTGTAGTTGTTACTCCATTATGTTCTTAGAACAATAAGAATTTGAAGCCATACAAAGTGACACTGACAGATTTTAGAAAATCAAATAAGGAGATTAGCTTAAAAAATGAAAATGATTCTGTTGTTTCTAACATCAATACAAGTCTTTAAAGCAATGTTGCCAGTCTGCCTGGGTCATTTCATAAACCGGGTTTCTATAATGCTCCATGCTTCCTCTAATGACGAAAAAGTGATTACCACGCATTTTATCGTAATGTTTGGAAACAAAACAAATCACAAGATGGTAGGATAGGCCTGTATGGTAGGATATAGATGTTGCTGACGTTTATGGCATTCAGATATTCAGTTTTTAGTTTTCCTCTTTCCGATGACACACCATTCATGATGTTAATTTATTTTTCTTTTTAGACGCTTTTCATGAACTTTTCTTAACCAGACATCTGATGCACTAATGATGCGTCTATCTTTTAGTGCTATAGTATCAATAAGGCCGTTTTAGAAAACGAAGTCCACTTATCAGCATTGCTAAATTCGTCTGACTTTCGCATGCTTGAGTGCGGCTCTAAAGACCCATTGAGTCCACTGAGATCATAACAAATCATCATCAGTAAGTGGTATTCCAAACCAAATGTAAGGTGCCACTTTGGAATTACTCCATAGTTTTTCTCCTGCAACAGTTAATGCGTTTACTGTTTTTGATCCGCAGTCAGTTTATATGAAATCCATCACAATAAAACGTTATGTAAAATTGTTGTTGCAAAAAGTTTTGGATTTGGATATGAATGCCTAGTGCCATCTGAATTCACACCTGTCGTCGGTGTTCTTCAAATACGAGGTGTGTTCAAGTTATAACCCCACCTATTTTTTTTAAATATACGTGGACTGTTTGTGAATGCGTGACAGAGATGGCAGCACTATACAGTGCATAGAACTCTAGTGCCAGCTACGAGAGTTAGGACTGTTTTTTATACTTAAAATGGCGACATTTTCATTGCAAGAATAGCGTGTAATCATTCGTTTTCTCCATTTTCGTGGCGTTACACCTATTGCAATTCATCCCCAGTTGAGTGAGGCATGTGGTGATGGTACCATGGATATGTCTAATGTGTGTTCCTGGGTGCGATAGTTCAATGAAGGCAGGACATCGTGGGACAACAAACCAAGACAGTGACGGCGTCGCACCAGCCGG
Organism: Mantis religiosa; assembly: GCA_030765055.1. Classification (NCBI taxonomy): domain Eukaryota; kingdom Metazoa; phylum Arthropoda; class Insecta; order Mantodea; family Mantidae; genus Mantis; species Mantis religiosa. Next base: position 85,569,089 of record CM060952.1, on the reverse strand, counting down.
TCTGACGACATGATCCAGCGAGTGGAGAACGTTGTTTTGGAGGATCGTCGATTGAGCGTTGCAGACATCGCCTCCAAAATTGGCATTTCCATAGGATCTGTGTACAAAACCCTGCATGAAGATCTGAGAATGTGAAAAGTGTCTGTGTCTTCCAGGTGGGTTCCACGAATGCTCACGGATGATCACAAGCAAATTGTCAGGCGATGTGAACGCGTGATGGCAGCATGAATGGAATATCGACTGCACGCTGTTCTTGATATGAAAACGTCGCCATTTTAAGTATCAAAAACAGTGCTGCCGCTAGAGTTCTATGCACTGTACAGTGCTGCCATCTCTGTCATGCATTCACAAAGAGCCCACGTGTATTTAAAAAAAAAGTTCCTATCTGGTTCCAGTCGTAAAAAAAAAATAGGAAACCGCACCTCGTATTACTCTAACGGCAGCAACATTTTCATCAGTGATAGGAGTTGTTGATCACTCTTTACTAATGAAACTTGATCTCTTGTTTAATTTGCTGTACCAACTATAAATCACTACATTAGATGGGACGAAATATTTGCACCACCAAGCTAAGTCAAGTTTGAATACCTTTTAATGTAAAAGATTAAACACAAATGTGAACATAATAAATGCATATCAAGTGTTAGCATACACTACGCAGACTATTTCCCAAGCTGTGTACAATTCCACAAAATTCCTTCAGAATAAAGAGGAATTCACAGCCTATGTCCACAAAATTCAAGAGATATATTCTTAAATGCATAATTCTAAATGAAAATCTAAATGAAAATCGTAAGACCTGCTTTTGAGAGAACAAAAAGTAACGACTCACTTTTCTTGTAAAAGGAGCGCGTTAGATTATTGAAAATCTTTGTGTCACTTCCATGGCAGATGCAAAGTTTCATATTAACCAACTTTTTATGTTTTCAGATTATGATATTCAAATGACGGACATATTCCTAAAGTAGCTCCTAATGACACCGGGAGCCCCAAAATTTTATTTCCAATGAAATCTGGATACCGAGCTTTTTATATTTCTCTGTCTATCTTCTTTCTATAAAGCAATCGACTGAGATGGCTACAGGGTAACGTGTGAGATCCTCTTTCGGGAGTTCCAGGAACGATTTTCTTCGACCACCCACTTTTAAGTCTGAGTAGTTGCTAATTTTCCTTTGTCTGTAATGCTGGAGTGATTTCTCATCCACTGCGACTTCATTTCTATAATTTCCCATTCATTCTGTATCCTTCTTAAGCTTCAGCTGCGCTTCTAGGCTTCGTGCCGGTCATATGACGCGGATGCTTGCTCAAAGGAAACACCGTAAGGGCTACTTGATCGATACGTTCGTCGACTATCTCTAGGCAGTTCCAGAATTCAGACGGGTCTTCAAGTCTGGAGCTGTTAATAACTTCCGCGCGTCTCCTTGTCCTGTAACCCTCTGTGGTTCCTTCACTTTATCCCGTCCCAATGTATTTACATAGATCGTAGTGTGCGTAGTGTCCCCTTCTGTTGTATATACCTACTATAAGAACTAAAAGGTAAAGCATGTAAGTATTCTCTTAAATAAACAGATGATTTTAAAACTAAAGTCATTGTCAGATTAAATGAAATATTAAATGTATAGAACTAGTAATATAGCTGAGAGAAACTGCACACGTTGTCCCATATTTGGTTTCATGCATCTCCGTTCAAATCATAAACACATGCACCTCCCGTTCAAGACGTAACAAATCAGAGATCATTTAACGACAGCAAAAAAATGTTTCATCTGCCTTTCCCGCCTTTGAACCTCACTACTTGTTTTGCAAGTCTGAGTTATAAATTTTAACTCTATATAGACTGAAGCCAACTTATTTATGGTAGTGCAATGCAAATGATGTCTTCAAAACGTAGCCACTTCAACATTATACGACTCTTCTGAGAAAAGAATTGCATTTAAAAAGTTGCGCGGTGCCTTTGCACAGCGTTGCACTGGTATGCAGTTTTAATTGGATCAACCTGTTGCTAGTCTGTAGCTATCGTAACCACACGGGCGGTCTAACATCATTATTTAACAAGGATTCGCTTCTTAAGTGCATTCCTAGCAAATCTATCGACAGCTTCGTGTTACAAGCTCTGCTCCTTAAATTGGCAACACATTGGTAATACATACTTTAACAACACGCAAATATTTGCAACTATTTTATATCATCAATATATTAATTTATATCAATAGTTTGACAAATGCAGTCAATTGTTACTCCATGATAATCCACATGGAATCATTGCTTTACATGGGTCGTCTCAATCCTTCACCACAGGCGTATTTGAATACAGTCTCTGAGATTCGAACTCATAGGTTTGGAGTTGGAATGGATGGATGGCGCTCCATTCATCTTAACCATCACGGCTATTCCAGTCATTTCAATCATGTGACAGAGAAACCTAAACTGGTTTAGGAATTATAAGAAAAGTGGTATATATAGCTAAATAATAGATGTATTAGAGGGTTAATTTATTAGTAGTATTGATTCGCTAGGATTGTAATTATATTTGATATCATAGTGAAAATAAGAAAGTTAGGTGACTTTAAAATAAACCTCAGTGGAAGGTATGATTACACATTTCAGATTTTTTCTGATATATCTCATCCATTTTCACATACATTAACTCCGATGTTCATACCATAAGTTGTGAGCAACCCATTATTAAAATTCCTATTCCAAAAACAAATGCAGCAGCATTGTAATGTGCATACTAAACACCATATGTTACCTCATTGTGACATACTTCTTTCACACCATCGTAGGCATATTAAAAGATAAATAAAAATAAACTATTATAAAACTTGTTGCACATCAATGTTTCATTTCGACAGCTGTCTGTCATTGAACTGCTTGTTATAGGGGAAACACCTGCATCTTAAATTCCCCTCAGACTTGAATGTATCTATGGAGATGACACCGTGTTACGAGATGGGTGAAACATTTCATAGATGAGAGTAGTTACCCTCCAACTGACTCCACGGAACTTAATAATGAAAGATTTTGAGCTCATTAAACACAGACGTGTCATGTTGATAGCATGGATCGCAGAACTTGCATAGGACACTATGCGGTGCATAGAGTGACTCAAAGTCTGGATTATCGAAAAGTTTCTGCTGTTGAAGTTCACGTTTACTGTCCAAAAATCCCAAGAACCATGACCCAAAATCTTCTTGAAAGATTTCAAAATGAAAGTAGTGTTGTTTTAACGAATAATGTGACAGACAATGAAAGTTGATGCCATCTTTATGTACACATAGATATCAGAGTATACAATGTCATCACCTTGAACGGAGTTCTACTGTAGGGGTGAGTTCTAACTTGCAGAACGCACGAGGAAAATGTCTGCAAACAAAGGAATATTTTATTGAAGTGTCTATATATTAAAATGATGTACTTGGTTTCTCTAAAAAACGTAAGCTTTTAAGAAATATTGCTCAACATATTTCAGACTGAACTTTATGATTTTTAAAATTTGTTGTAGTACAAATGTACATATTTATTGGAAAACGCGTTTTATGACAGTTTTTATGAATGGATGTCTAGATGCGCTGAACTAGGCTGTAGTATTTTATACATTTTTATTTTTTCAGAAATTAGAATGTTACTAATGATACAAAGTGTTAAGTTATTAGAGCAGTAGGTCATTCCGAAATGGTTTTCCCAATATATGCTAAGTAAAACTTGCTATTATTATTAAAGCTATTATTATTATTATTATTATTATTATTATTATTATTATTATTATTATTATTATTATTATTATTATTATTATTATTATTATTATTATTATTATTATTATTATTATTATTATTATTATTATTATTATTATTATTATTATTATTATTATTATTATTATTATTATTATTATTATTATTATTATTATTATTATTATTATTATTATTATTATTATTATTATTATTATTATTATTATTATTATTATTATTATTATTATTATTATTATTATTATTATTATTATTATTATTATTATTATTATTATTATTATTATTATTATTATTATTATTATTATTATTATTATTATTATTATTATTATTATTATTATTATTATTATTATTATTATTATTATTATTATTATTATTATTATTATTATTATTATTATTATTATTATTATTATTATTATTATTATTATTATTATTATTATTATTATTATTATTATTATTATTATTATTATTATTATTATTATTATTATTATTATTATTATTATTATTATTATTATTATTATTATTATTATTATTATTATTATTATTATTATTATTATTATTATTATTATTATTATTATTATTATTATTATTATTATTATTATTATTATTATTATTATTATTATTATTATTATTATTATTATTATTATTATTATTATTATTATTATTATTATTATTATTATTATTATTAAAGATAAATATGTTCCACCGTCAATAAGTTCGTATGCATTTGTGACAAAAGCTGAAACTCACACATGAACATAAACTGTTTATTTTAAACCGATTTAAAAGTTTATTGCTTAAGAAACTCGTTCTTTTAATTTAATAAGGAATATTAACGTGCAGACTCGTTCGGGAGGTTCTGATTTTGATTCTTGTGACCGGCCTCTTTTTAGTCCTGGGGTAATTTCTCGTCTACCAAGAATTTCCTTTCACTCGTTTCCCATTTCCCTCAAGTTTCAAGTAGATTTCGTGTCGGACAGATGGCGCGAATGCTTGTTCTTGCTGACCGTACCAGATGATAGCTTTATCTGGGTCGCCTCAGGTGGTTCGAGTTCTCCAAGTTCTACTAGACGAAGGACTTCCCTGAGCAGCCCGTGTCCTCCAAACTTCGAATCTTCAGCATAAATAAAAGTGCACATGTGAATACATGTGATTCATTGCATAAAGCAAAAAGCTGACATAATGCTAATGTATAAAATATTGAAAAAGTAAAACTCTGCAGATATAACCTTTGCAGTAACAATAAATAAATAACGATTTTTTATAACTTTATATATCATGTTTTTAAGGCAGGCTTGAAAATATAAAATAATGTCCCCTAACCCTATACAGATTCTCCTAAACATGTACGAATGTAAATCTTTAAAAACAATGAAAGATTTAACGTGAAAGAATATGGACCACATCTAACAGATGATTATTGTATGAATAGTTCACTAAGGTCACCTACAAGGTCACCTATATGAACTGTTGTGTCAATTTTCTGCTCCTTACGATCTACTGCATAAGCCCTCTTGCACATTCCTAAGTCCTTAATTTTGCTGATCCATGAAAATACGTAATGCGAGATTTTACATGAGTTTTAGCCTATGACATCAGTTTCTTGTTTACTCATGTCGAGCACGTGCAGGTAGCCGAAAACTGAATCGGATGCTGAAACAGCATTCTTTATCAGCCAAAACATCCTAAGACTCATGGGAACGCTGACCTTTGCTTAGGAAATGTTTACGTAACTCCTTTGGTGTGAAACTACCGATTTGGCACTAAGACGCCATATTGGAAGTAACAGTAGTGTCACGGTAACGGGCATTAAAGTTTTGGTGCAAATAGACAACAGACGGATAGGTTTCACGTAGATAAGGAGCTTGCATAAGCATATAAACATAACGCTTGAGATAAGTGACGTGCCGGCCGAGATAGCGTTTCACACTTCCGGAAGGTGATAGAATATTCGGATTACGTCATTAGATGTCTTGTTTATTCCAGAAATATCTAGTGATTGTACAGAATAGTCTCGAATTTACGAAATAGGTGTTTAAGGACGTGACGGCTTGCAAAGAGTCAGTGGTAGTGGTGAAACAGTGTTGTGAAACGAGAGACAGCCAGCTGTGTTGTTGTTACGAGAGCTAAGGATGTAATCTGCTGTCACTCTTTGTTACTGTGATCGACCTTGGTAGACTGATGCTGTATATAACGTAATGCTGCTGTAATCTATAAGAGCATTTCTACGAAAATAAAAGCAATTTTAATTTCTGCAACTCGGCCTTTTAATTCTACGAACCCACAAAGTCACAGTATTTAACGACTGCATATTTTGGCAGTCTTGGGTCACTTTAGTCGAGGTTCTGCCTGAGGTCGCGCTGGTCTTAGAATCAGGGTCATCATGCCGCCCTTCACTGGTGGCTACTCCACACGCATCCTCTACCGTACACTACATGCATCTTGAGGTATGATCTTTGATATAATAATGTAACTGTTATCACTATTTCAAGTCTCTTCAAGACTTCGGAAGTGCCTTGTACTAGAACTTAATAATTAGGATACAGTAAATTTGTATATTATAGAATCTGGTGTTGTCTCTACATTCGCTCTACCACTTTGCTCTAACAACAATATATACGTAACAATGTATATGTCCCTTAATGCGAGTGACAAAACGAAACTACAGTGTAATCATCTATCCTCTTTCTTTCCATGTTCTTTTGTTTACTTTATTTAACGTCCTTCAGCATTAAATTATATCGGACCATGAACTCAGAGCCCATAGACCTTAGAGCTACTTGACATTCATCTCTTATGATAAGGGAAAACCGTTAGCTTCTTGGCTATAGTGTGCTCTAATACAGACCTTGAGGTTTTTCTTAGGGATGGTAAGCACAAAAGATGCAGATTATATGGGAATGTGAGTTATCCCTTCCGTCCCTGTATCATATCACAAGGCATTGATTAATTGTAGTTTATGAAGATATAATGTATCATTTAATGAAACATTTAATGCCCCATGCTTAACGTGGATCTTTCATCAGGCCTATTCTTTCTAACGGACACGTGCAATCATGAAACAACTCAGCTACTAAACAATATGCAGTGTCTGTGTACTAGAATACGAATACATATCATAGTACAGAATAATTGTTACTCCACAGAAACAGCGAGCTGACGATTCGAGAGATCCTGTGTTCTAGGGTCCCTAGGCGAATGTTGAGGATAATTATTCCTAATCTTGCTGTGTCTCCATTTCACTTCACTAAACCTACAGTGGAGAAGGAAGCCGGTTGTACGAACTGCCACCAAGGAGCCTGAAATATGTAAACTATAGGGACTCTAACCTCTGCTATTATAACTCCTAGCTCTGTCTCCTCTTGCTTCACCCTTCCCTCCAGGAAGCGACACAGCCACCAGGTCCGGTTGCTAACTGCCCTGATCGTACCGCATCCCTACATAACAATGCACATAAAATGAGAGAGATGTCGGCGATATTCCAATTTCAATGTATGTAAATTCTCACAATTTATATAAAAAACAAAACCGAATCTAATGTGCATATTAGCATCCGATATCAATGCCAAAATATTTTCATAATCCACATTTAAGAACTTTTGCTGCATTTTCTTGTATCTTGTAATCATCTTCGTTAGCTCAGTATACTAAATAAGAATAAAAAGGGTGGATATTTTATTGAGTAGAAAAAGGTATTGATTTTTTCCCAAAAGTTCAGCATGTGTGTGTCAGTCATAACTCGAAAAAAAGCTGTTCTTGAGCATCAAACTTCAGTGTTAGTTTAGCGACTTCCAAAAGTGACACGAGATTTGCGAGAAGTCCTCCCTCCCACCCCATATTACACGTTTACATACCTCTCATTTCACACTTCACCTGTATAATGGCCTAATAATTTTGATTGAAACCTCACATTTTAAAATGGTTATATTAGCAATAAAATGTATACCAGACGTTTTTGTCACTATTCTATCAAGTCCCATTTATGTGGTTGAATCTTGACAAATTTTTATAACTAGACAGCCCTAAAAAGTGAGAAATTAATGTATAAAACGGTTAGAGCTTATTAAAATTTGTCACATAGCATTAACCGTTTTAAAATGTTCCATTTTGCAAACTTAAACATTTTTTAAACTTGAATGGATCATATAATGGATGTAATTGAACGTTTTTTGTTTATGTTTCTCTTCCTTCCATTATTTGAAAAGATCCCTATTTGTGCACGCGCGTGCGTATGTATGTGTATATGTGTGTGTGTGTGTGTGTGTGTGTGTGTGTGTGTGTGTGTGTGTGTGTGTGTGTGTGTGTGTGTAAAAAGCAAAAGATGAAAGCGAAAATTAGGATAGATACTAACATAAATATTGAATTTCTGTGTCTTCAAACAGAAGGCACCAAGATTTTCAAATATGCCAATTCCAATCTGCCCTTTGGATGTATGGAATATTTTCCGAAATGTTCAGTTTCCTCCTAAAGGTTTTTAAATGAATCTATGAAATGATGCTCAAATGATCCCAGAGCCCATGCAGCATAACGTTAGCTAACATTCGTCTTTCAAGATAAGGGGAAACCCTGGAAAAGACCTTACCAAGATATCTTACCCTGACCGAGATTCAAATACGGAATGTTTTGAATGTGATGTAGATACACTACCACTTAAGAATAATTTATATACTCACTAATAAAAATTAAGTGCAGATAAAGTATTTGGAGTAACACATCAGGTAGTTTTTTGTACAGGCATTTAATATATGGAGCCGTATACAGGCTGTTTCTAAATTAGACCAACACACTTTGGGAGCAGATAGATAAGCATGTTTGGTTAAGGAACCTATGGACTGCGGCACTTCGTTTCAGTAAAAGAAGGATATTAGTGGAAGGAGGGGACGTATGAAGGCTTGTGAAAATAACAAGTCATTAAATTTTACATACATGTATGTGTTTATTGTGCAGGTAAGAAGAAAATAAACGTGTCAACAGCAGTTTCATAAACCATTGGCTTCATGTGGCACCACAAAAATAAATCTATTGGCGTCAAATCAGGAGAGGGTGGTGGCCAGGCAGTAAGTCTACCTCGACCTATCCAACGATTACCGAATGTAGCTGTCGATGGTTATATACTTGATTCCCAAAATGAGCTGGTGCCCCATCATGCTGAAACCACATCCACATTCTGATGTTGAGAGGAAGCGGATGTAGTAACTCAAGCAGAACATGTTGAACTTCATTTAGTTTCCAATGAATGCTGGCAAATGTCTTATGGTGAGGACACTGACGGTTTGCAAATCTTTCCCAGTAAAGCCTCTGCGGCAAACGACCACATGTTAATGCTGCACCGTAAACCAAATGCATATCCGCTAATTCATGCCATGTGTAACTTTCCATGTCTGCCATACTTCCCAAACGTCACTGTTCTGTTCACAAGGAAAGCCACATTACAACTGAAGCAGTACGTAAAATAACAGTTAGAAGGGGCAGACTAGGAAGTAAACAAACATGCTGTAAATAATACCGAATGCCAGGGAGCTCTGGAAGTAAACAAACCTAACCTCTGTTTCATATAACCTTGCCCCGCTGACATGTATCACTCCACGTGCAACTACCTTCCCCCTCAGTCTAATTGGCGAATGCTTTCGTGCCATAGGCCATAGGTGGTGCCTTCCCGTCACATTTAAATCTGCAGTAAACGTCATAATATTTGCCAGGAAGATAGATAAAATCATACAAATAAGAATACGAAGGCATGCAAAAATACAAGTTTATAATGAAATTGAGCAAGTTGAAACTGAATGAATGAGCAATGAAACTGAAAAAAGTGTATAATGAAAGGCCGTCGGGCTTTTCCACTGGAATTTTTTTAAACCAGCACACACAGTTTACAAAAATGTTTGTCTTTTAGACTTAAAAGTCGTGTCAGGCCATACTTGTGTGTCCTTCATTCACCCAAGTCTCGTCAAGGTAATATCGTACATTTTGCGACTTGTACCTCGGTACAGTATGATTGTCCTTAAATAACGTCTTTGCCATACAGCAACATCGCCACTGGAGCGGTAAGTTTTCCTGTTGGCTCAATTTCATGTCGCGATGTTATAGGCTCTCGCACTCGGCACTCGCACTCGGCACAGCATACATTCGAATGGCGATATATGACTAATCCAGTTCAAAACAAGGTCACCGATAAAAGTCAATTAAACAAATATATCATCCCTACCGCTAAAGCACATGCTACCGTGTCATGTGCTTGAGAGCAAAGGCACCTTTTCTTTACTTCGTTGAAGTATTAACATGCATTTCAGATAAATCAACTCTGTTGCGTAATATATTTAATTAAAACAGTTACGAAAATATAAATTTGACAATTCTTTTCCAACATATAAAGATATATCACCATATTAAATAACGAACTAATTTTTACCGCACGACAGTCTATACTACAATAGCAGCCAATGAGAGGTGATTAGGTCACGTGACCGTTAAGAGATACGGGGCAAGCTTAAGTGAAACAAGGATTAGTGACAGTAGTAATAACAATCACCTCTTGGACTGAAACGAGTGTACTCTGTTTTCTGCAGTTCCTTCCTGTTAATATCAATCTTACGCTGAAACGAAGTGTCGTAGCCCGTAGGTTACTTTACAAAATATGATTCACGTATTTATATATCTACTATTATCCATCTACTGTCAAGTTTTGTCGGTCTAATTTAGAAACATCTTATATACTCCAAAATTACCTTAATGATAAATTTCTTTTGTTTGCTAAATTTTGATCTACGGAGCGGAGGAGGAGGGAAGAGAGATGATTTTCCAACCTTATTTTTTCAACAGAAATGATTGTGCCTAACGGGGAAGAAACCTATTGCGTGTACGAGAAATGCCGCGAGGCTCGATCTCGCAACCGTTCGGATTATAGCCAAACAAGATCACCCGTTTCTTCTTTTTAGTTTCTTTAGGGGGAGGAGGGGAAAATATGACGTAAAATATATCCATGCACTCACAGGCAGTAGGCAAATCTCATCAATGTTATTCCCGGAAATGATCCACGAAGTTCGCAAAAAGTGTCTTCAGGTTATGGTTCAACAGCACAACGTATAACGGAATTAGGCCCCTGCATCAGAATTATGTAATCTCGAAACTGCAACGAGACAAAGTCTGAGTCACGTGGTTTCATCCAAATGAAATTACCTAAAATCTGAATCTAGGAGGATCCTGATGTAAACATATAGGAGGTGAGAAACAGACATACCTTAACGGAATGCTCTGAAGGTGTTAATTGTTGGAGCAAACTTCCTTGATGTCTGCCTGTCTCTTAGATAAGTATGCCTGCCGTACAACTTATATGTTTTCATTGCAGTTTCAGAGAGATTATACCAATTTTACTATAAAAGCTTGGTTTTTTTTCTGCTTCATGTTGATAAGAAAAAGTTACCACAAAGGGTTTCTTTAAAGTGGATCGCTGTTCGCTGGTTTTGAAATTCAGTCATTTTGTTTTACATCTCCAGAAACTAATGAAAGGATGATTTCAGAAGCTATATTATAGAATACTAGAATATTTACACCTCAGAACTGATTAAGCCATACAAATATATGCAAAAAATTTTCATATAAAGTGTGTTTCAAGGATAAGTTCAATATATCCATAGTAGACTTTATCTGTGTCTTATGTTTTACCATGCAACATTAAACAAAATTCACACAGATTAAGAAGAATTCAAGGTTCTTCCAGCAATTTCAAAATGCACCTGTTATCTGCCATGAAATAATTGTAAACATGTGATATTTAATAAGAATCGTTACGTATTTTTAGAAAACAACAACGAAAAGTTTTTCATATAAAGGACACTTCAATTAGAGTGTAATACTTTCTTAAATCTCTATGTGTTATATAGGAATACAAAACCATGCTCTTTTTGGCTTATACTGTTCTCTCTCTCTCTCTCTCTCTCGAACAAATGCTAAGACATACTCGTCCAATATCGATTATCAATGTAACAATGGAAATTAATTATTCTTTCACACTGGCCGTGTGTAGGCTAAATTGTAACAGTTACTCTCACTAATAGTTTTACTCTAACCATTACCAAGTATGAGTGACATCAGTCATTGCATGTGCATTGATATCGCAATTAATGTCTGATGCGTGTTTGTATGTTAATGTTTCTCTTCTCTAGCAACATCAGCTTTCAAAATGCCATTACCATGCTTTATTTAACGTCCTATGCTACATTTCAGTCATGTTGATGTGATGTTCCCTCACTGCGTCTCCATCACGTATATAGGATCCCTGTGTAAGAATGTAGAAGCAAGTGTAAGTACATTTTGCGCTTATAAAGTAATGACATTGTTGACAGAAGTTTCCATTTATATTACAGCAAATAGTAAAGTAAGTTTCTATCACATTGTTCATATTAAAACATAGCTGATTGTTTTGTAAACATGTATTTGCCTTTTTTTTCTCTTTTGTAATTTACGTCCTCCAACGTTAAGTCATATCGGACAATGAAAGAAATTGGTGAAATGATGCTCAAATGAGTTCAGGGTCCATAGAGCTTAGAGTTACCCGACATTCGCCTTTAAGGATAAGGGAAAACCCTGGAAAAACTATATCCAGGTAACTCACCCTGACCGAGATTCGAACTCGGGACCTCTTGTGTATTTACCTTCCTACCTACCGTCCCACCTATTTACCTACATACCTACCTATCTACCTAATTTACCCACGTAATCTACCTGCCTACCTATCTGTATATCTGTGTGTCCACCCATTCATCCGTCCATCCTCGCTCCGTCCATTCATCCATCCGTCCGTCTGTCTTTCCGTCCGTCCGTTCTTCCATCTATCCATCCAACCACCCAGTCACCTGTCCGCCATTCCCCATCCGTCCATTCCACCGTCCGTCCATCATCCATTGAAATTTAAAGCTGTGTAAACAAATAAGTTAATCCACTTGCCTTTTAGAGTACACGTGGGTGACATTTCTAAATCTTTCAGTTTTTATCCAAAAGTTTTTAAAGTTTTGTCACCTATAGCTTTGCTTCAGTTATAAGCGTGTTTTGAATTTCCTGTACATATCTTTGATGCTTTGATTAAACCATATACTTAACTTTAATTATACTAATTATTTAGGTGTTAAACATAATTCATAAATCGTATTATTGGAAAATTAATAAAGTAGTAGCATGATATTTAAATACTAATATTTAAAACTGCCATATTGAATTTTATGCAATACACCGTTTGTCTTTAGAAAAAGTTTAACTTTAAACAAGTTATCTCTAGTGATCAAATAAATTATGTTATATCTTATGTTAGAATTATTACTAAAATCACATGCCAGCCTTTTAAGCTCATTCTTTCTGAGCTTCTGCTGCAAATTTAAACAAGATTGGTTACAAACAACTTCAATAGGACATTTTCAAGAGCAAAAACTCTATTGAAAATAAAAGGTTTACTAAAATACATTGGATATTGTACAATTCATTAGGTTGTGCGTTTAAATGATCACGTGCTGAATCTTTGAACATCTTCAAATATAATAATCTTTTGAATAAAACAGGATATTTAAAAATAAAAAGTTCAACATGCGTTTTGTACATAAAAATTAAGTTTTGCACAGTCCAACCACACAGTTAGTAAGTGAGATTTAACGTTTTGAGACACCCTGATCCAAAAAGCATTTTTAGAGATACGTCAGTCTGAGTACCTGAAAAAACACATAATTTAAAAACGAAAAATCGGTTGACCACTAAGTTTGGTATTTGAGTTCGGCATCTAGCAAAGATATGAAATAAAACTTTCCAGGAGGTCTCTCACACCTTTACATGGAACATGTCTCAGATATTTTTACTTTCTCAAAAATGGCTCTGAAGATTTTGATTGAAATGCCATAGGTTACATATATTGTCATTACAAATCTGTATTTTGAATTCTCTGGGAATGTTCTTAGAAGTCCTCTTGATTGTGAATTACAATTGCATAAGTGGTTCACTGCAAGAGAAAGAGATAAACTTGCTACACAAAAATTACAGCTCATTAAAACACACTATTTAAAACACAGGTTTTTTTAGAGTGAACCATTTCGAAGATATTCATTGTTATTTGTTTAAGTTTTGTAATACTACTTTTTTCAAATGTGAAGTCGTCATTCATTATGTACGCCCTGGCCATGCAAAGGGAACAAAATTTTATAGTCATCACCTAGATATCAGCTATTTAAAATTTTCACTTATGTGCTGCTGTGGCCTTTTATTTCCCTTGTTCTTACAAAGAAATATGCTATAAGACAATTTCTGCAAATGCTTATCTCAGCATGAAGTATAAGGATTGAGGAATAAGTGTTTGAAATAACAGTTTGTGTAAAGTCACGTGAGTACAACGTGTTATATTTTTTAATTTGTGGAAAATGCTCACCAAATTTCAGTTATGGAAAACCTTAACACAGTGTAACTACAATGCTTATAGCCGTTAACCGAAAATAACTGGTTATTAGGGGAAGGTTCGGGGAATCGCCCCGTTTCTTATTGTCTGGCAGGAGAGAAGTGGCACTACTTCAAGGCCTATCACAGGCTAACGTAATGAGGGCGGGGCGGAATTGTGATGATACTACACAAAAGACTTTTCCAGACGTTTCGAGAAGCATCCATTTCCAGAAAATATACAGCCGCCAGATACATAAACGATGCAAGGCCGATAGGAGTCAGAGTAGTGTGGAGAGTAGTACATTGAGTAGTATGAAAGCAGTGTGGTACTTTGAGCTGAGTGGTATGTTCTAAGCTCCGTGACAAAGAGTGAGAAGGCCGTGGAATTAGCAGGAAGCAGTTCAGGGGTTAGGGAGGGATTATCGAGCTGTCGGTGCAGTTTACATGTGAATATCGCAGTTGTGTTGTGTAGCTCCTTATTAGTGGTGGACCTGTTTGTACGTCATCAGCACAAAGGGCACTTGCTACATAGACTTAAAGGAACATTGTAGAGACGTGTCGAAGTGTTGCAATTGTGTAAAAGAAAGACTGGGTGTAAGTTAGCATTGAGCTGAGAATTTTGATGACAAGTAAAGAAGTATGAAGCGAAACAATTTGTAGTTTTTGTCACAGCAGTCACAATACAGAAATACTCGTACTCCTGTACTTGTTAAATTAATTTAAGAATGGATGAAGTGTTATAAATATATTTTATTGGTATAAACTTACATGTACTTAAATACATCAGTATTCAAGTAGCACTACAACATCCACCTGTGTACCAGAAGTGGTGATGTTCCAGTCGCAGAGTTGCTTCGAATGTTGATTTAATGACGTCCTTAACACCATAACGCTCAAATAAAACCTTTAATACATTAAAATTGTATTTTCATCAGTTTTTGTGGTAATTCCACCATTGTACTAGTCAGACCTTCAGTACATTCAGTCATGAATACAAGATAAACAAACTGCATTTAGTTCTTCCAATACACACCGCGAGAATACCGATAACTGCATCGTCATGATGATAAATACATGTTAGTTAATGAAGTAGCTTTTAAATAACACAGCCACGTGTTATCAACACCTTTAAACATTTATATACACAGCATTCAACGTGCACGGTATAAAATGTATTTATACCATCTGCTATTTGCAAATGGTCACATGATTGTTATACGAGTAGCCGATTTCAATTGAAATTGAGCTTTTATTTAAGGACGCGCTTTAACTAATGTGGTTTTCAACGTCCCATTCTATAATTGACTTAAATACCGTTAGTTTTGCTCAGAGGTTTCTTTGTTAGGCTTTACGTAAATCTTCAGCATGGGACCACGGGCTTTACTTTCCTTAGGAAGGAAGCTATGCTAGAGATTTTTACACCTATAAAATCCATTGACTTCTGCCGTGTTTGAACTCATGACTTCGGAAACCAGAGGCTAGCGTATTATCCCTAGACCACGGAGAACGACAAGTAAGAACTATATATATATATATTGTGACTTTGTGGGTTCGCAGAATTAAAAGTCCAATTTGCCCACATTCTAAATGTTCTTTATTTCCGTCGAAATACACTGTTCAATTCTCACGTAACAATGTTACATCACATACACAACACAATCTTCCAAGATCGATGACAATAACAAACAGCGTTTAGTTTACAACATTCCACAGCTGACTGTCGTGTTACAACTACACTCTCGTTACACACAACTGACTCATCACTAGCCATGGCTTCTTTTCATACACCCTTTCATGAATTCCAGACTGTTCTGTCACTCACTAGATTTTTCTGGAATAAACAAGGCATCTAATGACGCAATCCGAATATTCTATCACCTTCGAGAAACGTGAAACCCTATCTGGGCCGGCAAGTCTTTCACCTCTGTGATAAACTATCCGCCTCTTGTTTATCGGCGCTATCGTTAATTGTCGGCGCTTTGTGAACGCTAGCTGCTTATCAGTTCCTTTGTGTACACTACTCGTCCGATCGTAAACTGCTTATGCAAGCTCTTTATTACGGTGAAACGTTATCCACCGTTTGTTTTCTATTTGTGCCGAAATTTTTATGCCTGTTGCCCCGACAACTTTTGCTACTCCTAGAAAAAGACGATACACAGAACAATGGTATTCAATCAAAAAGTTGCATAGAAGAAAGTATTTAGAACGTTAAATTCAGCATTGTAGATACATCATTAATACACAAAGGAGGTTCTTTAAAACAATAATACAGAACTTAGTTTTCTTTGTAGCTGAAATGCGCAATTTGAATAAAAATATATTAAAAAGTTGAGCGATCAGAATATCAGGAAAGATAAGAGAAACAAGAAAGGGTTGCTACAAAACAGTAGTACGGCCATCAACGTAGAATGGAAGAAGGAGAATCTGCAGGAATTGAAACTTAGGATGATTCCGTAACACCTGTACACAAAATGTACACATGCTGCTGTGGAAGTCATGCAAAAGAGAGAGATTGGTGAAATAGCATGACAGAAACTTGTGAACGGTAATATTTATTTTGTGTATTTGTAGATTTCAATTTCTATTTTGATAAGAGAAACGTCCATACTAGCCCAACTTCTCTCAATTTCACTGACCGCCATCATTTGAAGCTGTAAATGGATGAAGATACATGTAGTGCAATAACTATTTTCACTTCGCAAAAAGGTACAACAGCTGCATTTGTTTGTACCAAAATCCTTTCTTGGGCCCGATGTAGCTGTTCTACATGCTTGCTTGCACAAACTTTATAAGAATAATTCATACTAGTATGAGGACGAGACTGGGGCTTTCGAACAAATCCTAAGCCTATAAAAGTCCGATGGTAAGGAGATAACTGAGTTCTTCTATTTTTTCTAAAACGGGCGATAATGATACTATAAAATTAGTACGCAAATGTCTGTTTACCACAAAAATTTTAAACATATGTGACACACGTTCTAAAGAAAAAATGTTGCATCATGTCAACGCATCGTTGCATACAGCAAAACTACCACCTGAGCATCAGATGCACTAAAAGTCAGCAGCATGAATCTCCGTCATACAGAGCGGACCTAAAACCCTTGTTATTTGTTTTAGTGTAAAAAAATTATATAAAACGCGCACCGTCGCTTTTTTGTTATCAGAGAGCAGTGAAATTTTATAAAAGCTTGGGTTCTGAATTGGCGCAGGATTACTTTTAAAAAATATCCTGATGTTAAAAGAAGATATTTTAAACAGCAAAATTATTAAATTTGTTAAATGTAATCCTGGTTTTATTTATTAAAAATTAGTGTCATTCTCAAAATACAGTAGACAGCTTTGTGCTTTGTTGCATGGGAATTTCCTAAATAAACGATGTGCCTGTTGCTTAGGTATAGCCGAATAGCGATATTGCGAAAGGAAGAGAAGGAATGCTGGTTAACCAGCGAAGGCTGTGATTTTGAACCTTTCACCTGGTCTAACCATCTCTTTGTATGAGTAATCATGTTTGTTGTGTGAAGCGTTTTGCGGTTTGCGACCTGAAATCTTATTGTGTGGTCTTATGGCGACCCGCGGGCGGGCCAGCTATAAAAACTGTGGTAAGAGAAACAAATGTAGCGGCCTTCTGCAGTAATTTCATTAGAAGACGGAGGCGGTGCTCCAGTCAGAAGTTAACGTCATAATCTGTCTGTCTCTCGTATTCCAGTAGTGGTGGAATGTAACAATCCCTGCCCTAGTTAGATACAGTCCAGGTTACTCTCAAACCTCAAAGTAAATATTTAATACAGGAATCCAAAGTTTCACATTAAGTCTAAAACAATATTAAAACTGAAAATAGACAGCAGTACCATCTGCTATCTACCCACAAATAATGAAAGGAGGTGCATTTACACCGTGCCTAATTACGAACAATTGCCTCGCACTAAGCCTCTCTGGACACAAATGTCAACCCCAATGGTTTAAAGGTAATAATGTACCAGTCTCTTGTTACCGAAGATGCGGATTCAAACCCGATCTTTTGGGATGTATATTTTTGGGTATAAAAATAGAAAAGTCCCTGTCTAAAATCATAACTTTATGGCGCGTAAAACTCGTCAAGCCTAATAGAGGCCTCTGAGCAAATTTTAGTGGTCCTCATGCCCCATATAGAATGGGAAGCTCAGAACCAAAACAGTGAAAAAATAAACAATTTTGGATAGATAAAGTCAACCTGAAAAATTCAGTGCCACGGCCGGGATTTGAACAATGGGTCTCCCGGTTTCTGTCCAGTAAGTCTTAACCTTTGAGCTACCATGGCGAACGGGTTGTCATGACATTAGGTTCTCCAACTGACTCGTATGCTTTCCCGGTAAACCGCTAGAGGTTCTCTTATTCAAAATACACACCATTTGCGACGACTTACTATTTATTGTTGAGTACTTGATCTTCATCGTTAAACCATTATTATTAAGTTAACTGATGGAATAAATTGGAGAATTTAATGTACTAACATGTTAACTCAAAGGTTAAGAACGACCGTACGAAAATTGGGAGATCCATGGTTCAAATCCCTACCATAGCATTGAATTTTTCAGGTTGACTCTATTCGAAACCTTAGCCTATACACGGCTAGTATGGAGGAGTGATTAATTTCCATCAATTAACTTAATTAAAATGGTTTAACGATGAAACCTGGGAATCAAGTACTTACAATATTAAGTCACCGCAAACGATGTGTATCTCGAATAAGAGGACCCCTAGCGGTTTACCGGCTAAACATACGACTCAATTAGAGACTTTAATGGCCATGGTAGCTCAAAGTTTAAGAGCGACCGGACGGAAAGCGGAAGATCCGTGATTCAAATCTCGACCGTGGCATTGAATTTTTCAGGTTGACTCTATCTATCCAAAACCTTAGCCTATACATGGCTAGTACGGAGGAACGATTAATTTCCATCAATTAATTTAACAAATGTATTTCTCATTTCTGAGATACGTGTGGAAATTTCCATCGGTTCGGCACATGTAGAAGCAGAGGTAACGGTTACCTGGCACTGAGCTCCCGGTCTTGCCAAGCAAGATGGCAAGCGATCTAGAAGTTTAAAACCGAGATATCTCTTAACACTAAAGTATCCGTGAACACGTAACGGAACAAGATGGCATGTTACAGAGATGAGACCTAGAGAGTCTCCTGTATCACAAATCAGCCCACAAGGTTTCTCCTAACGCTAAGGTCTCTGTGACCACGTGACGAAGCAAGATGATATAGGAATTACCAATGGCATCTGGAGTTTTAAAATAGTAAAGTAAAGAGCGAGCCATTTACTCTTTTATGAAGCTTCCAATCCACCACACACTGCATCAATAGCTTGTTTCTGATGCTTAATGTAGGGTGAAAGGCTTGAGCTCAAAGACAGTATTTACAACCCCTACGGGTATAGGATCGTTCACTAGTTCCAAAGAATGTTCCATGCGCCAAATTTCTTGGCGATAACTATATGATACAGAGGTGAGACCTAGAAGGTTACCTGTCTACCACACACCGAGCCACGTGGTATCTCCTAACACTAAGGTCTCTGTGAACACGTGATGCAGCAACATGGTCTGATACAGAGATGAGACCTAGAAGGTCGTCCGACTATCACACGCCAACCTGTGAACTTTCTCCTAAAACTAAGGTCTCTGTGTATATGTGATGAACCAAGCTGATACGATACAGAAATGAGATCTAGAAGGTTCTACCACACGGAGCCACGAGGTATCTCCTAACACTATGGTCTCTTTGTACACCAGATGGAGAGAGATGGTATGGTACAGAGATGAGACCTAGAAAGTTAACTGTTCACTACACACGGAGCCACGAGGTATCTCCTAACACTAAGGCCTCTGTGAATATGTGGCGAAACAATATGGCATGATACAGAGTTGGGATCTAGAGGGTTAAATGTCACCCACAGACCAAGCCGCATGGCATCTCCTAACAAATCTGAGCGATATTTTGTAAGAAACGTAAAAGAACTCTTAGTAACGAAATATAAATTTTGTAGAATTATATAGTAAATAGAATTTTTCTTTCTTTAAAAATTTAAAAAGAAAATATTTGAATAACTTAATCAAAATTGTTGAGATAGTTCCGCGGTGACTCGCGAGTCTTGCATTCGGTAGGTTCTGAGTTGGATTCCTCGCGCCAACTGTTATGATCATAAGTTGTTCATGGTTCACAAGGCGAATTGTGCGGTATTTTCTTTTCTAGTACGAACTTACACTATCCCATTTTGCTTCTCCTTTCACGTTTTATGTTGACTTAGGACTCTATGGTGGTGACGTGGATTTATTCTCAATAGAGAACACTTCTTGGCACTACAGAATGACAGCCTTTTCTAAGCTACTTCATATGAGTGGAGTTGTACCAGAATGGCCGGGGCTTTGAGTTTGGTATCAGGTATTTCTATATGCTTCTGTCGGCCTGTTTATCTAAACTGAAATAGGACAATTAGCATATATATTGCAAGATTATTTGGCGTTATAAATGGTTAATTTTGTAAGTGTATCTCTACTATAAATCAATACCAAGTAATAGAAGTATTGCATTCCACTGAAAAAATAAAAAACATTCACCAGAAATCCAAGATTCTACAATCCTTGGGGAAAAATTATAAAAGACTGTTAAAACGAACCTACATTCGTGTGTGTATATTTATTATATTGTCACGAGCCGTTATCTACGATCGCGTGGCTTTTCTACACAAAGGAACTGATAGGCGGGCAGTGTTTAAACAAATAGCCGGCCAATAGAAATAGTGCATATAATTAACAGACGTATAGTGTTTCATGGAGGTAAACAGCTTGCATAAGCAGATAAACATAGCGCCGGAAATAAAAGACTTGCCGACAGATATAATTACATTCTAGAACAGTCGAGTTTTATCTGGTGACATGTTAGAGAAACTTCCATAACAGTCTTGAATTATGAATGAGGTATTTAAGGAAGTGACGACTCGCCAAGTCAGTCGTGAGTTGTGAAATGAGTTGTAAAACAGTCGCGGGAGAGATAAGCAGCAAACAGCTGTGAAGTTCTGTAACAAGAGTTTTGTCGTAAAGAGAGCTGATCAGAACGTTGTTTGTTATTGTCATCAACTTTGCTAGATTGTGTTGTGTATGTGACGTAATGTTGTTACGTGAGAATTGATCAGTGTATTTCTACGGAAATAAAGAACTTTTAGAATTTCTGCAAATTGGATTTTTAATTCTACGAACCCACAGTCACAATATTTATTACATAACCATGGCATTCTCCATTACAATAGAAGGAATACTACATGTCATGTTAGTACACTATGTGCAATGCTATGTTACCCTTGTGTGCGTGTGTGTGTGTGTGTGTGTGTGTGTGTGTGTGTGTGTGTGTGTGTGTGCGCGCGCGCGCCTGCCTCGGTAGTGTAGATAGCAGCATGTCTGCCTCACGTTCAAGAGGTCCTGAGTTCATTTTGATCAGGGTGAGTTACCGGGATAAGCTATTTGCGGGCTTTTCCCTTATCCTGAAAGACGAATGTGGGTAACTTTAAACTCTATGGAACCTGGGCTGATTTTAGCTCATTTCAACCATTTAATTCATTGTCCGATATGACAACGTTGGAAGACGTAAATTACAACTAATGAATGAGAAGAGTCGGTTAAACACCAAACTTGTAGTTCTGTACTTTAAAGGAAATTCTGACACCTCAGCTTATCTGTTAAATGGAAATATTACCATTACTTCATATTTTAAAAATTTCCTTTAATGATTTTGATTAGTATACTATATGTTTATGAAGTTTTAAGGTATTTAAAATGTTTATCTTCAATTTTCTGGGAATATAGAGTGAATTCCCTTATATACCGAATTAATTTTATATAATTTCTTATAATTGTTAAATCATAGAAGATAAATAAACGTTTACCACCAAAAGGTGGGTTGGTTAAGGCACAATACTTTTCTGTGGCATTCCTATTTTTGAGATATCCCTTGTTATTAGTTTCAAATTTTAAATACTTTAACGCCTCACAAGTGGCAAGTTCCTATTCATTATTATTTTCTCTAACGCCTATATATTAGGAAGAAAACGCGTAACGTTGCACCTAAAATTCAGTACCAAAATTACACCAGAATTGCCGGTTTTGAGGTTAACTGAATCTCCCCCAAAAACAGTTTTAAGAATTACCTCCATTTGCGTGTGTGTCCAACAAATTTGGAACATGATGTTTAGGTTCAATATCATGACTCTAAGATTCTTCAGAAAATATCCTACCCAAACTATGCTCATGCTCAAGTATTTTCGATTTTTTTTTCGAAAATGGCTTTACACTTTTGACTAAGATACCATGTGTTTAAGATATGTGCACGACAAATGAAATGTACATGCTGAATTTTTTAGGACTATCCTCAGAAGTTCTCTTCATTCTAAATGACATTTGTATAACTGATAAACAAAATGTTACTACAGAAAAAATGTACATGTTGTTAAAGCACACAATTTTAGCCATGGTGTTAAACATTTCCGAGGCGTTCTTTGCTATCCAACTTCAATTTTAAATGCATTATACTTCTGTGTTTGAACTCGCAATTCTTTATTCTTTATTTTTATTTGTTTCACTACATTTAGTTGCCACATCCCTTGACCATGTAAGACAATAGAATTTCAAAGACATCACAGGTAAACCAGCTTATCGCTGTAGTCTACTGTATTGTACTTGCAGCTATAACTAAATATTTTAGTAAGAAAGTTTTATCTGTATTAGGGAGAAGAAGAAGCTTTTCTAAGAACGCTTTGTAGAAGAGTGAATAGGGGAAGTCATGTAAATCCAGCACATCTTATTTTTGTTTCATTTAGTTCTCATATGTTTTATGAGATCGTTATTACGCAACAACAGAAGGCATCGATACATCGAAATTAGAAACAATACAGTAGCTGATTGATGGACTACATGCGTACGTACTGGTAGAATTGTTCAAGCTAGGGTTCATTTACCCAGCAAGACCTCTTGAACTTCCCTCTGCGCACGCGCACATCCATAGACCCCGTCAAAGATTCCTGGAATAAACAACTGGCCGAGACTTCTAACTGGATCGTGGAAAGTAGACCATCACAGTATCCTTGCTAGGTTATTCTCAAGCTGCTGCACAAATTACACATCTTTCAGTATATCAACTGAAAAAAACTGTTACATTCATATGACTGTCCATTACTGGTTATCTTTACTGTTTTACTGCTTCCTGTACTTCTGATAGTTCATTTTGTAATTAGACTGACCACAGCAAGCAAAACCAACTCCTATCACGTGATTTATTCCACGTGAGGAAAATACTGTTATGTCTCGGATAGGCTAAATTTGAATTCCTAATAGGTGGAAGCGGGGAAGCAACGAGTTTTGCTCTGCCAATGAATGAAAGATGCGATCGGCGGTAATGGGCACCAAAATGTTTAAGATAGGTGTAAGTTCAAAACAGATACTATCGGTTTGAATAAATATTGAGGTAAACACAACCATTTATTAATTTACCACTTCAAAACCACATTTGAATATGGCACAAGTATCAAATGAACATACCTATATATTATTTAAATTTAATAAATGTAGTATGTAATGCAATTACTGACGTTAGGAAACAAATGCAGGTGTTACAAACTTCCTCAGGTCTGTTGCCAGTTATGGCAATATCAATTGCAATACCAAGATCAACAACACATTAATAAATATCCATTAGTAACTAAAATAATATATCTACTACAGGCGAAATTCTTAACAAACCTTCTTCTTAGAGATACATAACAATGACGATAAGACCTATAGCTTCAGAATGACGCATGTTACAGGCAATTATAGGTGTTACGAAATGAGTATATACAAAGCCTAAGAATAAAATAAAATGTAGGAACACTGTGATATAAAGACGATAACAATTCACACCGTGGCCATGGTGTCGATAGAAGTATGCATTTTACTCCATTCTTGTGTAGATAAAAAAGTGGTTCTTATGATGTTCCGGTATGCATACCTCCCCTCCATCGACCCCTACGGTAAAAAAGTGACCTTTCCTGAGGGCATAAGTCGGAAAGGAAAGCAAATTGGATAGGTAGCTGGAGGGCCAGGAATCTAATCCCACCACAAGGGAGTGGGGACCGCCCAACTCTTGTTAACTGCCTCGGGTCCACATCCACTGGAATTCCTGAGGTGCATCCATAATAATCCAACTTATGGTGTGAAATATTCGGCACCCGTTTCCAAGGAATTTCTGGTATGTCAAAATGTGAACCAGTTTAGTAAATGAAGTGCTTAAAGCTGCGCCAGCATTCTCGAAATTAATTTCCAAGTAGATGAAGGAAACCGACAAATGGCCTGAATATTTTTGGTGATTGTTTTTGAATGCTTCCATTATTTTTACACATAACGCAATGCATGGGGCTGATTAGCACAAGCCTGAGGATACCTTCTAGACACCAGCAGCTTTCTCAGCAGATATCCTTTTGTAGATAACCACAACTAAACATTTGCCAAACTGTACTTTATGCTACTCCATTGTTACCAAATTTGCTTTCAATGCAATCATATGACAGCTCAAATTCTCATTGCAAATGTCTATTATCTCCCCATTTCTCTTGTTGCGTGTAGGGCTGCATTATTGTATTGTATTAAAAATTTGAGGCCAGTCTAAAGAAAATAGTGTATGTAATTTACCTTATAGTACTGCATCCCTCACAAATATTCCTACTCTCAAAATGAGATGTCACGTTTACACTTGCGCTAAAAATGACTACTCTATATTAATGTTGTTTAAAAATGGAGTGATTCTTCTATCCATGTTACGTTGTTCACTATGTATCTAATAAATCTTTTCGCAATAAAAACTTGCTTTTAGTTACATTAAACGTATAAATGCTTATGGTTGAGGAGAATCTGAAAGTTTGAAACGTATACCGCCGTCAGATAGAGCACTTATAGATGGAGATTAGGAATAGAGAATGTATCACTGTGGTCACATATACATGAGACGTTCAGTGGGTCCTTAATAGAGTAAATTCAGGATGGTGAGGTTTGTGCGGAAGGTTCATTTCAGAGACAAATAGCTTTTTCTCCTTAATTTGGAGGATGTTCGTGATAGTGTGTAACCCTATCCATCCTATGCCAAGGTAAAAGAGCGCTGTATAATTAATATACCCTTACTAAAAATAGAAGAATGAAGTCCTCTTCATCTGGAAGGCGTTTTATATAATCTTGTTTAACTGGCAAATGCTAACTGCTATTCAAATTTCTAAGTAGATTGCTCTATTACACAACATTTTTAAATAATTGTTTTGTACCGTTAGCCGTTTGTAAGATCCAACACTCTATTATTCCTTTAATCTCTTCATTTTCAATTTATTCTGATCATTGCATTGAACTGCTATGAATTTTAACAGTGCTCAGTTGTTAAACATTTCACTCGTTGTTGCTATTTATCAGTAATCAAATGTGTAATATAGCTAAACTTCATCTCAATTAAAATGAGATAGATAGAAAAATAAACTTTCGTTTGCATACCTAATAATAAACAATGGAGTTAAGATGGATGGAGTCAACATGAAAAATTCAATGCCATGGCCGGGATTTGAACCACGGATCTCCTGGTTTCCGTCCAGTCGCTCTTAACCTTTGAGCTACCATGGCCAACGTGCCTTCCTGACATTAAATTCTCCAGTTGACTCGTATATTTCCCCGGTAGACCACTAGGGGCTCTCGCATCCGAGATACACCGTTTGTGGCGACTTACTATCGTAAGTACTTAAGTCCCAGGCTTCATCATTTAACTGGAGAATTTAATGTCAGGAAGGCACGTTGGCCATGGTAGCTCAAAGCTTAAGAGCGAATGGACGGAAACCAGCAGATCCGTGGTTCAAATCCCGGCCATGGCATTGAATTGTTCATGTTGACTCCATCCATCAAATATCTTAGCCTATATACGGCTAGTGTGGAGAAATGATTAATTTCCATCAATTAACTAAAATAATGGAGTTAAGAGCTCACCTTTGTAGCGTAGCTGATAGCGTGTCTGCCTTATGTCTAAGAGGTCCCTAATTCGAATCTCAGTAACGCTGAATTATCTGGATAAGGATTTTCCGGGGTTTTCTCTTATCCTGAGATATGAATGTTATAACTCTAAACTCTATGGTCGCTGGCATCCTTTGAGCACCTTTCATTCATCGTCCGATATGACTTAACATTGGAGGACGTTAAAAAATAGAGGAACTCATATGAAAATAACACACCACATATCCATTAAACATTTCACTATCATTCCTCGCGTAATGTAGGCATTTATGTAATTAATATGCGCAGGTGGGAACAAATTACATTAGTGGGAGCCAGATTTGTTAATAACATCAAAGGTTCAATAACAGAGCTAAATTCGATTTCTCCCATAATGAACTACGTATCTGCACATTAATAGAAGATCACTGTGTGTTCTGTTTAATTAAGTCTCAAATAACGACATTTAATGTTGTTGTCCCAGGATGGCAACTTGATCATCAACTATAAGAAGCTGTCTTCAAGGAAGTGAAAGCAAAGCACAATAACTTACTAATAAACAGGGGCTGAGTTCAAACCTCATTGGTGATTCCTAGTTAAGCCCTTTTTCTGGTATTTTCCCTTCTCTTTGAGGGAGGAATTGTTTCAGATTATTTATACTAAAATTATTAATTTTAGATACCAGTTTCTAAATCTTACTACGTATCATTTTACCAAGCAGCATGACTCAAAGCTTCGTCATCTTGGAGATTCCGTTTATGGTAGTCAACTGTTTTACACCTTTTTGTCATTTCTCACCGAGTTCTCGAAATGCTGCATAGCGTACCCCTTGGTGGTGGAACAATCCTCGATCGGGATCGAGTAACAGATAGTTCTGTAGATGAAACGTCTGTACATTTTCTTTGATTCCATATCTATTATATTACCAAATAGGTACGCAGTTTTTGCATAATGTAGAAACTCTAAACGTATACAATGAAACAGAGGTGAAGCTGGTGAATATGTAGATTGCGAACTCACAGACTGCCAAGTTAAAATCTTTGCAAAATCGTAGTGAAAAGCAATCTTCTCTATTGCTAATTTAAAGATGTCGGTTTACCAAGTTCTAATGTTAGCATATTGCTCTCCTTACATAATTATTTCAAATGAGCTGCTAAAGAAGTTGACTGCACCATAGTACAAAGAAAATAAAGCAAAGCTCTCTTAGTTAAGGGTTAAGGGTTAAAATATTCTGACGTTGATATTGTATATATACAATATACAATATATATATGTATATATATATATCATGCGCTATAAGCAGGTTCTATTCTGTTTTGTTTTGTTGCGTTCTTAACTGTGAAATCGTATACAACTGTATAAATACACTGCTTAGACTGTGACATCTGAGGAATTTGCATAAAACTATAGCACGTTGCAACTCCCAACGTTTCCAGATTGAGCATCGCTGTTGGTCCCTTTCTCTGTTTCGACCCTGCACTTTTGGTAATGACTTTAAGACCTGCACTACTAGTCCCTAATCCGATGTTGTCATCTCATTTCTACATTTTTTAAATTTGCTTATCTCCATCCTGGAGTCCGTATATAAATTTCTAAGAAACACTCACATATTTTAAGAATCCCAATCTAGCCTGCCATACCTGATATGGCAACTTTGGATAGAGACCTTACCCCGTCGTCGGGTAACTAACCGAAACACTTACACGAATTTGCCTGAAAATCAACCGTCGCTAATTATCGTACTTGATGTTATCTTTCCTCGAGCCAAACTGTACTCATAATGCACTTCAAACCTAGAATCCCTTGACATTTAACACAAAAGCACAAAATATTAATTTTAATTTTATTATGAGTATTAATTTATTCAATGGCTCCATAATTTCTGCATCAGCGCCTAGCCCTGAACAACGAAGAAGGAATGAAATGAGAGTAACAGAAAAACGCGTTGATACACAGAATGATGAGAAAAGTCCTTTACTACGTTTAAGGGGACGATAAAGGAATTCTAAAGGAATAACTGTTTTCTATGATAAAATTAATGTGCAAACACAGGTTTGCCCTAGGAAATAGGGTGGGATTCTCAGAGCACGTATCCTCCGTGAACAAAATGTGGTTTACAACAATCACCACTTCCACGACGTCAAATGGCAATGCTATTGTTCCGTACAGTATTTTCCAGATAACAGCATAGACATTACAGCAGTATCCGGCAGAGGGCACTTCCCTATCGTAAGCTAATATCAACAAGCTACAGTCGAGGTTTTAACTTACTAGTTGTTCACTCCGCAAACCCTTATTTGGGTAGAGATATTCACTTAGTAATGTATCGCATGTTTTATTACGAATTTAACATGAACTCTCACTTTACAGATTCCGCCCCCCCCTGCCCGAAACAGGTTTAAATCAGTGTGTATACATGAATTTTAACATACTGACACTTAAACTGGCACTCCTAATTTTCACACTCAATTAAGCTAGTTCAGACTTCGCTAACTCACAATGATGATTCACGGATCTGAACCAACTCAATCCTCCCTATCACTTAACTTTCTTCGCGTTGTAATGAGATGTTCACGATGTAACCTCTTCTTCCGGATGGTTCACTCAAAGAATAGATGTGAAATCCCTTGCAGTAACACCACTCACTGCAAGTCACCAGAAACTCGATCAAGAAGGACACGCTTTGTCGCAACTTACATAAACACACTGCCTAATCAGACTTGCTGCTCACTCACATACCTACTCACTGACTCGTCTTGCGAGAGTGTGCTCGCATATATACCGTTGGAAATTTCCTTAAAGAATGTTCGAGATGGTAAAATTTCTAGATTACTGGCGATAATACTTCCGAAATTTACCTGGCGTGTTTATTGTTGCGGCGATCATTGGGTTACATCCGCTTCCTCACAGTACTTCATTTGTTATATAAATCTTGGTATTTATATATTTAGTTTTTGCTTTCCCTTTTGAGATACGTAGAGAAGATATTGCTTTCCACCGAAAAGTTTTTGTTATATACACTGGAAATACTTACATATTTTGAAGTCCCTTGGATTCATAAACACCATTTTTAGAAAATGGTCCGGTGGATGGTCCTGTGTGTATCAGTAAACAGTAAAACTCAAAAATGTTAACTTGTTAGACACCAAAACCTATTGTATTGCCCTATTCCCATTGCACCCACACGGAAATATGAAATATCACTAATTTTATAAATGTAACCTTGATTGTCATGAAGCGAATAGAAGAATAAATGTTATGGAAAGTCATGTGACCGAAAGATGGTTCTTCTAAGCTTCCAAAACTATTCTTATGAATGCTTGTTTTATATATACTTCATGTTAATCGAGATAGCTTTATAGATTAGATTAGATTTTTATTATGCATATTTCAAAATTTTACACTTTACAACTTTTGGCTACATTTATTTGGCTTTATCTTGTTGCTACCTTGTTTTCTGCTCTGCCAGGTAGCTCTTAACCAGAAATACCTGTTACAAATTTCTTCTAGGTGCATGCAAGCGGAATATAGGAAACCTAATGTCAGTAGTTTAGAAGTGGCTCACTTTCAAATAGAGAAAACAGTATACTCTTTCCACAACATCCAGAGGAACAAGTGAATACTGACAGCACTTAAAGGCATTTTCGAAGAATTAAAAGTGCAAACCAACATCAGGTGTACTTCTAAATGATTCGTGCTACAGAAAGTCATTACAAATGAAACTATATTCTTTTTAATAAATACTCCACATATTTTTGTGAAGTAATATTTTGTGTATCTCTTACAGTTTACTCAAAATGCGAGATTATAGTAAAATTCTGTCTGAATTAGAAGGACCTTACAGGATATTTCCAGAAAACTCAATATGCCTACTTTATCTATATATAATACAATTATGGCAGTCTAATCAAAATGGTTAGTTTTTTCGTAAAATTAGAAGTGCAAATTTGTTTTCACGAAGGCGGTACTTTCGGATGGAGGGTAGTTTGAAAATATTCGCGTCTCATCCTTGAAAGAAGTAAATACTATGTTTGTTATTTATCTCTATTTTAGTATTTAACTTATCGTTTTTGAGTTATGTCATCACACTTTCAGATCCTTTTATAAACCGTTTTTATTTGTTTCGTTTTTATTCAGAAAGTGTTAAAATATGTTTTTATTTTCTATGAAATTTCGTTACCAAATTTATGGTTAGAATGCAATGTTTTCTTTATTTAATGTAGGCAATTAATAGAGACAGTAAACTTAATGTCTTAATAACACCCTGACATAGCTCAATTGTGATCTATATGTTTTATATTCTGTAAATGTGGTAGAAAATTCTCAAAGCAATTCCAAGAAAACGTTTCTTTTCTTAAGTGCCTTAAATAACAAGTTCGGTATTTGTCAAACCCTTCTTTTTGAATAATGTTGTTTACAAACATATACACGCATGGAGAATTTTCTAATAGCATTCCCTTTTTTTAAAAAATAAGGCGCCTTTAAACGTGTATTTTTTTGTGAAATATCTCGGCATCCATACTCGGGTGGAGTACAAATAATGATTTTTGGGGGCGATTTCATTATACTACCCCCTTAAAAACTAAATAACTACATACGTATAGTATCTGAGCAGACATTGAAACTAAGATGTTTAGCAGTAAAGCGAAACCAGCACCTATCACGTGATTTACTTCACATTAAAGATACTCTGATGTCTCTGATTGGCTAAAGTTAGATATGAATCGATTCCTACTGGACGGAAGCGAGTTAGCTACGAACTCTATTCGAACCCTTCAAGGATGTGGTGGCTATGTACTACCCCGAGGAATCGATTCATTTAAGTTTCACCAACCAGAGACCACGGTGAGAAAATCACGTGATAGCTCTACTGCTGTGAACACCTTAATTGCAATGTTAAAATGGTCTATATCATAGGTTAGTAAACAGAGAAAGTAAAACACATTACAAGAGAAAGTAATACACTCCGTCTGATATGATTTGAAACTCTTCAAGAGAAGAGCCAAATGTGTCAAAATACATTCATTCACGCAAGCTTAGCTGCAGGTTCACAGTAATCATCTACCTCACTGCCCCATTATCACGTTCACGTCTTCATTTTTCACAAAAGCCACACTTTTCCTCTCATCGCACCTTTTCTCTGGATGACATGTCAGTTATGACTTTCTTTGCTAAATATATTGCGTAAGGAAAGTATTGTGTTCATTCAAAAATTCAGTGAAGATATTTCACTGTAATTATATGTTTTAAGATTTCCTAAACCAAAAACAGACATGCTTCGGAAAAGATATGTCTAAGGCTCTCTCTCCCTTTCCCTCCCTCTCTTCTCGTCTTTTGCAGCATAACTTAATGAAAATTTGAATAATATCAAAATTAGTACTTTAACGATTTTGATTATAAGTATTTTAAGCTTATTTACATGACAAATAAAATGCTTACCTTAAATTCTCTTTATTTGGAAATAATTTTGTATAACCTTATAAGTAGTATATGTTATGCAATAGTCAGAAACGAGATACTACACAACAATTGTATGTAGATCTTCATAAAATATGCAGAAAATTTATTTCAAATAAACTTTGTTATGTCGAATAACATATGTAGGTATATCCGTATTGAAGGTATGGATTGTTCAATAGTTATTAATCGTGTTGATGTTCAGTTGTTTCTCGCAACTGCATGAAAAGTGTATGTCATTTTAAGATCGGCATATAACGTTAGTTGTCAAACATTTGCATGGCTATGCCCTCCGTATCTATAATGAAATGTGCCAACGTGCCATTTCTATAATTAAAATCAAATATATAGAAAACTATGTTTTAGCAAGTCTAGTTTGCATAGCCATTATTATATGATAGACAAAATCATGTGAACACAACATTTTTGTTTTGATGCTCTGAAGGTCCTTGAAGATTAGCCACGCCTTGGTGACGTTTCTCCAAATTTTCCATGAATGATAAACAATTTAATACATAAAGTACATTATACTTGATGTACAAGGCAGGTTCTGCTCAACCACCTCGGTCAGAACCCGCCTCGTTCAAGGGACCTCTGCGCATGACGTAGGGAGCAGTAGGGACCCCTTGCGTCCTTCGAAATTCCCCCTCCCAGGAAACAAAAGGTGCTGCCCCTCTTGCAGATATGTTATACATATTTTCAATTAAGTGTAATTTTCTCTTTTTATTTGAGTATGGGCTCAAAGAACCTGGCACCTCTTCCCTCCTAAAGCTTTAAGCTAATACCAAAAGCTCAAGGTTTATTAATGCTTGAAATAAGACAAACAAAATAAGTTGTTTTGAATTGCTCAATTTGGTGTAATTAATTCGCACGGCCTTCTCTCCCAGCTTCATTTATTTGTAAATCTCATTTGTAAATTATTTCAAACAAAGTTTCTTTTCTAGTCGTTTTAAGTTATTCGGTGCATGTATTTCATGGAAAGGTTCTCAATTGAGCCTAAATGCATGCACTCAACAACTTTGTGTGTGTGTGTGTGTGTGTGCGTGCGTGCGTGCGTGTGTGTGTGTGTGTGTGTGTGTGTGTTTACTATAACTTTAGCTTCATCAGTTTTCCACAAAGACCTTGGGCCTCGGTATTTGGTGGACTGTTAGCCTGCTTGGCCTCATTCCCATACCATGTCTGCTGGTCACGTCATGTGTTCAAATAGTTCTTAGTCTAGGAGTTTCTTTCTACCTCGATATTTCGTGGACTGTTATCCTTCATGATCTCTTCCCTATACCTCGTCATGCTTCCACAGATACCTTAGTGTTGGGAAATAACTATTGGCGCAGTGTATGGTGGACAAGTTAATCCTTTAGATCTCATCTCTGTACCATACCATGTTTCTTCATCACGTGTCTACAGAGACCTTGGTGTTACGAGATACCTCGTGGCGCAGTGTGTAGTGGACATTTAACCCTCTTAGACTCATCTCTGTACCATATGATGTGTCTTCATCACGTGTATACAGAAATCTTAGTGTTACGAGATACTTCGTGGCGCAGTGTGTGGTGGACTTCTAATCCTCTAGGACTCATCTCTGTACCATACGATTTTTGTTCATCACGTGTACACAGAGAATCTAGTGTTGCGAGATACCTCGTGTTGCAGTGTGTGGTGGACATTTAATCCTTTAGGTCTCATCTCTGTTCCATACGATGTTCCGTGTAATGGACATAACCTTCAGACAGTTAACCTTCTATGTATCATTCCATTCCCATATCATCTTGCTTCGTCATGTGCATACGGCAAACTCAGTGTCAGGAGATACCTTGTGACGCGATGTGTAGTTGACTAGGCCTCATCCCTTTACCATACCATCTGCTTGGTCTTGTGTATACTATATGCCGACGATAACTTGAGCGCTGGATTTACAGTGTGGTGTGCCAGAGGATGTGTAGTTGACTAGGCCTCATCCCTTTACCACACCATCTGCTTGGTCTTGAGCATACTATATGCGCACGATTACTTGAGCGCTGGATTTACAGTGTGGTGTGCCAGAGGATGTGTAGTTGACTAGGCCTCATCCCTTTACCATACCATCTGCTTGGTCTTGTGCATACTATATGCGCACGATTACTTGAGCGCTGGATTTACAGTGTGGTGTGCCAGAGGATGTGTAGTTGACTAGGCCTCATCCCTTTACCATACCATCTGCTTGGTCTTGTGCATACTATATGCGCACGATTACTTGAGCGCTGGATTTACAGTGTGGTGTGCCAGAGGATGTGTAGTTGACTAGGCCTCATCCCTTTACCATACCATCTGCTTGGTCTTGTGCATACTATATGCGCACGATAACTTGAGCGCTGGATTTACAGTGTGGTGTGCCAGAGGATGTGTAGTTGACTAGGCCTCATCCCTTTACCATACCATCTGCTTGGTCTTGAGCATACTATATGCGCACGATTACTTGAGCGCTGGATTTACAGTGTGGTGCGCCAGAGGATGTGTAGTTGACTAGGCCTCATCCCTTTACCATACCATCTGCTTGGTCTTGTGCATACTATATGCGCACGATTACTTGAGCGCTGGATTTACAGTGTGGTGTGCCAGAGGATGTGTAGTTGACTAGGCCTCATCCCTTTACCATACCATCTGCTTGGTCTTGAGCATACTATATGCGCACGATTACTTGAGCGCTGGATTTACAGTGTGGTGCGCCAGAGGATGTGTAGTTGACTAGGCCTCATCCCTTTACCATACCATCTGCTTGGTCATGTGCATACTATATGCGCACGATTACTTGAGCGCTGGATTTATAGTGTGGTGCGCCAGAGGGAAGAAGCAAGGGCTAACGCTCTTTTGTTTCTGCAATGCGGCCAACCTTGAAAATCACAGTTCAGCAAAGTAGCATGTAAGATAAGCGAAGATACGCGCCAAAAGTGTGAGATGTATGGACAAACAGTAAATTGAACTCAATCCGATAAGCTGTATGTTTATATATTTACTATTTATGAAACACCTAAAAATAGAAGACAGATATTATGAGAGCTATAAATAATCATTCATCATTGTGATTTTTCAATTTCTGAGTCCACTGCATCAGTTTTATCGCTAGTATCCTCTGGTGTGCTGAAGATAATTTCATCAATTGCATTTTCTATTACACCATCATTTCTCCAATATTTAATTTCCAGCTCTTGGACCTCCTTACAGTATTCTTCCCAATCCGTCGCAATTACAGAAGAGAATGCTTTTATAGCTATTTTCTGTAGACTTGTGACTAATATATCAACAGTAAGAGAGACATAACATCCAGAACAAAGCCTTGCTCCTAGGTTTGTTGGCCTGTATTAAACTGTAGAGTATAGTTTTCGTCATTTCATAACTACAGGTAAATAACCTTTCTTTCCAATCAACATATCATTGTTGCTTTCAGATCGTATCATGTCGCAGTTTTGTCTAACTGACGAGAGTGTAAGGTGCATTATCAATGACCAAAACTGATGAAGGTGGAAGGTTAGGGAGAACCTGTGAGCTAAACCATTTTTTCAAATTATGTGAAATCATTTGTCCGTGATAATTCCCTTGTGTGCACCTGGCCGCAAATATTAATTGCGCCTCCTTAATAAATCCTCTTCTGGATCCAACACGCAACAATTAGTCTTTTAGAGGCACTTCCCCAAGTAGTGACACCCAAAACGTCTTTCTCCTTTTGCCAACATTTCCCAACCGTCATATCATTGTCTATCCAAGATTCGTCCAAATAAAATATTCCCCTGTTCGTTTCTCTTACATTCTTTATCTTTATGAGGAAACGAACACTCCAGTTACGTGATGTCTGCTCTCTCCAGCAATAACACACGTTTATTTTGCACTTTCTTCCACGCAAAGCCCATCAATTTAAAACTTTACGAAGAGAGGTCGCGCCCCGTCTCCATTGTATTTTTTCTCCCAAGAGCGGAATTAACTTATTTACTGTAGGAATCACCTTTTGCATTTTGTAGAAATCCTCAATTGTATCTCGAATGACTCGCTTGTCAAATTCATCAATTTGCAGTTTTCCTCGAACCCTGGTCCTAAAGGAAAAAAATTACCGGTATAGCTTTGGTCATGGAGGGAAATAAAAAGCGATCTAGAAATATACAACGGGCTGAGAGCAAGAGAAAAAGAAAGATAAAACAGCAGGATATGAGGAAAAGGAGGAAAGCAAAAAGGGAAGGATTGAACGGAAAAGAAGAAATAAAATATCACTATTAGTTATTACCATACACAGATCGCAGCCGTGCCTCCTTTTTCCTGGCGTTTTCGGAGATTCGTTGGGATAAGAGGCACAAACCGACTTAATACGCCTGACAGTGCTGACGCTTTCTCCTGTATCAGCAGTAGCTTGTTCTATGGACTTGAATAGTGGGAACATTAGCTGGTTGCTATCCTTTCCAATATCACAGCTTTCTGCAACTTTCGCTATTATTTTGCGGCCATC
Source organism: Mantis religiosa (assembly GCA_030765055.1). NCBI lineage: Eukaryota > Metazoa > Arthropoda > Insecta > Mantodea > Mantidae > Mantis > Mantis religiosa. Next base: position 85,532,987 of record CM060952.1, on the reverse strand, counting down.
ACTATGCATGGTTGTACGTGCGTGTTTTCGAGTTGGAATTTGTTGCTCGGAAGGTACATATGATGATGAGGTTGGTATGTCCTCAGCTATAATTACAAACTGGTCAAACTATAGTAACTAACCTCGAACTTGCACAAAACGAATGCACACATTAAAAAAATCGCGCGTAATAATTTAGTATATTAGCCACAATATGTCAGACTGTATTAGTGTAGTGTACTATAACAGCTCATTTCATGTTTCCAAGTTGTCATCTGTGTTTACGGAGTTAGGCGAAACCTACCGAATGATGACTTGGGAGCCGAACGCTCAACTTATCGTGTGTATATAGTACAGAGACCTTAATGTTAAGGGATAACTAGTGACTCGGTGTGTGACGGACAGTTAACCTTCTAGGCATCATTCCCTGTACCATACCATCTTCCTCGTCATGTGTACACAGAGAGCTTAGTGATAAGAGATACCTCATAGCTAGGTGTCTGACGGACAGTTAACCTTCTATATATCATCCCTTTCCCATATCATCTTGCTTCGTCACCTGCATACAGAAAACTCAGTGTCAGGAGATACCTTGTGACGTGATGTGTAGTTGACAAGGTCTCATGACCATGTTTGGTCATGTGCATACAGAGACCTTAGTATTGGAGGATACCTCTTGACTCTGTGTATGACGGACAGTTGACCTTCTAGGCATCATTCCCTGTACCATATCACCTTCTTCGTCATGTGTACACAGAGTGTATTAGCGGATTCCTCGTGACTCGGTGTGTGATGGACAGTTAATCTTCTACTCATCATTCCCTGTACCATTCCATCTTCTTCATGTGTACACAGAGAGCTTAGTGTTAGGAGATGCCTTCTGGCTCGGTGAATGATGGGCAGTTAACCCTCTAGGCATTATTCCTTGTGCCATACCATCTTCTTCATGTGTACATATAGAGTTTAGTGTTAGGAGATACCTTGGTGTAGCTCCTTGTTAGGAGATGCCTTGTGGCTCGGTATATGACGGAGAGTTACCTTCTAGGCATCACACCTGTACCACATCATCTTCTTCGTAAATGCAACTGTAGTTTGATTTTGTGACCACCAGATTGCAATTTGGGAAAGTGTCCACAATGACGCTTGTCTGCCTTTTCCAGCTTTCATTACATATGGATAGATGTAAAAGCATTTTCTGTTACAATTCACTTTCATGTTTGCTGTTAAGATTGGACTATGGATTGCAGTATTAAATATTGTCACCCTAAGGAATTATTCTGCTACTACCGTAAGCCGGAATCAGGCGCGTGGGAAGCAGAGAAAGAGACAGACAGTCCCCAGAGCGTTGGGCCCATTGATTGTTGCAGAGAAATTTCTCGGGACGTCTGCGGCATTCTAGAAACAATGGCTGGGGGCATAAATACCCCGCAAGGTGTTAGAAGCGGCAGTTGTCTTCATGTGGTGGAGCACCGAGTCAGCCTTTATGACAGCTGATTTCACGTCTTTTTACTGCAGCAAAAGTTGTTCTAAGATTTCTCCAAGCCGGATTTCCGAATCACGTAATCCACGCAGTCACATTTGGTGTAAGAAGCGGGATGACGACGATGGAAGCCGCAATGGCGAAGATCTTAGAAGAGCTGAAAGAAATGAAGACAGCGAATGTCAGCCTCGCTCCGAAAACGCAAGCGACTAATAACAGCCTGGCCACGGAAATGAAAACGGCAAAGTAACAACTTGGCCGCGAAGATGGAAGAAATGAGAACAGCAAACGACAACCTCGTTGCGACAATGATCCAAATGAGGCCGAATCAGCCACGAAAATGAAGGCTGCGAACTAGCCCTTCACCGCCAAATTCGAAGAGCAATTAGCCGACGTGAGGGATGACGCCATGGAGCTGGGCAAGCGGATGAGTCAAGTGGACGAGCGCGTCGAAGACCTGGCGAACCACGTTGACAATTTAGAGGGAAAAGCCGATAGCAACACCTATTCCCTGGTCTACACGGTGGAGAAAATCGTTGGCAGAAGACTGAAAGAGCTTAAGGCCCACGTGCCGGGACGCAACACAACATCTGCGCGCGTCAAACCACCGAAGTACGACGGCACGTCAGCTTTTGAAGTCTTTCTCCGCTAACTCGAAACAGTGACCGAGCACAAGAAAGCCACAGAAAGAGACCGCACAGCTAATGACCAGCCTCCGCGATGGGTCGCATAGGTGCTGAACGCGATCCCGACAGCGATGGCACCCAAGGACATCTGTGACGCCCTGGAAAACTGGTTCGGAAACCACCGCTTGGCAGCAGCCTACCGCAGCCAATTGAAATCTAGGACATAGAAGACAGGGAAGACGTTGCAGGAGTTCGCGCTGGCAGGCAAACAGCTGACCAGCAAAACTTTGGTCCACCTCCTACCTGGATTCGTGTCCCTAGAAGCCCCCTACTCCTTCGCCGACGGGGTATGAGACGGCGAGATACGTCAGCGCCTAATGCTCGGCGACTATAAGACCATCCACGAGGTGCTAACGGGCGCATTGAGGATGGAAGTGTCCTCAGTGAGGGCTAACCCGACCTCGAAGACAAGGAATATTCGCTACTAGGAGACCGAAACCAGTCCAGAGAAGCCGACGACGGCCAAGTAGCATGTGTTGGGGGTGTGGCCAGCCGGGACACCTGGACAAAGATGGCCGACACCAAGAAGAGCAGCCGGAAAAACGAGTAAGGGCAAGTAGCATGTGTTGGGGATGTGGTCAGCTGGGACACCTGGACAGAGACGGCTAACACCAAGAAGAGCAGTCGGAAAAATTAAGAAGGGCCGACGTGGTGAGGGCCACGTCGTCACCGTCGCCAGCATCCCCTCGAGCAATACTTCGTGCCGTCAGCCGACGTACAGACGAGATCTTCATCGTGGACAGTTGGGTGAATGGAAGGCCCTGGCGCGTTTTTGTGGACACCAAGGCAGCTCTGACCGTCATCAGACCTGACGTAGCCAGGGGATTGCCGTCGAGAAAACCGAGCCGACCATATCAGCTTGTGACGACATCGGGTGATACCTTGACTGTATAGAATGAGGCACATCTGCAGTTGACCTCAGGACGGTGTCCCTAGCGTCTGTGGGTGTTCGTCGCGAAGGTGACGAAGGAGGTGCTACTGCGACTGGATTCCTTCAGGTGTCACGAGGAGACAGTCAATGTTGGCAGGAAGGTTCTGAGGTCCAATGGAAAAGAGGTGATACTCCGGCATCCCCAAGAACGCCTTGGAATCCACAGCGTCATCCTGAGAGAAACCGCGGTTGTCCACGTGAAAGCGAACTGGTGGTGACAGCACGACTGGAAGGCCAGCTGACAAAGAACCTGATGGTGCACCGGAAGACGCCTGTGCTCGAACTCTGTGTAGCCAGGACATTGTTGTCGTGCCGAGAGGTGTCGGTGCGGCTGCTCAACCCATCAGACACCGATCACATCCAGGCCAGCACGGAGTTGGGGACGTGCGAGCCCGTTGTCAGCGTATCGCCAATGGACAAGACCCAGGAGTCGGTGCCCACGCAACATCTGCGGTTTCGGCGGGAAGGCTTATTGGATAGGACGGCCGACCACCTTACCACCTGATCGCACAACAGCTAGAGAAAGTTCGACAGCTGCTGAGACGATAACAGTGCGTCTTTAGCCAAGGCAACAGTGACTATGGTAGAACAGACCAAGTGTTCTACCACATCGACACTGGAGACGCCCGGCATATTTGGTAACCACCTAGACGCGTTCCGCTGACAAAACAAGCGGTGGTACAGGACATGCTGGATGATATGAGATCCAGGGGAGTGATTGAATGGTGTAACAGTCCCGGGTATTCCCCTGCAGTCCTGGTGAAGAAGAACGGCGGTCTACGCTTCTGCGTTGACTACAGGAAGCTGAACGCTATCACCAGGAAGGATTACTTCCCCTTACACCAGATTGATGGCACCCTGAACTGCTTGTTGGTGCGCAGTGGTTCTCGACCCTGGCTCTGAAGTAGGGTTACTGTCAGGTGGCTCTAGACCCGAGAGACAAGGAGAAGAACGAATTCTCGACCGGCAATGGGCTCTTGCAGTTCACAGTTATGCCTTTTGGTCTCTGCATCGCACCAGCTACCTTTCAACTCCTCATGGAGTCAGTAGTGAGAGGATTGACTTATGACGCCTGTCTGCTATACCTGGACGACATTATCGTCGCCGGCAAGATATTCGAAGACCATCTCGACAACCTGACCAATGTGCTACACAGACTGAAGGCGACCAACCTGAAGTTGAACGTGAAGAGGTGCCAGCTCCTCCGCAAGGAAGTCAAGTGCTTGAGCCACATAGTCTCACCAACCGGAGTGGCCACAGACCCGGAGAAGACTGAGTTTGTCAGAGATTGGCCTCACCTGAAGGATAAGTGAGAATTTCCTGTGGCTGAGTAGTTATTACCACCGCTTCATAAAGACCTTCTCCAACATCACCAAGGCCCTCACTCGCCTAACAGAAGAACACGGGCCTTACGTGTGTATGGAGGACGCGGAAGGCGCTTTCAAGCAGCTGAAGAAGACACATTGAAGGGCTCCTATTTTGGGATTCCCTCAGTTAGGCGGCACCTTGATTGTGGACACCAAAGCCAGCGACCATTGCATTGGAGGCGTCCTATCCCAATTCCAGGACGGTCAGAAGCGGGTGACAGCCTACAAGAGCAAGACGCTGTCCAGGCAGAGAAGAACTACTGCGTCACCCGGTGAGAGCTGCTGGCGGTAGTGAAGATCTTGAAGCACTTCCACAGATACCTGTACGGTCAGCCATTCTACCTGAGGATTGACCACTCCGCCCTAACTTGGCTACTTACCTTTAGAAACCTGGATTGTCAGACAGCCCTTGGGTCCAGAGGCTACAAGAGTACGACTTGACCTCAAAACGTCATAGAGGGAAGAGCCACGCCAATGCACACGCAATGTCCCGAAGATCCTGCCCAGAAGTGTGCGGCCAGTGCACATGAGTGGAAGAGAAGGAGTGTGCCGCAGCTGTCAGAGTGGTCACGGCAGTGCCTACGGACGGATGGGATAGCACAGGCCTGAGGAGGGAACATCTGGCGGACGCAGTCTTGAGAGAAGTGGAGACAGGGACAAGACCAACCTGGGAGGATATCGCACCCATAAGCGCTGCATGGAAGTCGTACTGGGCCCAATGGGACTCATTGAAGACAAAGAGGGCGTGTTGTTCCGGATATGGGAATCACCCGATGGCAAGACGCAGAGAGAATAGTTGTTACTTCCCCGGAGTAATATCCGGGAAATATTGGAGGAAGTGAACGCAGGTACTTCAGGAGGACACCTGAGAGCAAACCGGACGATCGACAAACTCCGACAGCGCTACTGCTGGCTCAGGCTTCGATCAGATGCTGAGAGATGATGCAGCCAATGTCGTGTGTGCAGCTAGTCGCCGCCCCCAGACTAGGAGACTGTGTCACATGCAGCAGTAATATGTCAAAGGACCTTTCGAAGCATCGCTCTCGACATAGCTGGTCCATTCCCAGTGTCCGAGCGAGGCAACAAGTACTTGATGGTGGCCGTGGACTATTTCACCAAGTGACCGGAGGTGTATACCATCCCGAACCAGGAGGTGAAGATGATCACACACTGCCTCGTGGAGCACTGTTCTGTTGTTTTGGGGTGCCGTTAGAACTCCACAGCGATCAGGGCACAAATTTTGAGTCCTCCTGAGGAGCAGGCACTGAAAAGGCTTGGGGTGAATAAGACCCACACAGCACCTCTAAATCCACAGTCGGACGGCATTGTAGAGAGATACATCAAGACCCTAGAAGAGCGCCTGAGGAAGATCGTGGCTAGCCATTAGCGAGACTGGGACGTCATGGTGCCACTGTTCTTGCTGGCCTACCGCTCATCAACACATGGCACCACTGAGTTTAAGCCAGTAAGCTTAATGTTCGGCGGAGGCCTCGTCTGCGTTGTGACCTGAACTTTGTGAGGCCCTCCGGAAGCTAAGCAGCCAACAACCGGGTATGTGGGAAACCTCGTAGACCATTTCCAAGACGTGCATGAGATGGCTCGCCAGAACATCCAAATGGCAAGCGACCGCGTGAAGACCCAGTACGACAGGCAAGTCAACAGCCAAAGATTTCATCAAGGCGAACTGATCTGGTTGTACCCCCTACCCGGATCAAGGGAGGCTGCCCTAAACTTGAACAACCGTGGCAAGGACCGTACCGGGTGGTAAAGAGAATTAACAACTGGTCTACCGCATCCAGAAGGTGCCCCGAGGAAAGATGTTGGTGGTACACCTGGATTGTTTGGCATGTTACGATGGTGCTGCTCGGGACCACTAGTCTTGAGGAGGGGGCAGTGTCACCGTAAGGCATTATTGTGCTGCTGCCGCAAGCCGGAGCCGAGCGTGTGGGCCGGTGAGAAAGAGATAGAGAGAGGTCCCAGAGCGTTCGACCTATTTCTCGGAACGTCTGCGGCTTTCTAGAAATAGTGGGTGGGGGTATAAATACACCGCAAGTTGTTAGAAGCGATATTGTGTGTTGATTATTGCGACCGTCGACGATTGAAGTTGCTGCAGTATTTTCTTTCATTTGTTTTCGTGCGGCGGAGCACCGAGTAAGCCTTGAAGACAGCTGATTGTCAATTTCACGTCTCTTTACTGCAGCTAAAGTTGTTCTAAGATTTCTGCAAGACGGGTTTCCGAATCTACATAACCCACGCAGTCACAATATCTAATATGGCGTGTACTTCGACGCCTGAAGGAGTCTATGAGAAAAGCCTGGTCAGGTTGATCGCCCAATTGGATGAACCCAAGACTTTCTCACCGGAGGCCACACACTTTACCTGCTCGATCCAATTAGTTTTTCAGTGATTTGCCTGATAATTTACACTGTTTATATTATATGTTGGAATGTTAGGAACTCTATATTTTATTTAGCTTTGCGAAACTTTAAGCTATTCCAGATGCCTTAATAGAGCCATTTGCATATTATTCAGAGTTAGATATCAGCAGACGGTAATCAGTTCATAGGGAATTCATTAATAATATACTTAGAATGTAGCATATTCAGCCATTTTTCGGAGGCATAATTAATATATACTTTAGAGAGAGACAAGGTGTTCGATATTGGCAACTTTGTTTAACAACACCTTTATATTATTGAAAATTCCCTTTATAAATTAAATTTTGGTGTATGACAAACAGCTTCATGAAAATAGTTTTCTTTGTAATAAGCAAAGGAGGTAGTGTATTCCACCCACAAATTACATTTCACTGTAAATACATGAGACTCCTTAAATCGATAAAGAACTTTTAAAGAAATGTAATTGTGTATATTTCGTCTGTCTGTGTACAACATAACGAACAGTCGTTTAAATACCAAACTTGTATTTAGGTTCAGCGCTTTCCAAGAATGTGATACAAAAGTGAAAACAATAAAATAAAAAATAAGAAATAATCCCAAAGTAGCGTTTACATGGAAAGAAATGTTGAATACCTTCATGCTAAAGATGGCGTTAATGATTATGTTTAAAACTTGATGTTTTCACGACAAAGAAATTCGCATGTTGAATTCCTGAAAATAGTTGTTGACAGTTTCTTCTTTCTACGCGAGTTTTGCCGAAGTGGTAAATGTAAGAGATTAATATAATATTTCTGAGATAAGCCTTTTCATTTATTTGAAATTTCTCAAATGGTATGTCGATACTCAGACTATCAAAGCTGTTACTCAGTTATCCCTTCTTAAAAGATTTGACTAATGCTTAAGCTTCTTGTATTTCGTACTACCTTGTATCTATAAGGAAATACTAAAAATGTCTTTCTCTATTAAGATGAAATATGCAGAATAATAAGCGTTTGCACAGGGGTGAGTGGAGAATGTGATGTGAGTTCAGTGAAGGCTGGTATTTGCATGACTACGTGAGGTAAATTTAAAAGGCACACCGTGATTGATTTACCTGCCGGGATACGCCACTGCCTGACGTTTCTTTTGCCTCTTTAGTCAGATAACTGGAATACCTGGAGTATATAATAATATTATAGGAACACACACGTGGAGAGAGAGCGAGCGCTGCAGGGAAACGAGCATCGTCAGAATTTTCTCGCGCCATGTAACTATGTAGTATAGAACCGCTTTTCCTCTGTTATTTTCGACATGCCGCTTTGTAACCCCGGGGTGTTCAATCATCATGTCTCGTTATCCAGAGCTACGAGCAAATATCTAGAGCACCTGCTGAAGAGGCACGCGGGTACAGATCTCTGCACTCTTGGCTTACCTGTGCTCAGCCAATCCTTTTGGATTACGCTAGTTCACAATAGACCGCAGAAATCATTGACATTTGACTTGCTTCTAACTGACCAATGATATTTGTTTACGTTCTCCACTCAGCTCACACTGCTATACTGCCTTCTGACTAACGAGTGTAGTTGTTATCGGAGGTCGCTGATGTAGTATGGCTCGGTTTAAAGAGCTTAGAGAAGGCAGAAATGCAGTATAGTACACTCTGACCATCAAAACAACAGCACAGCGTATGTAACACTACCTAAAACTGTCAATATCCCATGCCTTTAAGTATTCTTCAGAATGTGTCCTGCTTATCTTGAAAAGGGATCTTTTCTTTAACAGCATTTATTAATCTACGTACTATAGGAACGTCTCTTCTAGCTTAGTAAAACTTGAGAAAACTTCTGCACAAAATGAGTTCGAACCTTTATGTATATGGGTGATGTTCACCAGGTGTTGAAAGTTCTTTCACCCGTACGCTTTGAATTTTGAACCTTTTTCATTAAATTATGCACAGTTTTCGTTCACTGCTGTTGCTGGCATTGTTTAACGGAATAATTTACCTTTACGGTTCTCCTCTTTACAAAACTAACATATTGAATATTAATTTAGTACTTAGTGAGCGTATAATTTCGCGCGGCGGTATTTGGATTTTGACTTCATCCGAATCAGTCCACTGTAAGAGTCTCAACTATGTTTTGCCGAACGCTACACAATTTCGTACTGAAGAGTTCACCATGTGACGTCACCATGCTCGTTATTGCTGCTTCAGGAACAGGGGAAATATTTCGATATGTGCAGGACGCAGCAATATAGGAGAAACCGCGAAAATATCTGTACAGCTATCGCCTTAAGAACGGCAGCAGCTGTCAATGCTCTTTTCCTGAGCGCGGTGGCGTCACACGCTGAACTCGTGTTCAGTGCTTGACATTTGCACTGCCTGATGTGTATAGCAAAGAGAGTATTGCTTTCTAGCCATAAATTCGAGATGTCACAATGCTTCCCTAAATCCAGGAAACGCGTTTACCAGGGCTTTTCGTGTTTTTTCTTCTTTTTTTTTTTTCTAGATGATATGGCGACTGCTAGGATAGGTTCTCTTCTACTAGAAATGTTGCTTCCATAATTTCTTATCATTTCAAGTCTCGTTTCCTGTTTCAGGTAGAATTAAACTCAATACAATGGTAGATGGCACAAATGCTCACTTGTTATTAGGTGTTCTCAGGTGGATCGAATTCTGCTCGGTTCCGCCAAGTTGCCCTCTTTTCTGAGCAGCCTCAGCTGCGTCGAGTGCCACCTCCAGCTCCACCGTAGGGAAGCCTACTCTGAGCGGTCCACCAGGCTTGGAATCTTTATGAAAACTTTGCACGTCTATATCGGAAGAAAGCATTAAAAATCCGAGCTTGATCGAAACCTTCCGTTCACTGGTGACACATTCATTCGTTACTTGATTCATACATGGATTGCTGTATGTCTTTCAACAGTAGTTAATGAACTGCTTGGTGCATAAGATGTTATTGCTTCTGGGGAAATCGGAAGTTAAGAGTAACGCAAATTGCTTTTTGATCTCTTTGTGTAGCATGCTGGGTCATATTCAACAGGTCTCGAGTTCGAGGATTTTCCTTATGCAGAGAAGACTAATATGGAGCAATTCTAATCTGGTTTATTTGAGCATCATTTTATATCACCTAAGAGGCTAATTAATGGACGTTTATTAATCATTAAAGTAAGCAAGGTATATGAGATCTTAACATTGATCCTAAACTACGCGAAATAAAAAACACTATCGATTTGCACATTTCCTTGTAGGTGCAAGGGATTATGAGAATACAATAGATTGTATGTGATATTTTAAACCTTTAAGGGCGGATCATTTTGTAATGGATTTGAAATTTCATTTTCTTTCCAATAACAAGAGAAAAACAGCACTACTGATTTTTATTGAGAAAAGGGCGAGCATTTGAAACTCAAACCAATAATACAGAACATCTTAGAACCTGTTAATGTGCCAAAAATGTAATGTTTGATAAAAATTAGATGTTTTAAGGAGATCTACATTTTATGTAGTAAGTATTTAACTTTCTCTTACGGTTTATTAGTTATGCAAAAGTTATTCAGAATGAAGAGAAATTTAGAGGCTCTTCCCTGAAAATTCAAGTTCCGCATTTCATTTGTCACACAAATGTGTTAAACATGCGGTTCCTAAAATTATTTATGTTTCGATTCAGGGGACCTCAAATATCTGAAATCTGAATACAGAATTTTTTGATGAAATGAAATAACTCCTTTACTTACTGTACATAACTGAAGAAAGTAAAAGACATTTTGTAAGGCGTTGCACAGTAAACGATATCAACTATAAAAGAAAATCACATAAATGAAACACTTCAACATGATTTAGGGTACACTCAAGTTAACATCGTGTCTATCCTCCTCAAAATTTTAAGCAATTCCCAAAGTGTCTTGATCTCCTTCACTTGTCATGTACAAAACTTGTAATCATAAACATTTATATAGTTTCATTGTTTACATTTAGTTGCGTTTCGCACGAACAGTTTAAGTATGATTCCGCATGCTGCATTCTCACTATAATACATCTCACCAAAAGTATAGTTAATTTCAAATCGCAACTAAGTGTCCACAGGAATAAAACATGGCCAGCTCCTATCATTGATTCACTACACATCTTCACTTAAAGTGAGAGATATGAATAAATTTCTATTGAATAGATGTGCATACCTAGTAAGTAATAAACGATAGAAAGGCATTCATCTTGAAATGTGTGAATCAACCTTATGTTGCAGGTTCAGGTAGGATGCGGCGACCTATAGCTCCACTCCGAACTATGTCTGTGAGCTATTTGTTTTACCCCCCAATTATCACTCCCCTTCCCTCTTTTCGTTGCCCGTCTTTGTCCACTCAAAAACTTACCCCTATCTATCTTTATCGTTAAGTATTACATCAAGAGAGTGGCCGAGTGGAACCGGATGAATACTTACCCGCTAAATTGAATGTTTAGACTTGGCTGCCATGTGCCAATGACACGCATCATTATTTTACTTTCTCTATCGCGTACATCCCAAAAATTCAATACCGAAGGTTGGTTATAAATACACGTTTTGAGGCCCCTGAATTCGTGTGAACTGCATAACTCAAAAAGGGAAGGTGATTAAGCACCAAATTTGGTACTTAACTTCAACATCTCACAAGGATGTGACATTAAGATTTTCAAGAAAATTCCCCACCTCAAACTACTCTTTACATGGAATATTTTCCAAACATTTCGGCTGTCTCAAAAATGCTTCCAACAATTTTTATTAAAATACCACATGTTTAAGACATTTTTATGACAAATGAAATATCCTCTAACGTAGACATGTCAAAAAAGTAGAAATGTGTGAAATTATGCTCAAATGAGATCAGGCTCCATAGATCTTAGAGTTACCAGACGTTCATCATTCAACATAAGGGAAAATATCGAAAAAAATCTTATTCACCCTGAGATAAAATCTCGGAACCTCTGAACGTAAGGCAGACACCCTACTGCCTACGCAACAGAGGCGGGCTATTTTCATTCTGGATAACTTTAACATAGTTCGTAGTCTTAAGAAGTAGACAAAATGTTACTGTAGGAAAAATGTGGATCTCGTTAAAACAGAATATTGTGACTAAATGAGTACACGTTGCACCAAACTCGCTTTATTTGTTACTAGAATCATTCGCTTTAAGCTGATTTTCAGTCACTTTCATTTTACTAACCTACAGAGTGAGCAATTTTATATATCTGTTGCACGCACCAAACTTACGCTGCTTGTAGCTTCTCGATGCACACAGAACGTTTCGCTTATACTCACTTTTACCTGAAACAAACTTTCCGTTCATTGGGAGACTAACAACTATCAACTGGACGAATGGAACATTCAAGAACAGCCGCAAACGTCATGGGCCGCAAGTAGCCCCTTTGTTCTCCTGCGCTGGTGCTCCAGACTTTACGATTTCAGCAGATCTCGGAGATTCGACTTCAACACTGTTCCACTCCTTCGATTCTAGAGGTATCGGTTCCCCGAACATTTTGCTGTGACCGTCAGGATATGAAAAGGGAGCACAAATGCCAGCATACGTCAGGAGCTCATCATCAGCATCTGCGACTACGTGAAGTAGTGAACTCATATGGCTTTCTCTGCTCACTCTTGTACCAAGTATTCTCTTCCATCTGCGTCATGTTGATAGAAATAAGCATTTGTTGAAATTGTTGAATTACATATAACTTTACATGCACAATAAATATGGGAACACAATATACTTAAATGATAGTGAAAACCTTTAGCAGCTGGTCGTAATGTGATGGCTTTCACTTTCGATTAGGGCAAATAACTCCCTATTTCAGAAAAGTAAAACATATTTAAAAATTCAAACCAAAAAGTAGCAATATATCGAAAGTGATTACCTCCACAAAAACTTAATGCACATGTACATTTTTGAGTAGTCAGATTTTGTGCATATCTTACGGTTTATCGATTATTGAAAGAATAGTTACAATGAAGAGGACTTCAGTGCTTATTTCCAGAAAATTCAAGATATATATTTAATTTACCATGAAATTACCTTAAATGCTTTATTTTAGTCCAATTTTTGACAAAAATTAAAATTTTCCGAAACGTTTCCATTAGGAAGTACTTTGGGATGAGACACTTTATTTTTATTTTAAATTTTTATATCGGATCTTTGGAGGTAGCTAAATTTAAATGCTAAGTTTGGTATTTAATCGACTTTTTAACCTCATCATTTTATTTTTATTTTAAATTTTTATATCGGATCTTTGGAGGTAGCTAAATTTAAATGCTAAGTTTGGTATTTAATCGACTTTTTAACCTCATGTTTCATTTCCTTCGTTAAGATCTGAGTTATTTTGACAGACGTTTTTCTAAAACTACTTTTGTTGGGTACACGGGCCTTCAGAACACGTATCTCTGATGAAATATGAACATAAGACTTTGGGTGAGTACAATACTTCCTTTACTTATAATAAGCATATATTAGGGAAAGTAAAAAAAATGTAAGAAACTTTTGAACTATTTGTAGAAGAGTTGGTAGAGAAATCTTGTGATTCTAAGAGAGATGTTTTTGTTTAAATACTTGGCACGAAATGCATTATGGAAAATAACTCAAGAACCAATTACTGTGCCATCATTTACATAAAAATAAATACACCAAGATGTGTTGAAATAAAAGTGACAGAAGAAAAAGTACGCAATCTCGAGTATTGCCATTTTGATATTCTTATTCTAGTTTGCTCATTGATTCATTAACTGAATATTCAAACATAATATGAAATTTATTGTACTACATTAGCCTTGTACACTGTCTCATTCTTTCTTCATATCTCGAAATATTCATTCGATGAAAAATGTAACAGAAATCAGTTGCAATTCTGTTAACATTGTATGAAGCGGGATAAATTGCGTAATCAATTACGAAACAGACCGTTAGGAATATACACGGCTAACAGCAATCATTCGTTTTGAACCTGTTTGGGGCGACTGTATTACTCATTGTAGGGAAAATAGCACTATTAATCTCGCCGCTCTTGCACTAGACACTTACAAATAGTGTCTACATTGTAACAGAAATAAAGGCATTTTCTTGCCCCCGCAATGTTTTCTGTTACAGACACATATTTATCTTTCTCTTCCTCAAGCTTCTATTCATTATACTTTATTTAAATCTCTTTCCAACACGGAAAGTGTTATAGTTCACTCCAATCACCTAATCGTTTAGGTAATTTACTTATAAAATTGCATGAAAACCTGTAAAAAGTGCGAAATTATTTCATACTTCAGCTTTAGTTTACCAATAACGGCAATATTTATCACTCTGTGTGGTCTTTGAAGTACTCCTGAACACGGTCATTTATTGCAGCTTCCAAATTTAAATGTCGTTTTTCTCAAAATTTCTGTTTTCATTACTTTAAATGCTCCATGTGTCAAAAAGCTTAACCAATTAACTTTTAGAAAAATTTATGAATGATTACATAAGAGTCCCGCTTACTGGTTTTTTAATTATACAACTAGATTATTTGTGTCAAATATTTTCACCGCCTGATATATATCCGTAAATACGTAAGCACAATAGAATAGAATCGTCACGTGACGATTACATTGTGAGCATAAGCTAGTAATCTGGTGACTCGTCAGGTTATATATAAAACAAGAATTAACATAAAAGAGAAAACTAATTCTAATGTGTAGATTGTATACAAGGTATTATTTATGCAATATAAATTGTGAGTAATTATAATATTGTGCCATCCATGAATTCTTGTATGGAGTAATATGTCTTATCTAATAACATTTCTTTTATACTTTTATTGAACAATTTTGAAGTCTTTATTTCTTTGAATATTTGAGGCAACTTATTATATATTTTTATACCCATATAATAGGATGTTTTCTCGTATAGTGTTTGTCTATGCATAGGGTATTTTATGCTGGATTCTTTACGAGTGCTGTAATGATGACGAATTTGTTTTTGCATAAATTTGTCATAATTTTTATATACATAAGTAAGTAACTCTAAAATATATACAGAAGGCATTGTTAAAATATTTAATTTTTTAAATAATGGCTTGCATGAATCTTTAAAGCTGAATGTAACATTATGTGACTATCTTTTTTTGAATTTTAAATAGTGTTTCCCATCCTGATGTGTTTCCCCACAATATTACACCATAGGCCATGCTGGAATGAAAATAGCTATAATAAAGTTTTTTTTTGGTTTCTATATTCATTATATGTGCCAGGAATAACATATTATAGTAAGCCGAATCCACTTTCTTGGTTATATGTTCAATATGGATATTCCATTTCAAATATTGATCAATGTGTATTCCAAATATCTTACTATAGCCTTTTGTAGTATTATTCTCTAAGCTATCCTGTTTCAAATTAGCATTCATAGCAGTTTTAAATTGTATAAAACTAGTTTTTGTTTTATTTAAGTTCATACCATTATCAGTGAACCATTTATCTAAGTTATTTAATGTGTTACTTATATCAATTTATAAACTATGATGACTTATATTTTGTAAAATAACTGACGTGTCATCTGCATACAATATTGGATTCCTACTTATACCATGAGGTAAATCATTGGTGTACAGTATATAAAGCAGAGGACCCAGTACAGAGCCTTGCGGTACACCACTGGTGTTTGTTCTCCATTTTGATTTATAAATTCCATAGCTACATTTAATAATTACACTTTTTTGCGACTGGACAGGTATGACTGAAACCACTTTAAGCTTTGACCCTTTATATTATAATGTTCAAGTTCTTTTAATAGAATTTGATGACTTACGCAGTCAAAAGCCTTTGAAATGTCACAAATTACTGCAGCAGTATTTTTTGTAAATCTAAATTTAGTGCCATTTCATTTATTATTGTAGTTACAGCTGTAATTTTCGATAATTATTTTCTAAAACCATGTTGCAATCGTTTAATATTTTATTTTTTCAAAAAATATCTCTTAGTCGAACATATCCTAATTTTTCTAATATTATTGAAAAACTTGTCAAGACTGATATTGGACGATAGTTTTTTTTGTTCATATGAACTACATTCGTGCAAGGGAGATATTAATGCATATTTCATTTTTTCTGGAAAAGTGCCGTAATGAAACGATTGATTAAATATTTTTGCAAGTGGCTCACTTATTTTATTCATGATTACTTTTACAAGCCTTGGTGGTATATCATCCTATCCACAGGAATTATTTGGTTTCAAAGTTAAATAATGTTTTTACGTCATCTGTTGTTACATATCCAAGATTAAAGACCTCTGGATTGGGGTTACTCTTTTGCACATTCTTAAGAGCATGAAGCATGTATGGGGGTGTTTCTCGAATTATATTAGGAATATTTGCAAAATATTTGTTCAACGATTCAGCCATATCTACTGTAATATTATTACTTAATGATTCACTTTGTTGCTTATTTCTTAGCCCTAATTCACATTTAATTAACTGCCATGCCCCTTTACTTTTATTACGAGCTTTTCTTATATATTTATCAGTAGCCATTTGTTTGGCTTTCTTTATAGATTTTTTATAAATTTTACTACAACACGAATAGTAGCTTTCTAACTGTAAGTTACTTGACCCTTTGGTAGGTCTATATAATAATCTTTTCTTTGCACTTGATACTCTGATACAAAGTACAAAGAGTTCTTTTTCTAGCATAATTTCATTTGAAATTTATAAACTCGTTTCAGGTTCTTTATAATGGTTGGTTAAAGGTAAAATAAAATCCTTGGTGGTGTGTAGAACTTCCGTTTAATTAAATTTTAACTATCACACTTAAATTAAAGAAATGTATAAAAAAAGGCATTAACATCTGTGAAACAAATACTAACCCTTAAACCCACACACTCACCTACTGAAGCAGATGCAGAAATGTGATTGATATTTTATACGTGATCTTTTTATTACATTACCATAGTGTTGTCACATTTTCAGGTCGTCCAAATGGCCATTATAACTATTTAGGTTTTCCACGGTGCAATGCCTTTAATTACAAATGTAAGTTCTCTTTGATTACGATATTTAAAATGCAAATAACATGTCTATGATTATTGAACTCGTTTGTAGGGGTGAAAATGTGTAAATCTGGTTTGTTAGAAGCGCAATGTTTTGTTCTAGCTTGGGCGTCTTCACCTGTTACAACAGTCACAGTTAGTGAACTAACGGTGACATGTGTACAACTGTTTCAAACTGAACGTTGGCAATACAGACTTACTTTACTATCTGATACAATATAAACAGAAGTTTCTCTGTGTCGACACCACTGTGAATGCTACAATGGTTTGTTATAACACTTGTATCTGTACATATGCAGTCTGTACTGAGCTATATGGGAACGATGCAGACAACTTGAGGAAAACCCATCATTATGGCCAACATAAACAACAAGAAGTTAAGCATATGAAAATCTAAATATTCTCATAAGACGTTAGATAAAATACGATAATGACATTTTGAAAGGTAAATGTAACCGTTGCGATATTTACTACTACCCTATGAAAGCAAAGGGCAACGTATTTATGTTGTGCCGCAGAATAAACTACATTTCACTTGATGGATAGAGTCAACATGAAAAATTCAATGCCACGGCCGGGATTTGAACCACAGATCTACTGGTTTCCGTCCAGTCGCTCTAACCCATTGAGCTACCATGGTCAACTTGCCGTCCTGACATTAAATTCTCCATTCGACTCACTTATTTCCCCGGTAGACCACTGGGGGCTCTCGCATTCGAGATACCGTTTGTGGCGACTTACTATCGTAAGTACTTGAGTCCCAGGCTTCATCATTTAACTCTTATTATTTTAGTTAATTGATGGAAACTAATCATTTCTTCACACTAGCCATATACAGGCTAAGGTCTTTGATGGATAGAGTCAACATGAAAAATTCAATGCCAGTAGATCCGTGGTTCAAATCCCGGCAGTGGCATTGGATTTTCATGTTGACTCTATTCATCAGAGACCTTAGCCTGTATATGGCTAGTGTGAAGAAATGATTAGTTTCCATCAATTAACTAAAATACATTTCATTTGTTTAGGATTCGATTCCTGCAGTGTAAAATAAATGGTGTGCAGCTTGGCTTCATTAACGTGAACGTGTTTTTTTATTTTATGTGTAAATATCGTGGGATGTAAGGTGAACTTTCTTTCATTATATGTGTTTTCATAGAAAACAGAAGCAATTCACTGTTTCAACTGCACTTTGTTTTGTACACAGCGTTCTAAAATATGTATTATTTATTTGCTGCAAATTGGTATCATTTGGTGACAGAGTTAAATTATTACAGGGTGCAAGGTATAAGTAGACATAAATAGCAATAATAATAAAATGAGCAATAAATAATATTAATGTTGATAGTAATATAATACTATTACTGCTAATTATAATAATAATAATAATAATAATAATAATAATAATAATAATAATAATAATAATAATAATAATAATAATAATAATAATAATAATAATAATAATAATAATAATAATAATAATAATAATAATAATAATAATAATAATAATAATAATAATAATAATAATAATAATAATAATAATAATAATAATAATAATAATAATAATAATAATAATAATAATAGTAATAATAATAATAATAATAATAATAATAATAATAATAATAATAATAATAATAATAATAATAATAATAATAATAATAATAATAATAATAATAATAATAATAATAATAATAATAATAATAATAATAATAATAATAATAATAATAATAATAATAATAATAATAATAATAATAATAATAATAATAATAATAATAATAATAATAATAATAATAATAATAATAATAATAATAATAATAATAATAATAATAATTAATAACGTGGTTCCATTACAATCAGATTATACCTATCATTTAAGATTTATGTAATATAGCTGCTAAAGGATTTAAATGCATTTATTATTTACATTCACTAACTACCAATTCAA
Source organism: Mantis religiosa (assembly GCA_030765055.1). Taxonomy (NCBI): domain Eukaryota; kingdom Metazoa; phylum Arthropoda; class Insecta; order Mantodea; family Mantidae; genus Mantis; species Mantis religiosa. The sequence goes on along the minus strand of CM060952.1, from coordinate 85,514,196 downwards.
TCAGTAAAAACAGGAAGTTTTTCACTAATATTCACGACATGTCAAACAATCCTTTCGGTAAATTATCCAACATATGTTGGATAACATGTATTCTCTTTTAATTATTCCTGAATTTTCTCATGGACACAAGAAAAATCAGAAAAGCAAATCGTTGCATTCTGAGATGTATGCTACCACATGTATATTACCTTTATGTAGTAATGCGTAGTAGTAGAAACGTTATGGTTTCTTTAGCTAATGTTTACTACAGAAGAACAGCATGCTGCCGATGGACTGCTCCAAACTTGCATTGGCACAAAGTGCTGTCTCTGCAAAATATTGGTTTTTCTACATTCACATGACTTTTTCTAGACAATATTGTCCATTTATACTTCTGCTGCAGTTTCTTATTTTATAAATCTATTTACCTTCTCCACAGATTAATTGTAGTAACCTGAAAACGTATAGTATTTCTCGGAACATATTTTCGGTGAAACCTCGCTACTTACATAGTGCACTTGCAGCTAAAGTAGATGAAACGTTAAAACCAGTACAGAGCAAGGCATTAATCCATTTTTCTGTATAACAGGTGGTCATCATGCTGGCTGCAGTTGCATCAGAGACTGGCGGACGTAAAATGCAACGATGTTGCAAAAAGAGGCTAAATCTTGGGAGGATACTGCAGTCCATGTGTTGTTGACGGACATGGGTTCAGTATACGGACCACACAGGGCGGGCCAGTAACCGGGCGATGTCTTTGTTTCAAAGCGACTGCAATACATTACAAAGGTAACTTTCTTGCAACGGGGAGAATTTAATCCATTTTCTTAACCATTTCAATAAAAATGTTTTGAAATAAGCAATTTTGACCTAGAGGAAGCACTGCACTTTACAGAAACAATTTTGCAGTCCAGTGAACCAATTTATTTTGTAAAATGATCCATGAAAGCATGCGTGTGAACAGTATAATCCTTCTTGTTCAAAGGAATACCCCTCCCTTTACACCCCCAAAGACTTAAAAATCCAATGCTTGTATCAGGGCCTGGCGAAGATCAAGCCAAATTTGGATCATAACAGGATAGTGCCTGGTATGGCGATTAGGAAAGAAAAACAAATGTGGTAAAATAAATATTTTGTTGTTACTGATTCTGAAATTGCCAGCATCATATTAGCGCCGCCAATCTGCAGGAATGTCCCTTAGGAGTTCTTTTACATTCCAGTAAACTTCCTGTCGCTAGAAATTTACTGATAAATACCAAACTGGCCTTTTAAGTTCAGAATCATTTGAGGGAGCGGTATGCAGATTTTTTCACCGAAAGTATATCGACTCATCAAATGTCCAGGTTATTCTCAGTCTTCATAACTGGTAAATACCGGGGAGATATCCTAAGCGTAAGCCTAGACCTGAAATGACATCTTTCCGAAATTGAAGAGCTAATGTCCAAAGTGTCTTACATCCGAAACTACTGATTTCTTTTGTACCCTAGCACAAAAAAGCTTATACGTTCTTGTATCATATTTTATAAAACTATTATTATCCGCTTTTTATGTTCCCTATTTAATTGTTGTAATAAAGAAGTTATATTTCAAATTATCCTATAAATCCAAACATTTTTAACATGTCGAGTGATCACTTCTAATAGTGAGGCACTTAATACGTTCGTGTTTATATTAACAATAAATCAAAGAATATTTACAACTCATAAGTACATGAAAATTTTTATCTGAAAGTAGAAAACGATTTTCTGAAAATTGATTTACTTGTATTTAGATGCATTGGTAATATTCATCCATTTAACAATAAATCAAAGAATATTTACAACTCATAAGTACATGAAAATTTTTATCTGAAAGTAGAAAACGATTTTCTGAAAATTGATTTACTTGTATTTAGATGCATTGGTAATATTCATCCATTTTTTTTCCAACCATCATTTCGTTTAATGTAACATTAATGTCTACCTCCTGTGGTGCCATATATAGCAAGAATGGTACCGTTAAGGGCTACTAAAACACTTTGTCTTACATTCACACAAGTTTCTCTACGTTTTTTTCTCAAAAAACTTGTTATAAAGACGCATTCTTTCATGTACTTCATATACATTTTGATAATTATTTGTAAACAGTTTTAACTGAATACTTCGCAGAAGAATGGGAATTCAGTAGGTTTTAAGCGATAATCAGTTTGAACTGATCGGTATGTGATGGATCTAAAATTCCGTTCTCTTTTTATAATTAGAGGAAAATAATAAACAATAATGATTCCCAATTCAGGGGAGTATAGGAAAATTAGAACCAATAATGAGTGCCTCGGGTATGGCTAATTCCAATAAAATGGAATCTCCTATAATTATGTGCTTTCTACGTTTTAAGTGCAATAAAATGTTACCTTTATCTTACGGTTTACCACTTGCGCAAAGTAAATTCAAAATGAAGATAAGGCTTTCAGTTGTCATGAAAATGTGTTAAACATATGGCACTTTAATGAAAATCTTCTTTTTTCACATCTTTGGAAGATATTAAACTAAAGTAGATATCAGGAAATATTTATGAGACTCTTCGTTTCTTAGTTCTTCACATGCATGCACACATACACAGACATTTCCTAAAATAAAATTTGGGCGTTCAACAGACCCAAAAGCATATATTTCTGCTCAAATATCGGCTTTGACTTTTGGACGGAATACAGTTCTCTTTACTAGCGTAGTAGTAAAAGTAGATGATTAATTGTTGATTTACTCAGAAAACTTAATGGCGTTGATTTGAACATGATACATTTTGCTTTTATTACTAATTAAATATACAGAGCTTTTTTTACGTATACTCAAGAAACATTTAAGAGGTAACTCAGTAATCCTATATATAAAATTTAGAATTTATTTGGATACACATTGTGTTTCCATTATTATTATTATTATTATTATTATTATTATTATTATTATTATTATTATTATTATTATTATTATTATTATTATTATTATTATTATTATTATTATTATTATTATTATTATTATTATTATTATTATTATTATTATTATTATTATTATTATTATTATTATTATTATTATTATTATTATTATTATTATTATTATTATTATTATTATTATTATTATTATTATTATTATTATTATTATTATTATTATTATTATTATTATTATTATTATTATTATTATTATTATTATTATTATTATTATTATTATTATTATTATTATTATTATTATTATTATTATTATTATTATTATTATTATTATTATTATTATTATTATTATTATTATTATTATTATTATTATTATTATTATTATTATTATTATTATTATTATTATTATTATTATTATTATTATTATTATTATTATTATTATTATTATTATTATTATTATTATTATTATTATTATTATTATTATTATTATTATTATTATTATTATTATTATTATTATTATTATTATTATTATTATTATTATTATTATTATTATTATTATTATTATTATTATTATTATTATTATTATTATTATTATTATTATTATTATTATTATTATTATTATTATTATTATTATTATTATTATTATTATTATTATTATTATTATTATTATTATTATTATTATTATTATTATTATTATTATTATTATTATTATTATTATTATTATTATTATTATTATTATTATTATTATTATTATTATTATTATTATTATTATTATTATTATTATTATTATTATTATTATTATTATTATTATTATTATTATTATTATTATTATTATTATTATTATTATTATTATTATTGCAGCCTTAAGAATTTTGAAATGACATGTACATGCTCCAATGTTTGGGATTCTTGTTTTCTTTGCAACCAAGAACCAAGAACCAAAACATTGAATGTTTTACCTGCATCTTATATTTTGAATAATAGAATTATTATTGTTAATAATAATAATAATAATAATAATAATAATAATAATAATAATAATAATAATAATAATAATAATAATAATAATAATAATAATAATAATAATAATAATAATAATAATAATAATAATAATAATAATAATAATAATAATAATAATAATAATAATAATAATAATAATAATAATAATAATAGTAATAATAATAGTAATAGTAATAATAATAGTAATAGTAATAATAATAGTAATAGTAATAATAATAGTAATAATAATAATAATAGTAATAATAGTAATAATAGTAATAATAGTAATAATAATAATAATAGTAATAATAATAATAATAATAATAATAATAATAATAATAATAATAATAATAATAATAATAATAATAATAATAATAATAATAATAATAATAATAATAATAATAATAATAATAATAATAATAATAATAATAATAATAATAATAATAATAATAATAATAATAATAATAATAATAATAATAATAATAATAATAATAATAATAATAATAATAATAATAATAATAATAATAATAATAATAATAATAATAATAATAATAATAATAATAATAATAATAATAATAATAATAATAATAATAATAATAATAATAATAATAATAATAATAATAATAATAATAATAATAATAATAATAATAATAATAATAATAATAATAATAATAATAATAATAATAATAATAATAATAATAATAATAATAATAATAATAATAATAATAATAATAATAATAATAATAATAATAATAATAATAATAATAATAATAATAATAAACCTGTGCCACCACAGCTCTGACGAGTCTAAGGTGCCAACCCGACCACCGACTTCACTATCATGTATCACTCACTCCCAATCATTGCGCGCCTCAGTAGCGTACATGGTAGCATGTCTGCCTCACGTTCAAGAGGTCCCGAGTTCGAATCTCGGTCAGGGTGAGTTACCTGAATAAGGTTTTTCCGGGAATTTCCCTTATCCTGCAAGACGAATGTCGGGTAACTCTAAGCTCCATGGACCCCGGGATCATTTGAGCATCATTTCATCAATTTCATTCACCGTCCGATATGACTTAACGTTGGAGGACGAATATTGAAGAGGGGAAAAAAAGTCCCAATCATCCAATCGACAGAGTCCCAATCATCCTCTACCACAAAAGTTAACTTCCTTGGCCAGGACCGCTAACTAATACAGCTCCTCATTTTCCTGGCGATGCTGAGTGGCCGCCGTCGAAAGCCCTTTGGACAATATGTAGGCGGTAACCAGAGCATTACGCTCCAGCACTGACATATTTTACTAAGCACCAATGATTTAATTGTTAAAATGTGTAGTAATCAAACATATATCAGGAATAACGAAACATGGGTAGAAAGTTCGGTTATTTCATGAAGGCTATTATATAGGGTAATCGTTGACGTAAGTCCGAGATAAAGTTTGATGTTCACATTCATGAGGTTTTATTCCTGTCGACCCTCTCATCGGATTTTTTCGTGGTTTTCACTGGTCGGTTATCAAATGCTGGAGAGCTTTTTCTCTTATCTATTACAGATTCATTCCATTTTCCTCTAATTTTCAGTTGTGCTTCTAGGTTTGTTGGTGTATGATGGTGCTGGACAGATAACACGGCTGATTTTTCGTACGAAATACTATCGCTTTTAACCTTAGAGTGCTGCTTGATTTAATCAATGGATATTTAAGCCACTATGGGAGTTCCTGCGCCCTATTTGCCTTCAGTATGACCTTTATCCTTTTCTACAATAGTCTTATGTAAGTCGCCGTGCCCGAGAAGCTCCCTCCGTTGTATCGTAAGAGAAATAGTTTTAGGTCCATCTCTACGAAAATTATTACTTACTTCCAGGCTACCAAGTTAACAACTTTGGACTGCTACTATTAAGAGAAACAACAGTTAAGCTTCATAAAATAATATAACACATATGTTCAAATTACACTTAATTATGACCTAGCGGTTTAAGTGTATTTTCGAAAGAGGTTAACTTGGTTGCTTAGAAGTGCAAAGTCTTCATGTTCACCAGCCTCGCCTTTATCTCTCAGGGTAGATCCTCTGCACATAACTGTACCTATATGTTAAGATTTCTACATTATGTAAAATCTGTGTAACGTTTATGCAAAAAGGTAACTGTAGCACGAAAAAAGGCGTATATGGATTTAAAATCTCCGTAATGTAATTATCCAAAATACCTAATCGACCATTACAATCGATAAGTCTTCCACTCCGATTCCTAACGTGCCTGCCTCACATGCAAGAGGTCCCGAGTTCGAATCTCGGTCAAGGTGATAAGGTCTTTCCGGGCTTTCACTTATCCTGAAAGAAGAATGTCTGGTAACTCTAAGCTCTATAGACCCTGGGTTCATTAGAGCATCATTTCATTTGTCGTCCGATGACTTAGCATTGGAGGACGTTAATTAAATATATAAAACCCGTTTCTATCTATTTTATTTTCAATTTAAATACACTTTTACAGAAATAAGAATCATTCATAATGAAAACTTAGTTTTATTATAGCATTGTGACAGTTATTCACAACGACAGACGGAAACAACAGCATCCAAATAAAATGGGCATGACATAGCTCAGCTGCCTCGAAGCACACAACATGGAGTTTAGGAACATGTAGGCCGCGTCGTGGCTCAGTGGTTAGACCGCTTGGCTCTCACCAAGGCGGCCCGGGTTCAATCCCAGGCGACCGGAAAGTGAGATTTGTGATGGACAACACGGCGCTGGGGCGGGTTTTCTCCGGGACCTCCGGTTTCCCCCGCCATCTCATTCCACCGGTGCTCCATCTTCCTCTCATGTATCATCAGTGTCATCGCCTGCGGTGTCGTATGTAGTAAAAGCGGGCGTTAAACACTACACATTTCGTTTCATTATGAACATGTATCAACATCAAGCCCAAACTACTAGGTTAAATTCATAAAAAGAAAGCACCACCTACCATTGCAATTTGTTTTACTGCACATTTTATTGATGTCTTAGTGATTCCTGGTCCATGATAACATTATTCGCGCTTCTCTGCTAATGAAATGTTAATGTGTGGCTGGACCCAGTTTTGTTACAAGTACAAGAGAGCTCAGACCATATATCAAATATGCAAAAAGTAAGTCACTATTTGTTGGTTTTAGAATTCCACACTTTTTGCATTATATCACGAGAAACAGGCGAATGTTGTCTTGGCATATAAAATATAAAATATTGGCAAATTCAAATGGACATCAAGGAAATGATTAATAAGAAAAATGTATTTGACAGAGATTGCAAATAACTTTTAAAGAGCTCTACATTATTCATACAGTAAGATTTTGTGATTCACCAGTTACATAAAACTGTACAAATGCACTCCAAATGTATAAAACTTCATATACTTTCACATGTCACAATATAAACCTCATTACTAATGCACTACATTGTTTAATGCATATCCGCTTTAGTCCCTATTCACTCTGTATGAGGTAAAGACAGTTGCTTGTAAATCACAATTCTTAATCTTTGCAATTCTTATATTTAACCAATTCTTGCCATATGTTTACAGCAAGTGGAGTAATAAGTACATATATTCCATCCAAAAATTCTGTACCCACAAGACATCACAAATACATTTGGAAACATCTTGATACAAATGGAGCTTTTCTTTTAAAAAAAAAAAGTCCGTCCGTTTGTCCCTGTTGTGAATAGCACAACTCAAAAGCACAAAGTTGGTTAAATAACAAGTTTGTTATTCAAACTTAACGTTTCAAGGATACAGATATTTTCAAGAAAATCTCCCCACTTACGCATGTCAACCCATCTGGGAACGATAACCTCGGACGGCTGCCAGTGATTTAGCACATCATACTACTATTGTAGCTATCCAGGCTGGTACCGGAGATTCTCTTAGGAGTATCCCAAACCCTTGGGTGTCGGGAACCACTGTACCGCCGAGACCAACCCAATCCGTAGGGTTCGGGAGGGGCCTACGGCACTCTCCCCCGCTGGAGGTGGGCCACATTCCCTGGGGGCTCGGAAACTGCATACATCACCGCCACACCCTTTTCCCTTGCAAAACCGCGAAGATGTAGATGAATTGAAATGAGGGAGTGAAAATTTGGGGGGAAATCATGTACCTACCAGCACTGCCCTTAACGACAAGGCGAAGCTCTGGAGAAAAAGAAACCGTTGGTTCAAGAAGGGAGTAAAACTCACGACTTCTCGAATGTGGGTCACATATGCTGCAATCTGAAATATCTAACTCGGTTGGAAATATGCAATAAAACCATTTCTACCAGTGCATGACCCGATTGAAATTAACAGAGATGTAACAATAAACTTTTGAATGTATATAGTGTTGATGAATGGTTGGAGAAACTAATGTAAAGTGTTTTAGCTTTTATTCATGACGTTTACACACACCCGCGAGTAAATACCTATGCAGAACTTATTTACCAAACTTGCTAATTTTTGTTTAGAAGATCTTAAAACATGTATTCATAGTCAAGTCTCAATATTAAATGTTTGGATCGGGATCGAATGCTCGACTGGAAAGCACGACGAGGTAAGGATGCCATTTACATAGGTGTATGAAGTTGCTTCAAAGTCAGTAATAAATAGGAGTAAGAGGTTTTGTAAAACAACTTTTGATTGTCCGTCGTACTAGCGAAGGTGACCTTGAACTCATTGTGTGAGGTCAAATATTTGTTCCCTAAACATTTGAATTGCAGATTTTGTTAACTGTAGCAGGCAAAGGAAGACCGCGGTCCATTCTCTTCTTTTGCGACGACCGACTGACTGCAGTATGTGCGGTTTTCCAAATAAAACATGTCTGTCTGTCTGTCTGTGTGTGCTTTCTTTTTGTTTGTTTTGTGTGCCAGCATCCTTGTTTAGGATGATTCTGCACCCCCCTAACGTCAACTGCATTACTTTTGTAATCCACTTACATAACAAGTACAATTACTTTCGTTTAGCCTCCATTCGAGGCTACAGGGTTCGAATCCTGGTCTGTTCTGGTTTTCAAGATGAATGTTGAAATGGTTTCTCTTCTACCAAAATATTGAGAGAACTTCGTTTCTCTTTTTTCCTCTCATTTTACTTTTCCTTCAAGGTTTCTGATAGGGGCTGTGCAGTGATACATAGCGCAGATGCTTCATTGGATAGTTCTTCACAAATGAGAGCCTTTTCTCAGCCGCCTCTGATGAATATAACTCTTCCTGATTCTACCAGAAAGCAGCCATGGCCGGATCTTAAGCTTGGAATCATTGGGAGACTTCTTTGTCAGCTTGCCTGCCTGCGGCATGTAACCTACTGCGCTTTTTGGGGGGGGGGGGGTTGGTAAACACAAAATATCTGCATTGACCATATACCTGCATTCTCTATATACCTGGAGTGAAATAAGTAAATGTGTAATGAAATTTATCTCGGTTAAGTAGAAAAAATAAAAGGGCTGTTTCGGCAAGAGTAATGAGGAGAGAAGGCGATTTGAATGGAACGTTAAGCTAGGTGGAAAGGTACCAGTTGCAGTTTTGGAAGCAGCCACAGAATCCTTCTGTTTGCAAAAGCCCGGCACAACTTGATGAATAATTCCTTTGTGTTGGCACGTCCTAAGCCGTTTTAAAATTCTAATCGGAATGGACACATTAATTCAATATATTCGAATGACTGTAAATTAAGCGAGAAATGTGCGGCACGTTTGTTTCTCGGCCTGAGCCCGTTTAAGATACCGTACATAGGTGGCAGCATAAATCGTGAGTTTTCTCTCTCCCTACTTCCTTGTCCGTCACACACACACACACACACACACACACACACACACACACACACACACACACACACACACACACACACACACACACACACACACACACATACACACACACTCACACACATACACACACACTCACACACACATACACACACGCACGCACACACACATACACACACACGCAGCCGTTCTACAGACAACACACACGAATTACATTGTGTACCTTTTCGCATTAGCTTTTGTGGCAATTCACCTATTTTTATTTGTACCTAGTATTTAATTAGCTTTTATATTTCATTACGTCTTTTACATGGCGGTCGCATTACCTCCAGTTATCTGCTCCTTGTGTTGGCAGCATTGAACTTTCCGTTATCCTAGTCTTGTCTATGGTCTGAATAAACAATAAAATGGCAGCAGGAGAAAATATGGATGAAACTGAGTTACAAGAGCAAAACGAAATTCTGGAATCTCTTGTAGGATATCATTGGAATTTCCACCAAAACATTAAAAAAAAACACCACTATGATATTAACATGACTATTCCGTGCATAGAGACGTTAATTTATCATGTATGATTTACTAACAAGGCCACGCCGTGGCTGAGTGATTAGATCGTTCTACTCTCACCAAGACGACCCGGGTTCGATCCCAGGAGACCACAATGTGAGAGGCTCTGTGACGGGTTTTCTCCTGGATCTTCGGTTTCCCCCACAATCTCATTCCACCGGTGCTTCAACTTCATCTCATGCATCATCAGTGTCACCGCCTGCGGTGCTGTAGGTAGTAAAAGAGAGCGTTAAACACTACACATTATTATTATTATTATTATTATTATTATTATTATTATTATTATTATTATTATTATTATTATTATTATTATTATTATTATTATTATTATTATTATTATTATTATTATTATTATTATTATTATTATTATTATTATTATTATTATTATTATTATTATTATTATTATTATTATTATTATTATTATTATTATTATTATTATTATTATTATTATTATTATTATTATTATTATTATTATTATTATTATTATTATTATTATTATTATTATTATTATTATTATTATTATTATTATTATTATTATTATTATTATTATTATTATTATTATTATTATTATTATTATTATTATTATTATTATTATCATTATTATCATTATTATCATTATCATCATTATCATCATTATCATCATTATCATCATTATCATCATTATCATCATTATCATCATTATCATCATTATCATCATTATCATCATTATCATCATTATCATCATTATCATCATTATCATCATTATCATCATTATCATCATTATCATCATTATCATTATCATGATCATTATCATTATCATGATCATTATCATTATCATTATCATTATCATTATCATTATCATTATCATTGTCATTGTCATTGTCATTGTCATTGTCATTGTCATTGTCATTGTCATTGTCATTGTCATTGTCATTGTCATTGTCATTGTCATTGTCATTGTCATTGTCATTGTCATTGTCATTGTCATTGTCATTATCATTATCATTGTCATTATCATTATCATTATCATTATCATTATCATTATCATTATCATTATCATTATCATTATCATTATCATTATTATTATTATTATTATTATTATTATTATTATTATTATTATTATTATTATTATTATTATTATTATTATTATTATTATTATTATTATTATTATTATTATTATTATTATTATTATTATTATTATTATTATTATTATTATTATTATTATTATTATTATTATTATTATTATTATTATTATTATTATTATTATTATTATTATTATTATTATTATTATTATTATTATTATTATTATTATTATTATTATTATTATTTACTACCTGGTCATTTTCATTCCTCAATATAAATTTACATTAAAAAATAATCTACGATAAAAATCCTGGTAATTAAGTACTTACAATAGTAAGTCGCCACAAGTAGTCGTCTCAAATATGACAACCTTAAGTGGTCCACCGGGAAATATAATAAGTCAATTGGAGAGTTTAATGTCAGGAAGGTACGTTGACCATGGTAGCTCAAGGGTCAGAGCGACTGGACGGAAACCAGTAGATCCGTGGTTCAAATCCCGGCCATGGCATTGAATTTTTCAGTTGGCTCTAATTAATCTTTTACTATTTATTATTAGGTCAGTCTTTTGTTTGTAAATTAATTGTTCTTTCACACTAGCCGTGTGTAGGTCGCACTATGAAAGGGTAGAGCCAGATTGAAAAATTCAATGCCATAGCCGGGATTTTAACCACGGATCTTCTGGTTTCCGTCCAGCCGTTCTAAACATTTGAGCTACTATGGCCAATATGCCGACATGAAATTAAATTCTCCAAATGGTTAGAGCGGCTGGACAGATACCAGAAGATCCGTGGTTCAAATCCCGGCTATGGCATTGCTTTTTTCAATCTGGCTCTAACCTTTCATAGTCTTTTGTTTAGTCAGTGTCGTCAACTGTTTTCCCATGAATTGCTGAGGGACAACTTATTACACATTACAATATATTAAAAAACTAAACTTAAAATGAAGGACAAATCAGAACGCTTTGCTGATGCATCAAATTATAAAATTGAAGTAATAATACAAAATTCGATAGCTAATGCACTAAAAATACAATCAATGGAATCAGTTGAATGATTTCTGTAATGAAGAGGATACGAACTCTTGCCATATACTTCAACTGAGAATATTGTTTCTATTCTATAGATTCGGTGATGAGCAGGAAAAACAATGGAGTAGAATTGAAACTGCACACTTTGAAAACATTGAGGAACGTAGTAGTTACGAAACATGATAAAAGAAAAGTATTATACAGAATATAATATACATAATTCCTGGATTTTGTTTCCCTCAGCTGACCACACTGAGCTGACGCATGCTTTTGAGGGGTTTTCTCGGCTCAGCAGGTGAATTCTGGGTAAGTTAATTACATCCCCGAATTTTCTGTAACTCCATTTCATCTTCATTGTCATTTCACATCATCTCTCATCTGGTGGCCTCTTTCAGGGTAGAAGTGTCGGCGGGTGTCTCCGGCGGTGTATGGCAGGATCATAAACACTTCCTAGTAAACACATCCTCCTTCGGTAGGACTGCTTCCGATCTCCCGACCGACCTGGTGGTCTGCTTCTGGACCATGACGGTGGAGTGCCAGTTGTGCTGCCCTACTGGTGGAGTTTCCAACTGGTAAATAGTAGGAAACCTGCCCTCTACACTGTCGTGACTCCTTAGCCGGCCGCCCTCTGTCTACTCTCGCTTCATGCTTCGTTCCGGGGATGCCCCACTTCAGGCATACATACAATAAACCACAGACTTCGTGGCAGAATCCCCTCCTTAGTAATCTGAAACCTGTAATGTAATGTACCATAATATAACATATATAGTCACAGCTTGGGGATATATCATTTAAATTCACATTTTATTTATGACATAGTCCAGATAATATAATAATTCGAATGTCTAACTTTCCTAGATAAATTCTTTGGATTGACAAGGAATTTGGGGTTATTTTTCTTGATGGTCGCAGACTGTCTTTCTTCGTAATGTTTAACTTGGAAGCCTGTGAATGTGAAAGCTTACTTAGGTGCAAGGATTAACATTTCACCTGCTATAAATATTTTAAATAGTACTCTATGTTCCCACCAAAGAGTACTTTGGGAAGCATTTTCAGAACTTGAAGACTGTCAAAGGTTAGGAAGTTGGTCCATAGCTGTTTAATAACATAAAACTACACTTTTCCTGTAATAAAGAAAGCTTTAACATACATCTTTTGAGGTCCTAAATCAATCTGTGATATTTACACAAAAGGATGTGAAACATGGCGTGACGTCCCAACAGTCTGAAAAGTGATAAATTACAGTTACAGAAAACCTGATAAGTTATCATAAGAAAAGTAGAAAGTGAATGCAATTAACTGATTTGTCATTGGATTTTAAAACAGTAACCGTGCGTTTCGTATAAGACAGTAACTATTACAAATGGTTAAGAGGTTCCACTGCTCTGCTCAGTTTTTTTTTTTTTTTTTTTTTTTTTTTTTTTTTGCGTTACGTCGGAATACTTCTCTCTCTCTCTCTCTCTCTCTCTCTCTCTCTCTCTCTCTCTCTCTCTCTCTCTCTCTCTCTCTCTCTCTCTCTCTCTCTCTCTCTCTCTCTCTTTCACTACCAACTGTTGAGGGAGAGTGACTCTACGTTAGCGTGCGAGGCACGCATTCGACAAGTCCTGGGTTGATTACTGGGGCCATTCTGAAAATGGCTTTTTCGTGATTTTCCCTTGTTAAAGCAAATGAAGCTGGTGTTGTTTCTCTTCTACCACGGTTATCGTTTCTCTCATTTACCATTATTTCGCTTTCCCTTTTATGTTTCAGGTAGACTTAAGAGCTTTCCATGGAGAACAGATGGCGCCGATGGCTCTGCCATTTGACAGTCTTCTTTGAGTCACCTCAAGCGCCGCCAGAGAAAAGGCTTCTCTGAGTAGCATGCCGGTCGTCCAGCTTGGAATCGTTAGGGAGCCTCCTGAAGTTCCTTCATTTCATTCCTTCCTCCTGGAGGAACAGATCAGCATTCAGTCAAGGTGCGGGGTATTCCTTCGTTTTCTGTTTCTATTCATACTCATTTTCTAGCTAAGTATTCATTTTCTTGTTTTCCACTCAAAATTTTACGGCAAATATAAATTTGGGGGCCCCTGAATAAACAGAGCATTTTTAGAAAGAAACAATTTAATCATATGTTCATGAACAGCACAGGCAGGCGAAATATTGGTATCGAATGCTTCAGTGGAATACACTCTATTCAGACAAATTAAAATTCCTACTTATTTATCCAATAAACCATTCCCTATAATCAAAGCACCAAATCTGTTGAATTTTCTTGAAATTCTTTCTGAAGTCTCCTTTTGAAGGAAATTTCTTGCATAATTGATAAACTTTAAGCAAATTACACAAAAAATGTACATTTAAAACACGTGTTTGGAAAATATTTTTAGGCACAAGTCATGTTTGAGGTATCACTTAACTATGATTATTTAAAAATGGTGCAAATTTGCATTTATTTTTTGCCATTGTATAGAATATTATAGCCAATATATAATGCTCAGTTGTTAAACATTTGACTATCGCTTTCTATCTATAACGAAATTTTTAATGTAGCTATTCTCCATTAAAATGTATCAGATCGGAAAATAGATAAACTTTGTAACGAAAATGTGTCTCTCCACTAATAAGTTAATCGAGGTAAACATTTATAGGTATTATTTTGTTGGCACTTTTCCTTTACATATAAGCGGAATATAGGAATACAAATAGGAGTACATTGGAAAATAT
This sequence comes from Mantis religiosa, assembly GCA_030765055.1. Lineage (NCBI taxonomy): Eukaryota > Metazoa > Arthropoda > Insecta > Mantodea > Mantidae > Mantis > Mantis religiosa. Next base: position 85,499,191 of record CM060952.1, on the reverse strand, counting down.
GGGAATACAAATATAAAGTCTGAACGTCATATCCCGGTACCTAGGTCACTACACTGGGATATATATATTTAAACTTCAACATTTATTTTTAATAACAAACTTACCTATACATTTGATTCAATTATGAATTTTCCAATAACACTTCTACCACGATAATAGTTACAATAAAATGTGTGAAAGAAAATACTGCTTTACATACAGGGAATACAATATGCTTGAAGAGATAGTCAAATCGCTTAAGAATCCAGCTAGTCGCTATATTAAGTTTTTAATACACAAATCTGTTAGTACGGCCGAGAACTAAAATAGTTGGTGATGACTTCCCATTTAAAACAAGTTAGTATTTTTTAGAAAATTCAGTAAATTACCAAGGAATATCTTAAAATGATTCACTCTAAATAAATGTGCTTGATATAAATTGTATTTACTAGATCTACAGTTTTTGTGTAGTAAGATTTTCTGTTTTAGAGTTTACCAGTTGTGTAAAAGTCATCCACAAGAAGAACACTTCCAGAAAATTCAAGATATAAATACATTTTATGTGATATGAATATATCTTAAACATGTCGTATTTTAATAAAAATTGTTAGATCCATTTTTTAGAAAATGAAACTTTCTAAAATGTGTACCATGTGAAGGCTAGTTTTAGGTTCTAACGGATTTGCTTGAAAATCTTCATGTGTCATCCAAGAACAATAAACACGTGCACTGTTCATGCAAAGAGGAGAAATTTGAAAGTCAGCACGTAGCTACCAACTCTTAAAAGATTTCGCTATCGCCTAAACCTACTGTAGTGACCTATTAGCATTGTATCTATAAAAAGTGTAATAAAATAGTTAATCTCAAATAATATAAAATCTTCTTTTAATTTAATTCCTTCAACGTTAAGTCATATCGCACAATGAATGAAATGATGCCCAAATGAGCCCGAGGTCCATACACTCATCTTTCAGGATAAGGGGAAACTTCGGAAGAAACCTTATCCAGATAACTCACCCTGACCGAGATTCGAACTCGGGACCTCTTGAACGTGCGGCAGACACACTACCATCATGTTACAGAGGTGGTCAATAAGAAGTAGATATAAAATAAGCTTTTGCAAGAGCATTTGTTGAAGAATTGACAAAGACATATGAGTGTAACTAATCACGTCTTTAGGAGTATTTTTGACCAAGTACTGCCCACCAAACACGAGAAGGCAAGGCAGAGGAATGTGTAACGTAATCACTTTTGCTGTCCGCATAATGTTTATGCCCGCCGTCTGGATGATAAGTAAGCTAGATTTATCTAAAATACACAGTGTTGTCACATAACTCACATCTAACAATGCTGTTATTGAAACAAGTATTAGATCTAGCAGTAACACTCATTTCGTAGTAAGCAGATTCACTACCGGCGCAGATAAACAGTTGAAGCCCCTTTCACTCTTCAGGCCCCGCTTGTCTTTTTCTAGTGGATAGGCAATAGAGTATTTACCAACAACGAGCTCAGTTTTGCTTTCTCTGCTGGAATACTTCATTTGACATTGTGTTATATTGAAGTTGCTGTATCTGCCAGACCGACTGAAATGTTCGTCTCACATATAAACAAATAGTTTATTTTGAGAACAGTTTATAGAAGTATGGTCTCATCCTTAAGTGTTAGCCGCTGCGCCTATCTGTCTACCTTTGACATTATAGTAGATAGAGAACTGAACAGCGAAGCATAGTCCTAAAAGGTTAATTTTTCAAGTGTGTGTGTAACACAAGCGGAGCATGTGGTAGGTATGTACCTATAAGTACGCAGCCAGCCAGCCAGCAGCCCCTGGTTTGTATCCTTTTAAAGCGCTTGGTTCGCCAAAAAGGTAAAACAAACGCTGCAAGACCAACTTCCTTATACATAGAAAGCCTGATGAAGTTATGCATGGGACGAACCAACAAGAAATAACAAGACTTTTCTCCTAGCTGTAAACCACCGTATATAGCATCTCCAGCCAATCGGATTAACCGGTTTATTTCCAAAAAATCTCATCTGAAGCATTCGCATCAATTTCTCTACTCAGTCTTCTACAAAATATCCTTATAAAATATAAATGCTACCTGTTAATCGAGATAAATTTGATAATAACGGATTGTATATGTATAAAAGAATTGTAATTTATTTACTCATATTCTTATTACTCTTACCAGGGAATAACTCTAGTATCAACATTCAAGGTCCGGGACTTATTCGGTTGTTCTAACCAGGGCATCAAGTACATGAAATTCCCATGTGTACTAGCATTTTTTGCCCGTAAACGAAAAGGAGAACTCAAGTTCACTATGAGATGACATACCGTTAAGTGGAAATAAAATATCACATTACAAACTTCATAGTTACCTCACTATAAGGTTAGTCCTCACTATTGCCCGCCTCTGTAACGTAGGTGGCAGCATGTCTACCTCGCGTTCAGGAGGTTCCAAGTTCGAATCCGGTCTGGATGAGTTATCTGAGTGAGGAATTTTCCCTTAACCCTTGTAACCATAAGATTTATGGACCCTGGGCTCATTTGAGCATCATTTTATTCATCGTTCTGTATGACTTAAAGTTGGAGGACGTGAATTAAAAAAGTCAATGGTGTGTAACTGTTATTTCACACAATGCGTGTGTTGGACACAGTTGAAAAGGTAGAATCAGCCGATGACATGGTTGTGATCTGAACCAGTGATCTCTGTTCAGTTGCTCTAATCGGAGCTAATCTTTCATTATGCATTTCGTTGTTTACAATTTCTCCCAAATGCAAAGGTGTATACTAAGGTTATATATTGCATATGTCATAATAATGTTTTAAACAATTTTGATTAAAATACCATATTTTATAGTATATTATTCAACGAAACTATAATGGTAGTAATTGAAATTAATAATTATGATGCGAGCGTTTAATTACCATTATAATCAAGTTTCATACGATTGTCTATGCTCGATCATGGATCTGAATTAAAGGTTTCATTTCAAAGTATTCATTTCTGGTTTTAGTGATATGTTAGAATCGCTATGCCTTTATCTAAAGTAAGATACAGTACGTACTACGCAGGTGCAGAAATATTGGTTACTTCGCTATAAACAGCTATTAACGTGTGACACAGTTTAACCTAAAAGAAAGTATAGACAAACTGGAACAAATTGAATTTATTGAAATATCATTTGCAATTAATGCTAATAATATGAACAGAACTGACTTTATTTCAAATATAGGTTATTTATCCTTCTGATTTGCGTTTAATTCAGTTTTGAGTATTTAGATAAGCCAATTTGGTTGTTAATGTTGAATGTTGATTTAAAAAGAGAATAGTGAGTCCACAGAGTTTTGATTTCATATTTTGAGGCAATTATTCGAAATACACTAGAAATACATTTTATCACAACAAATTTATACCTTTTGGTATTCTCCAATGTATGAATTGTGAATAGAATTTCTCATACATCTTTCTTGACTTTTGTGACAAGTTATTGGTAACATTGAGTGCTTTTGCCGTAATTTCTGGAGGTGTAAGTTCAATGTCACTGTTACTAGTGTCAGAAATTTTGACTTTTTTCTAAATTGGCGTTAGTACCGTTTTCGAACTCAAAGAAAATAGTCGATACTTGCGCTTTCACAATGTTACGTGGCCACTTCTGATTGGTCGAATACCAATACTGTAATGGACAGGTGTACTTTAATGAAGCCCATATAAGTACTGCTAACAGTCGTATAGATAGTTAAGTTTAGCACGGTCGAGCATAAAGATATTTTCATGATAAATAGAATGTATATCTTGAATTTTCTGTTCATGTCCTCGGAAGTCCTCTTCGTTCTGAATGACTTCTGTATAAACATAAGAGAGAAACAGTATCTTACTAGACAGAAACCAATTGGGGAGACGCCGAGACCCGTGTTCGTAGCTCCTTGTAATATCTCCGGCTACCGTCCATTCTGACCCACAATTTTTTCATGGTCGGTAAGTAAATACTGGGGTGATTCATTTTATATTAAAACTATTCCCTCATTTTCTAAACCCATAATTTCCTTCATAAATGGGTGTGGGGCCCACTGATAGGGTTCAGGGCTGTCAGTGGTGGAATACGTTCGAACTGGGAATGTTATGTACCCCGTCGATATCCGATTATGGTAGCCCATTGGACTTCTCCCCTCATTCCTTCCTTTCAAGGGTCACTGTCACAATGAACCGCATGGCTTCTTTGCGGCATTCTGCCATCCCGGTTTTATGTACCCTTATCTTACCAAAAAAAAAAAATGTAGATCTCGTTAAACGCTCAATTTATATAAAATAAAATGTTTTATGTTGTTTACCAGTTCCTATAGATTCTATGTACTTTATTTGAATTTTCAAATACTATCACTTTTCACAAGTGATAGGTCGCGACTCGTTTCTTCTAGTGGTCGAGTGAAGAGGATGTAATTTCTAAGGACCACTTATCGATGCGCCATCTGATTTTTGAACATCTGGAATAGTAATCTTATTTTTAGTAACAGAAACTGCTTCTATAGAATTTCTTATACCTTTATAACAAGTACCCTCTTGAGGAGCTACAGTAATTACTAATTTACTTTCTGCAATTCCATATTTAGAATTTGAACTAGTTCAATGAATTTGAGGAGGTTTTGCAGTTGTTAACGCAACATCAAATCTATTCTTTACATTTCATTTTGTATTACCTTTTATTGTTGCAGCTGCAGTAATAGTTCATGTATTATTTACCGTTGTATTCATCTTATAACTACAACGAATGAAAGTTGTAATGAAAAATTAACTTTGGTTAACAAGAAATTGATGATGCCGACCTCAATCTCACTCTCTGAAGAACCTGATTCCAGGTGTTACACTGAAGGGTCATCTCAGGGTGTGAGGATATACGTCAGTTACACTGATAAATTTAATGAAATTATATACTATTTGAACTAGTTGAAGAATAAAACTGTTTCTGAATCTTATCACTATTGAATTGTATATTCTAACTTGTGACGTACCCAGGGTTGCAATTTGAAACTGTTTACCTATTGATAAGGCCAACTATATGTTGCAGAAATGTTAAATAACCACTAAATCTCCCCCCAGGGGCCTACTTCGGTAGGTACGGGTTTGGCGCACCCGGGGTCCCGAGCCAACAGTCTCCCTCGTGTGGGCTCCTCTTCGTGGTTGAGGGAGACGGTCAACAAGCCCACCCACGTGTAGGCCGTGCGTGGCGATCCGTGGAGAAGGTTTTTAGATTCTTGTCTAGTTTGGAGTTTAGGATTTAATGAACGAAATTTTTAGTAGGTTTTGATTGATGTTTTTTATGTACGTGTATTTTTAATAGGTTTCGTTACACTTGTATAGTTTTTAGAAAGTTTTATATCTGGCTTTTGCCATGACTAGTTTTTTAAAGGGCGCTGATGACCGCCGTAGTTGAGCGCCCTTATATATATCGTCATCATCACCACTAAATCTACATAACTCGAACGTGCTCTTTAAGCTCTAGTGGAATGCCGATACAATCAATTGCAGTAAACACTTCTCTAATAAAACTCAAGAAAAGACGCGAATTTTACAAATAAGTACATGGTCTTTTATTGTCTCGACTACATAGTTACTCCTTACCAACGTTCCTATATATGTTGCCAACTGCTGATGTTACTGTTGCAATAATTAAAGTAGTACAATGCAGTTCTTTAAGAATAAATTGTCGAGTAGAGAGTAAGAAAGATCTTCTTGTTGTGTTAGTTTGCTGGTAGGTACAGATTATTTACTGGTGTTAAACGGACGCGTGTGCTATTTTATAATAAAGCCATTCTCGACTTGGACAACAGTGTGATTAGATAACTGCTGAAGGAAAAACATTACGTCGTGAATTCACGTTAGCTAATTATCATTGTCGGAATATTTCGAAGTAATTATAGCGAAGCAATCATCTAACTATAAACGGAGAATTTGTCAATTTGTTTTTAAACGTGTACATTTAAGAGGAGCACTTAAACCAAGTACGTTCCGGAATCTGGAAATTCTCTCTCTACTTTTTCTTCTTGGCAGTGACGTCAATAACTTGAAGTGGAATGTAGATTCATTTTGTTTAGTACTTGCTCTTTTCGCCATTTTACAAACTCGCTATTTCTCTCTAGTAAAGTAGGTAGAGGATCCCATTCATATCCTCCATTTTACTTTCTGTACTAATTACACTAAGTAGACGTCTCCAAAGCGGCGGTAGAGCAACTGCTTACCAAGCTCGAGGCCCAAGTTCGATTCTCGTGTGGATTTTCTCCCTCTGAGTGTTGGTCCGGTAAGCCTCAGCTCTTGAAGTCCCTGAGGAGCTATTGAGGCCTTGCCTCAATTTTTATTCTGTTGCGTCGGTGAGTTAAGAGTTACCTTAGATGAACCAAAATATTCTCTTCCGCAACCTGCATATTTTTATTTCACATGTTTTAAGACCCCTCGATCGCAAAAAGAAAGAATTTTTGTAAAAATTCCTGTTTCTGTACAGTGTCTTTGAAAAGCGTAACTCAACAACGAAAGTTGCTTAAATACCAAACTTGGTATAGTTTAATAATAAACTTAGTATTTTGAAGAAAATTCCACACTCTAAACAAACTTCACATGGAAAATAGAGAGAGTAAACAAGAAAAATTCAATGCCATGGCTGGGATTTGAACCACGGTTCTCCTGGTTTCCGTCCAGTCACTCTAACCCATTGAGCTACCATGGCCAACGTGCCGTCCAAACATTAAATTCTCCATTTGACTCGCCGGATATATACGGCTAGTGTGAAGAAATGATTAATTTCCATCAATTAACTAAACTAATTCACATGGAAAAGTTTGATTTTCTCGAAACTGCCTCTAACGTTTGATTAAAATACCATATAATACAATAGTTTCATGAAAATCGAAATGTATATCTGGAATTTTGGAGGAATAATCTCTGAAATCATCGTTGTTCTGAATTATTTTTGTATAACTTCTGAACCGTAAGAGACACACGAAATCTTACTACACAAAAATGGAGAATGTGTTACAGTACATAATCTATGTCAAATAAAATGCTTACGACGTTAACTATTTCCAGGATATTCCTTGTTATTTATTTGTTTTTTAAATCATTATGGTTTTCTCAACTACTAATCGCAGCTTTTTCTTGTTTCTTTTGTCTTCATGGAAGAAGGTAGAATTTCAGAGCTATCATACAGCAATCATCCTTTAAATTATTTGACAATCATTTTAGTTTACGGTATTCCTTTTACATCTGGAACAACATGTATGCAGAATTCTAATTGTCAGTATCAACAAGAAGTAAACATAATCCATCAGATTGACATCAGAGCTAAGGTGCTCATAGCAGTAATACGAAATCAGCATCTATTACATTACTCCACGTGGAGAAGATGTACTGATGTCTCGACTGCTTAAAATTAGATATGAATCGATTGTTACTGGACGGAAGCGGGGTAGCAACGAATTGCATTCTTGTTGGCTGTAGTGTTAGGTAATGACGTGTGGATCGTATCTATTTTTTCAAAGGTTTATCTCAATTAAAACGCAGAAGATAGACAAAATTGTGATGTGTTGCACTTACATAACCTTTTTACTCTTGTAAAAATTATTCTTTCAAGCGGCTGTTCTTCTATATTCTTTATGTTAATATAAATAGACATTTGTATCAGAAAAAGGCGAGGGGGATCTATGATGTGAGAGGGGTTTGGAAATTATCTGCCCAAGTAAGTCGACTTGTTTACTACGACATGTGTGTATGTCAACCACCTATGTTGTCAGATTTAATACTTGGTGGATATTACGTATTTATCTCACAACCCCTCTGTGCAAAAATAAGCGGCGAGGCAGTAGAAATGGTTTTATTACACACTACCAGGTACAATGAAAATAGGCGAATGCAATAGACAAGTAATAGTCAAATCTTGTAAGAACTTCTGGACATATGATGGTTTTGAAATTTCATAAAAAATAAGGAATTACAGTTTATTTGAGAAAAATACATGTATTTAAATATCAAACCAAGAAGAAATATTTCGAAAGTGGCTATTTTTACAAAAACAAATTATTTAACATAAAATGCGATTTAACAAGATCTACATATTTTTTATCTATGGTAGAATGTTGTTTATTTTCTTGCTAGTTGCTAGGACCATATAGAGTGAGCAGAAATTCAGAAGCTGTTCCAAGAAAGTTAAAGATTTACATGAAAAAATCTTAAGCATAAGATAATTTCATCACAGTCTTAAGAACTATTTTTGAAAAAATCAGAATATTCAGAACCAATTTAATGTACTTGTGTCTTTTACAAATGATGACCTTAAATACCAAGTTTGGCATTTAACGTACCTTTCGTTTTTAAGCTATGTGGTACACACACACATACACACATGGACGCTTTTTTAAAAACGCTTTAGTTTTATTCAGGGGACCTTAAAACGTGCATTTTCTGTAAAATATCGATATATAATCTTGCTGTGGATTTCAATATTTTATCGTCTACTATTTACATGGTAGAGAGAGTAAGAATGAAAAGTAATGTGTTACCATTTAAAAGTTTTGACGATGACATAATGACCTAATTAATAATGTCTGAAATTTTTATTTCTTTTTTATAAAATGTTTCTTTCAAAATATAAAATTTCATGTATCCGAACATTGTTTAAAGAATGAGTTAGCTGTAGTTTTATTTGCATTATTCCTGTGGTCAGCAGAGATATGAGAGAGAAAGTGATATGAGAGCACTACCGTAAGATGACGTGGTGCAAGGCAGATTGTGTTGTTCCGTTTTTTTGTCTGATATTAATAAGCCAAGAAAGGATAACTTATAAAGGAATATGCGCAAGTATGCCGGCTGAGGAAGCCCAAATATTTTATAATTGGAGAAGAAGGTAAAAGGAAAGAAAAGTGGTGGCGAGTTAATGTCGGTGTCTGGGATATAAATTAACTATTTATTACTCATGCTTAATGAAAAGTTGCCTTTCAACTGACTCGCCGATCGCCTAGGTAATTAACACACGAGCCCACAAAAACATCTTTTACTACTTGCATTGTTTTACATGAGAATGCGAACAAGTCGCACGTCGTTTGTTCACCACTAGTCTTTCTCTCATCTTTATAATATAACGGTTATATTTGTACGTGTTTTTAACACAAACTGCTGTAGTATCTGAGGCTAAACCTAAATACAAGACACACGAATTAAAAAACTGTACATTATTGCCCATTATTGCCAACTTTGGTTTCAAGTTCAAACACATGGCAATTATTCTTTATATTTGCACTTGTCTAACAAATAGGCTTGGTTTCAGCTTCTAAATTCCATTATGTCTTTTAACATTCTTAATTTCTCGAGGTGGTCGTATTAGCTGTTCACCATTTTCAAAATAGTTCAATTTATCGCATTGCGTTGTCTTTGGTTGGTATCCTTGTACCTTTTATTATGAATTATTGGTTTTTCTATGACACAACAACCAATAATTGGCAGGTATGAATTTTGATGAAACTGAATTCCAAATGGACAAAATTCCGGAAGCTACCGAAAAGATAGCAGTGGAATTGGTACAAAAGATACAAAAACCAGTGTGATAACAGCATATAACTATGAAGCCAGACTGAAAAATTCAATGCCATAGCCGGGATTTGAACCATGGATCTTCTGGTCTCCGTCCAGCCGCTCTAAACCAGTGAGCTACTATGGCTGGACGGAGACCAGATGATCCGTGGTTCAAATCCCGGCTATGGCATTGAATTTTTTATTCAGGCTCCACCCTTTCATAGTGTGTCCTACACACGGCTAGTGAAAGAACAATTAATTTCCAGCATATAACTACTTAATTTTTATAAAAAGACCGCGAAATGGTTGATTTTTATAACAGTAATTAACTATTTTAATTGCATATCTTGAGTTTTCTGCGAAGGTCTGTGAAGCTCTCATTCGGAATAAAGTTTGTAGAATCGCACGTTCAGCAATAGATGAAAACGTACACAAAGAACACAGATCTCTTTATAACGCACAATTTATTCTAATTAATCTTATTTCTGACATAAGCCATTTCCACAAATATCTCAGTCATTAACTGTACTTTTTTTGTAATTTTACGTCCTCCAACGTTAAGTCATGTCGGACGATGGGAAATGAGTAAAATTATGCTCAAATGATTCCGGGGTACATGAAGCTTAGAGCTACGCGACATTCGTCTTTCAGGATAAGGGAAAAACCTTATCCAGGTAACTCACCCTAGCTGAGATTCGAACTCGGGAGCTCTTGAACTTGAGGCAGACACGCTACCATCTACGCTACCGAGGCGGGTATTAACTGTACGAATTGTTCATCTGCGATGTCATTAGGGAGCTCAGTAAACTAACCCATGACAGTACTATAAACTATGGTTACACAATAACTGAATACTAACCAAATTTTGGGATGTTATATTTTATGTACCTGCATATTTAATAATGGCAATAACGATATTTTCCCTTAAAGTTGTGTAAAAGTGATAAAGTCATATTAATCCAAAATGTTGTACCTCATATTTCACGTACACTTTACTAGTGTAGTGTTTGTAGCTGTTCAACAGTATTTTTGCATATGTCTTCTCGGTACTTTGTTTTTTGTTTATTTCCTATTCTTTAAGGTGACTTGATAGTTTTAATTAAAGCTACTGCGTAAGTGCAACTTAAGAAAACATTCAAACTAGTCGCCAGGCGGGAATTTCAAAAAGTCTTTAATAAAATGAAGTTATAAAAATAAATTTTAATATAAATAGCTTACACCCTACGCTATATGGTAGAGAAAGTCATATGACATGAGATTTGGCAGCTGAGGTGTTGAACTCGGTTCGAGTGGAACTGGTTGACGAATGACTGAAGTCGCAGTCGATAATGACTAGAGTCCACCGTTCTGGGATACCCCGTAATGAGCGAAATCCGTCAGACGGCACAAAAAGACATGCCTAGCCTTCAAACCAAGATTTATAGTCATTTCCCCCCTCCCCTCTACTTTCTACACGTGTGCGGGACGTGCGTGCGTGAGTTTCAAAATATAGCATTCCTCTCTCTCTCCCTCTCTCCCTCTCTCTCTCTCTCTGTCTATCTAAATGTATTTACAATTCGTTTCGATTGTTTTTGCCTGATCGGAAGGTATGTGCGGTCTCCATTGTGGCGCTGATGTAGATGGAATGCAACGAGTATTTGGGAGAAAATGTAATAATTTAATGTAGAAACCTGTTGCTTCTCCGACATTCCTTGGTTCCGTGGGCGTCAGGTAGAGCACTAAAATTCCTCACTGAGATTTAGCTTTATAAAAACAAATCATATGTTACATTCACACTACTTTTCTCTACTCACTCTTCTCAAACTATTCATTCTAATAAAAGCTCATTATTCTAGCCTCTTGTTGGGAACGTATGATGTGGTAACCTAAGTACAGCGGTGGTGTGTTACGGTGATGAAACAGCATGTACTTCTAAAATACGCATATTTTGTTATCAGTTATTGGCAGTTCTAGCGCCTTTGACCGCGCTCCCTCCGGTTATATATACTTGGCGGCCACACTAAACGTTTAACATTACAACGGCGACTTTCACTTGTAATTGTTGTTCTGGAAGCTTATTGGTACATCAGAAGTCAGCAGATATACTTTATTAGCTATCACTATTTCTAGTGGTAACTTTCAGAAACAGTTTAATTCTACATCCTCAAACAGTCGGTAGCTCATGTTAAGTAACGCATTTTGCATTAAATTTATCAGCCAACTGTTATGACCTCAATAATCATAAAACTAGAACAAAAAGTAAATTACCACAATAATCTGTTTTAAGTGTGACACTGTTTCTAGTGGCCATCAATAAAATCATATCGTGCCTTTGACCACTTGTTAAAGCATACCTATCTACACACTGACGATATTATCATCTTTTATAAAGAACGAGAAATAAAGACAACTCAAGAATTACTACAACTTACCCTCCGGAATCTTCATACTTGGAGCTGCAGTACTGGTCTTCGTTTCTCTCCTTTAAAAAGCAAATGCGTAGTTTTCTCTAAATCAAGAAAATCACTTCCAGAACCCATACTTCTAATAAACAATCACCGTATACCAATTGTAAATAAAGTATAACGTTCGTATTCTTGGATTGCAATTTGACAGTAAGTTAACGTGGGTCTCACATCTTAAATTTATTAAGGTTCATTGCCTACAACGACTGAATATTTTTATAGTATTAAATGCCAAAAGTTGGGGAGCCGAGTTTGATATCGTTTAATAAGTCTGGTAAAAAAACCAAGAATATATGTATATTGTGAACAACTCACCTTATTTCTCGACATACTCTCCATTGTTGGCTATATAATTTGTCCAGCGATGATCCAACTCTTTCACCCGTCGGAAAAATAAGTTCCGTCAAGGTCTGCAAGATACTGCACTTCTATTCTTCATCAGATGAACATTTCTTACCACCAAGCCAAGTTTCCAAGTTTGAGAACAGGAAGAGGTCACTTGGAGCTAAGTCTGATAAATAAGGTGGATGAGGAACCAATTCAAAGCCCAACTCATGCACTTTCGCCATTGGGATTGCTGATATATGCGATTGTGCATTATCCTGATGAAAGAGCACCTTTATGTTTTTCAATCTCGGTCTCTTTTCACTCAACTCATGTTGAAAACGATCCAGCAATAGAACATAATAGACTCCAGTTATGGTTCTGCCTTTTTACAAGTACTCTATGAGGATTATTCCATGAGAATACCAAAAAACAGTGGCCATCATCTTACAAGCTGACAAAATGTTCCTTGCCTTCTTTGGTGCACTTTCACCAGCCTTTGTCTATTTTTTGACTGCTGTTTTGACTCTGGTGTCTAATGACGGCACTAAGTTTCATCCATGGTCACACATCGGCGCAAAAGTCCCGTGGATTGCGATTGAACATCGCCAGACACTCGGTAGAAGTGTCCTTCCGGATGCGCTTTTGGTCGACTGTGAATAATCGCAGCATCCATCCTGTACACAGCTTTTTCATTGTCAATTTTTCATGCAAGATATTATGTACTTACTTAGTTGAGATTCCTACAGCCTCAGGAATCTCAGGAATTTTGATTCGGCGGTCTTGCATAACTAGATCGTGGATTTTTTTCAATAGCGTCCTGTTTGGTAACCTCAATTAGGTGACCAGAGCGAGATTCATCGTTGGTGCTTCTACGACCACGTTTAAATACATTGATACAGAAGTAAATGTTCTTCAACGTTGGTGCAGAATCCGCGTGAACTTTAATTTAGTTTTGACTTGTGCGGTAGTCTATCCCTTCAAATGAAAATGTTTAATTACAGCACGAAACTCTGTTTTTTTTTTTTTTTTTTTTTTTCATCATTTTCAATCGCAGCTGTCACAATGACCAGTTCAGTTGGCTGTCAACAATGAACTGTATGGTGTAGCAAATTCAAATTTTCTGTAAAATCTTTTGAATAATCAAGCTTACCACCCACAAAGTTGCAACAAAGAATTTCCAACCCTTCATGGAAATTTACCAGACTTATCAAACCACCCACGTACTGGATGATTATACGACCTCAGCTTGATTTTGATTGCTTGTATATAACACAGCGGGTCCCACTACTCTTAAGATGCTCGACTGTATTCAATCTTCTGCACTCAGGATTGTATTGGTAGCCTTTCACACAAGCCCTACTGAAAGTTTACAAATAGAAGCTAAGTCTCCGCATACAAGAAGGAAAATGCTGAGTTTGTTGTACGCTTAAAAGATTGCTGCCATACCAGATTCTGGTACTTTCCCATATCTCTTTTCGTCTAACAACAATAATAGTTTTTCGACTGGAAAATCTCAAAGCACATTCTTCAGCAATAAACTATTTAAATATATGCTTTAGATCAATTTCCACCTATGATAAAAATCAAAAGTTTTAGCAGTACTTCTTGGAAATCCGAAACCACAACTATGATCACCAAGCTAGCCAAATTCAACAAATTTTATATGTATGTGTGTGTGTGAGTATGTGTACTGATGGATCTAGAATTAATGGAAGTAGTGGTTGTGTTGTGGTATATCCTGAGCGCATATTTTCCTAATCTTCCGAATTACCGCACTATATTCTCCTTTTGCCATTAGATTTGCCCTGGAACACTTATAAACTGAACACCGTTGTTACATCATCTTCACGGATGCTGTGAGCGCAATTCTTGCTCTTCAGCAAATGTCAGCCAGAATCTTTTAGTGCAAATCTTAAGTTAAAAGCATGTAATAAACATGTGGTACTGGTATGGACACCATCTCATATGGGCATATCCGGAAATGAGAAAGCTGATGAAGCTGCTAAAGAGCAAGCATGCCGCTCTCCAAAGTTGGCTGAATTAAAGGTTCTTCATTTCGATTTCCAATGTTTCCTCAAATATGAAATATCTAAGCAGTGGAAGTTACACTGTAATTCCACAACCAAAAGTAAATTACACGCCATATTCTCTAAACATGGTTTCAGTTACCTTATAAATCACCTAATTCGTGGAGACCAGACTACGTATTGGACATACTGCATTTACCCATTCGTACCTCTGTGCAGAGGACCCGCAGCCACTGTCATCCCATGCTAACAGTTCATAAAGTTACGGAGTGCCCTTTCTTAGATGTGCATTGACTTCAGCTGGTGTTCCTACTATCTCGGATGATTTGAGTGATCCAACTGCGTGCCACAATATAGTAAAGTTCTTTAAAGTTATTAATTTGTATATATTTATTTAACTAATGCTTTAATTGCCACAAAAGAAACTGTAAATTAAATTTTACTACAGTCACGATATGACTGTATTGTTAATGTGACAATAGTAAATTAAAGAAAAAAGTTGAATTCCAAAAGCTAAATGAAATTCTAGAAGCTGCAGAATGGTAACATTGGAATTGCTAACAAAAATTTTCGGAACCTAATGTTTTTTATTCTTGAATTAAAAATAACTAGTATTATCACTATTATTAGAGCAGGTGCAGTATATATGTATAACGTATGTGTTTTGTGTGTGTGTGTGTGTGTGTGTGTGTGTGTGTGTGTGTGTGTGTGTGTGTGTGTGTGTGTGTGTGTGTGTGTGTGTGTGTGTGTGCTCGCGCGCGTTGCCAAATTTGGTACACACACCTTAATAAATCTTTGTTAATTAGGTAAACAGAGATAAATGTTTTAAAATGTAGATACAAATGATATAATTAGACAGAGTTCGATTTTCCTATCCTGTTTCTACGATCCATATTTCATCTTCATATATGTAGTTAACGCGTCATAGCATTCATTTAAGTTTGAAAAGTAATGAATGTTCGGTTCGTTTACGGAATAGTAGCGTATTATTTTATTATTAAAATGACTGGGCGTATCTCACGTTGCATTGTTTTTGTTATATATACAACTTGGCCGACCAACCTGACTCATGGATTTTTTGGGGGGTTTTGCCCAGTCGCCAGGTGAATGCTGGGTAGATTAATTTCATCCCCCTAATTTCCTGTCCCTCCATTTCATCTCCATTATCATTTCACATCATCTGTCATCTGGTGGTCTCTTTCAGGGTAGAAGTGTCGGCGGTTGTCTCGGTGGTGCATGGCAGGATGATATGTCCTAAGGACAACTATTTCCTCCTCCGGTAGGTCGGTTGCCGGTCTTCGAACCTGCTGGTGGGACCATTTCGGGACCGGCTGCCGGGACCATTTGCAAACCGGCTGCTAGGCCCGTTTTCGTACTGCAGTAGGGGAGCATGTCTCTTATCCTGGCCTGCCGGGCAAGATGTATAAGTAAAATATAGGGACCCTACCCTCTGTACTGTCGTGGTTCCTCTGTCTCCTCCCGCCTCATCCTTCCTCCTCGGGGTGCCCCACTTGTGCGCACAGATACAACGGGTCACGACTTGTCTCCGTGCCGAAAAACCTCTGTAGTTGAGTTGAGTGCAGAGGTTCTACTCCCATTAGTCCTGAACCCGTAGGACCAAGCACCTGGGCCTCTTTCACCAGGGAGTAGTCGATCTGTCCCAAAAGGGTGCCCGGCGTCCTCCGTGGGGCTTTCCATAGGGCAAGATCTGGGTTACTAACAAGCCCGCCCATCTGGTTCAAGGACTCAAGACGGGATGGAAGTGGATACGCCACTTACGCGCGCCAACACCAAAATGGGAAGGCTACCGATATGACCTTGGTGGGGCCGCCAGGTGATCTAGCACGCCTTCTACTAACTCTGCAGGCTAGTGCCCGGGAATATTAATGACTTCCCTCAACCCCGTCCGAAGACGTACCCGATCACCCACGAGTATCGGGAACCACTGGCCCCCCTCGAGAGCAACCCAATCCGAATAACTCCCAAAGGGATGGGCTCGAATGTTCGGCCCGAGGTTCCTCTAGTAACGTCAGAGGTACCAGGAGTGCTAAGGGTCCGCAGCACCTGCACCTCGGCAGCTGAAGGGAACGGATCCCTTCTCCTATGGGAACCCCTCTGTAGTAAATTCTAAACTTAATTTTAGATAAACTGTTGTACAGTTGCACGCCTATGGAAAATGTCAGTCTGGAGGCTTCAGTCGGGTAGGCGCCAGCTGGTTAGATTGCTTAAAAGTGACAGTCCCATGTCAGTATGTTTACTGACATATAAAACAACCCGCGATTGACGAAATTGTGTCAGACCTGTGGAGCTAGCAAGTTACAGCGTCTTAAAAATGTATTGCGAACATTAGCCAGCGTTCATAAACCTCCAACTTTTGCACTTATTCTTGAGGCGTAGTTTACCTTTAAAACTCTGGCCGTCATTAAGCATTGTTATAAATTAGATATTCTTATTTCTTTCTCTAGTAGTCTCTTCAGTTATATTTGCTTTCCTTTTCTCGTTCATATCCGTAGTCTTTGTTACAAGAGATTTGAGATGGGAGAAGTTTTTCGCGAAATTGCACTGATGTTTAACGCACCATAAAGCCATTGTACACTTGACTTGTGTAGGATATTCCAAATGCGAAAAACTTTCTACGAGCGACCTCCACAAAAATGGCCTCTCTTTCAGAGTTATGATCTTCAAAATAAAATTCTATCCTTCCTGAGTCACAAAGCAAAATTGCCTTCTCCTTTGTGTATGTGTGTGAGTGAGAGAGAGAGAGAGAGAGAGAGAGAGAGAGAGAGAGAGAGAGAGAGAGAGAGAGAGAGAGAGAGAGAGAGAGAGAGAGAGAGAGAGAGAGACTTTGCCGCAATATCTCGAATGTACTCCTCGAGCAATATCAAAGTGTAGCAGAGTATCGTATACCAGATTTTGCTTTATCTACTAGGTACCTACTTACAGTAAGTAGAGAATGTATTGTATTCTAGCCAAACATTTGATACAGATATAAATGTTTCGACATTCCAAATTTAAAAAAACACACACGTTCAGAAAACGTGCGTCTGTCTGTAAACAGCATAACTCAGAATCAAACATGGTGTTTAAGTTAAAACATTTGCCAAAGAAATAAAGGTTTTCAAGAACATCCGTCATTCTAAAGTAACCTTTAAATGAAAATGTTTATTGGAAAAATTTTAATTTTCTAAAAATGAATAACAATTTTGATTAAAATACCATATGTTAAGATATTTTCATGACAAATGAAATGTGTGTCTTAAATTTTCTAGGAAAAGCCTTTAAAATCCTCTTCATTCTGGATGACTTTTCTATAACTAGTTAACTGTAAACCAATCTTATTAGATTATTAAAATACAATTTATGTGAAATACACATTCTGTGGAGTTAACCATTTAGATAATTCAATGAGTTTTCAAATGCTTATGGTAGATACTTTTGTCAAATAGGAAAGCAGTCTTTTTGTTTTATTTTTCCTTTCCTTTGTAAAGTCTTAGCCCTATAAATAGAATGGGGTTTCAAAGTAATTACATAGTGATTATATCTTAAAGGATTTGATTTACGGTTAAAGTCTAATGTATTTCATCATTCTCTTTGTACTTACAAGGAAATGCACAATAAGATAATGTCTGCAAATTATTTGTCTCAATTTACATGAAAAAATAAGCGTTTATAGGAAAATTCTGTGGAAGAGTAGAGAGTGTAATGTGAGATCAACACATCAGATTTATTAAAGTTCATTCTGTATGAATTTCTACTGATAATTTGAGTAAGGTTACTCACAACAATGGAACATTTTAATGCACAAAAGTATAAGAAGTATCAAAAGTTGAGGAAAGGCATTGGAAATACATACAGGACAGTGTAGTTAGCGTTTAATTTGCCAGGGGATTAAACTCTAAAGGGTTCTCCGAGCAAAAGGCACACGATGTAACTGAAGTTGCAACTTCTAGGTATTTTTGACATAAGCAATAATTTGTTAATGGTTTTAAAACTTTTAATATTCTAGGTGTACCTTGGAGCCCCGTTGAGTTTTCGCAACTTTAAAAAGTGTTATACTGAGCTACCTGTTTTAAAATTACAAAATTGTGCCTTAGGCTCAGGTCATTACCAATTATGATCAAGAAACTGAAATTGCATGTCTCCTCAGTAAAATGTGAGCCACGTATTCTGCAAATACTAGGTCGACCTCTCAATAAATTTATTTGAAAATATAGAAAATAATCTAACCTTGTCTATTACTTCCAATAATTGGATGAATATTAATTAAAATTCATTAATTATTATTTCTTTAATATACTTAATTAATATTTATTTTGAAAACAAATTTAAGATATATATTTCCCTTTGTATTTTCATGGGTTTCTTGGTCGGTAGGCGATTATTGAGTTAGTTTCTCCTCCCCTACCATTTCATTTCCCTAATTTTCGTTTTATTCGTTTCCTTCTCGTGTTTTAGGTATTCTTTTAGGTTTAGTGGTGTATGGCGCACAGATGGCGCGGAAGGTTGCTCTAGTCCCCATTGGAATTAAAGAGCTCTTTCTTTCGAAAGGTCATTCTTCATCCTCTCTAAGCAGATTCATCAGTGGCACAGGTTTTTGAGCCTCGACTTCCGCGCGCCTCTGTGGCCTGTATACTCCCGTGTTTCCTTGACTTCATTCCTTCCTCACAGTATAACTAAGTATACTCTGTGCGCAGGATATCGCTTGAGTTCTATACCCTATACCCTATACCCTATGACAAAAGTTTTTTTTTTAAAAAAGGCAACAGAAATAAATATTTTGGAAGTGATAAAACTCACAAAAGTGTGTTTAATATAGATCGTGTGTTCTAACATAAGAGGCATTTTTAGTGTGCTACGTTTCTCTTATCTTATACTTAATCAATTATATAAAAGTATAGAAATTCCATTGAGAATAAAGATGACCACAGGATATTACCAAAATTTTAGATATACATACATTTTATTTGCTCTGTAAATATATATTTACAGCATTAACTTATAACGTTTAGCCGTTTTTGGGAAAAGAAAGACAGCTTCGTGTAAACAATAATTTGACGGGGGTGTTTCTGCTGACTATATGTCAACCTTAGGATGATGTCTGTTGAGTTCTCACTATCAGGTCACTTTCTTTCGTGACTTAATGAAATGCACGCGAAGCTTCACTAGCTGAGGAGTGTCTCTAATCTCTCGCAGCTGTGGTACGTGACAACTATCGTCTATACCTCACTCGGAGAACGAATTGAATAATAATAATAATAATAATAATAATAATAATAATAATAATAATAATAATAATAATAATAATAATAATAATAATAATAATAATAATAATAATAATAATAATAATAATAATAATAATAATAATAATAATAATAATAATAATAATAATAATAATAATAATAATAATAATAATAATAATAATAATAATAATAATAATAATAATAATAATAATAATAATAATAATAATAATAATAATAATAATAATAATAATAATAATAATAATAATAATAATAATAATAATAATAATAATAATAATAATAATAATAATAATAATAATAACAGTGCCCGCCTCGGTAGCGTGGTGGTAGCATGTCTGCCTCATGTTCAAGAGGTCCCGAGTTCGAATCTCGGTCAGGGTGAGTTACCTTGGATAAGGTTTTTCCGGGGTTTTCCCTTATCCTGATAGACGAATGTCGGGTAACTCTAAGCTCCATGGACCCCGAATTCATTTGAGCATCATTTCATCAATTTCATCCATCGTTCGATATGACTTAACGTTGGAGGACGAAAAAACAAAAAAACAAAAGATTGAATAATACAGTATAAAAACAAGTTGCTAACTATGGAACACGCTGGTTCATATAGTCCTTGGGCTTCTAGACAGGAAGAAGGCTCCCGTTATCCTTCCATAAGACTTGTAATTTGCTCATTTCCTCACAGACCAATCGATAATATAGCAACAACACAATATCGAATTGGGAATGGACCCAACAGTTTTATTTTGTATTGAGAAGATGCCAAAAGATTCATTTGATATGAGATTAATAGGTGAAGCACAACACATACTTACTACTGTTATAGCCAAGTAGATGTCTGATGTGTTGTAGTCACTGACTTTCTCTAATCAGTCTTCTTTCAAAAATTGCTAGAAACAGATAAACCTATATAATGTATAAAAGATTACAATAATGTAAAGTAATACACAGATCATTTCGAAAGACGGTCCTTTGGTTAGTGCCTTTGAAATAGTTTTCTTTCCTGCACACGAAAACGAGTTCTGATGGCTCAGGCGGTTTCGTCTGTAGCCGGCATTTGGAAGGACCGGGTTCGATTCCCGTGGCCGATCTATTTGACCCGTGGGTTATTTTGGAGGTTTTCCCGCGACGCCATGCGAGTGGTTGGTAGGTTGATTACATCCCCCGAATTTCCCCGCTATCATTTCACATTATCTCACATCTGGTGGTCTCTTTCAGGGTAGAAGTGTCGACGGGTTTCTCGACGATACATGGCAGGATGATATGCTATGAGTAAATCCTTGCTCCTCCCATAGGTCGGTTGCCCGGCCTAGTGGTGGGGCTGCTTCCGAACCAGAGAAGGGTGGGATGTCCGTTGTCCTGGCCTGCCAGAAGAGTTTCTATATAGTAGAATGTATGGACCCTGGCCTCTGTACTGTCGTGGCTCCTTGGGACGGCCACCTTCTGTCTCCCCTCGCCTCAACCTTCCTGTCGGAGATGTCCCTAATTGGCGGTATAGGTACAATAGACCGCATTTGGGTCTCCATGACGAATCTCCTTCGTAAAGTAGTCCCGTCCTGTACACGAAAAATAAAAAATTCTAGTAAAAAAGAATATCTCGAAAATGACTATCAAAATACGGTTTACCAGTAAATCTAAAGTAATTGGGAATGAAGAGAAAATTCAATATGCACATTACATACATTTCAAATTAAAATACTTAATCAAAATCATAAACACCGCTTTTGAGAATGACAAAATTTTCGTAAGATGTTCCATTTAAAGGACTGAGAATCTTCATGTTGCATCCTGTTCACAGACACACACTCCCGGTACTTTTTCTAAAAATGTCTCTGTCGTACTCAGGGAACCTGAAATGTCGGTATCGAATAATTGAGTATAACGTTAGTACGTCTGCCTCGCTGTATAAAGTGCCATAAATACGTACGTTTGTTCATGTTTTATAGCTTACAGCGAGAACGCTTCTGCACTTCACTACGTCATTTAACACCAATGCTACAAGTCGTAATCTTTACTGCAGCAATGTCATTACAACCAATTTGTTATTATCAAGTTACTGACGGAATCCGCAGTCTGCTTCGCGTTATCCCTTTCACTTTCATATCTGTTCATGTAGTGTTTACAAAATCAGAATTTATTACTTCTCTAACCAGACGTATATTTTTATTTTGTGTTATTATTCCTGTGTTTGCCGCCTTTTGTGTTTGGAACATATTACTCGTTGCAGTGGTTCTTTTTTGGATTTTTGGTGCACCGGAGGTGTCCCGCAGGAGTTCATTATCAATATATCTACTTACTTTGGATTGCAGCTTTTAAACACAAAAACTACCGGTTTGAACCCGCGACCTTGAGATCAGTAGGCGAGCACCTAATGAACTGAGCCACCCAGACCGAGTGCAAGGAAATATGTATAAAAAGATCTGTACTTATGTTTATCTCGATTGAGGTGAAGCAGAAGTATAAACCTTCTTCATTAAGAATAATTTATTAAATAATTGATAGGGAAAGCTATGTGAATGTAACATATATCTTTTTTATCAAATTTCAGTAGACACTGGTGATGTGAGGTTGATATAATCCTTTTTAACATTATCTACTTTTACCTACAGTATCCGAGCGAGGTGGTAACGTGTAAGGCAGTATTTCTCAAACTCTTCTGCCTCAAGGACCCTCTTATCATCTAACTACTTGTTCGCGGACCCCCATAGTTCGGCAATCAATTTATATAAACGAGACGACTTTTGGTTGAATGTTATAATTTTTGTATCCAGATTCATTGAACCCTATTTTACTTCTTCTTCTTCTTCTTCTTCTTCTTCTTCTTCTTCTTCTTCTTCTTCTTCTTCTTCTTCTTCTTCTTCTTCTTCTTCTTCTTTCTCTAACTCCTTTGTGCTCTTAAGCGTGGAGTACAAGCCTCTTCTACCCATTTCCTCCATTTTTCTCGGCCCATCATCATTCTCTTCATTTCTGTCTTGGTTTTCCCTCTATCCTTCCCCAACTTCTCAATGTATCCCTGATAAAACATGCGTGGCCTTCCCCTAATTCTTTTACCTTCTGGTCTTGCTTCTAAATATTGTTTGGGTTTTCTTTCTTCTGACATGCGGAGTACATGTCCATACCATTTAAGTTGTCTTTTTTTCTAATATTTCTCTAACGGAGTGTGTACCCAACTCTTCCCTTATTGTTACATTTCTAATCATATCTCTTCTTGTCTTCCCCACAGCTCGTCTTAAAATATCTAATTTCCATAGCTGTTATTTTGCTTTCTTGTTTCTGTAGGAGAGTCCAGCTCTCAGCTCCACATAATAGAATTGGTAGTATTATTGTTTTAAATACTATAATTGTTGT
The DNA here is from genome assembly GCA_030765055.1 of Mantis religiosa. Classification (NCBI taxonomy): domain Eukaryota; kingdom Metazoa; phylum Arthropoda; class Insecta; order Mantodea; family Mantidae; genus Mantis; species Mantis religiosa. Next base: position 85,476,254 of record CM060952.1, on the reverse strand, counting down.
ATCTTTTGTTATTTCCTTTCTTCCAACAATAGTATTATTAATCTGATAGTAGACCGCATTGGCCTTTCTTATTCTGTTTAAAATTTCCTGCTCTGTTTTTCCATCCTTATTTATAATAGTACCCAGGTATTCATAACTGTCTACCTGTTCTAAGATTTCATCATTACATTTAATTTTAACTTCTTCTTTCCTTCCTATATACATGGTTTTACTTTTGGATATGTTTAATTCTAAACCTTTTCTAGTTAATTCTTCTTTCCATTCATTTAGCGCTAATTGTAAATTATTATTACTATTTGCTATTAATATGACGTCATCAGCATATATCAACGATTGTGCTCAAACTGGTCTTAAATTTCTATATCCTATCATAGTTCTTGCTGTTCTTCTTTTGCAAATTTTCCATATTTCATCCATCACAATAATAAATAAGAGTGGGCTGAGGCTATCTCCTTGTTTAACTCCTCTATTCATCATAAATGGTTCTGATTCTTGTCCATCTAATCTTTTTTTTTTTTTTTTTTTTTTTTTTTGCTTTAACTACTATGGTTATATCGGCGGCCGTTCTCCTTTGGAACATACTGAAGGTGTTAACTCGTTATCTTTGGTTTTTAATCATTACATCACGCACACATTCACACTCTCATTCATACTTCCAGACTCTGGGGAAGATGGGGAATTATCTTGGTCGGAGAAAAATCCCCACCCCTACCGCCGGGAATCGAACCCGGGACCCCTAGCACGGTAGGTAGGTGCTTCCATCTAATCTTATTATCCCTTTTGGTTCTTGATAAACTGATTGTATTGCTTCAATAAAATTCATAGGTACTTTTTGTTCTTTAGAGCTCTCCAAATTTCTTCCCTAGGTATTGAATCAAATGCTGCTTTCAAATCTGGAACAGGACTTATGTCGAATCGTGTAGAAGGATGGTGAATTATGCCCCTCGTTGAGGTGACCATTTGGAACAGGGTTGGAATTGAGGGTTCTTGAATTCCCAGCTTACCTCGGCGTGGCTTCAGTCGGTTGAGCAAGATATCTTCTTTTACAGGGGTGGTACGGCGGAAGGAAATTTTACGTAAAATGAGTTATCATTTTCCTTTGTATTAAATAATGTAGAAACTTTTATTTCCTTACTTCAATTAACACCAGTTCGAACTAAATGTATGATACAATATTTATAACACTATTCTTACACAAGATTCACTTGATGTGACGCGTTTATCTGGATGCGTGCAAGAATCAGAAGTTTTATACGTTTGTTCACTACCGTGTATAATAACTAAATTGTGCGTCTTCTAGCGATGATGTTTAATGTAAAGATTCTCCAGTTATACTCGATGATTGTGACGAGAATAAACTTTTACTCTTCCGCACACAACGGCGTTTAAGAAGAGAACCTTACATCCTTTCACGGCGACTGTTAGGAGAAGAATGACCAGTTCCGCTTCTTCTTCACATTAGCATTTCGCTAATAGTTCGATCCCTCTAGAGGAATATTGAATATCCTCCATGGCAACGTAAAATCTTCTATATCTGATTGGTCCACGTTTTACGATATACGCGTCACACCAATCACAAATAAGTTTGTTATTCCACACTTTTGTGACGTCATTTCCACTTACATAGCTTCTCTGTGCGTGACTCACTCTACATAACCTCACATAATACAATATTTGAAACTCTTTGGGGACAACATAAAATAACTGTTTCAGATGCCCCTCTTCAGAATATATGGAAAATTAACTTAAATCTTCCAATAATATTGTTCCATATATTCTGAAGAATGCCCCAATAATTAAACATTATTACAACAATGAACAATTAATACAATTTAAAATAACAATATAAAATCAGAAATTATTCGAACACAATAATAATAAACAAAACATTTTTCAGTAATTCATAAACATATTATTTTTTTTTTTTTTAAATCATTTATTCTTGTGAGTGTCAAGGCTTTTGAATGGTTTTAAAAGTGTTTTGTGATATTTTCCTATCATTTTATTATCATCGTCTCTTAATTCGTACGTATGATCCCCAAATTTTCTTACTATTTTATATGGACCTTTATATAACAAATTCATTCTCCAATAGGATTTGATTTTAGAACTGGAGATATTAAATGTCTTTACGAGAACTTTATCATTTATTTCAGGATTCCATTTCGCTCCTTTTCTTTGTATCTTTGATAATCTTTTCTCTGCTTTTTCTTTTATTCTTCGAAATGCTTCAGCACACTTTTCTTCTTCATTCAATTCCATTTCATCTACTTTTAAGGTTGTTGGTGCTTTTATTACTAGAGGTTCAGGTTGTAGTCCAGTCATTAATTCGATTGGTGAAAATTTGGTAGTAGAGTTTGGGGTATTGTTAATGATTTTCTCAATAATATGGCAGTATTTGTACCAGCCTCGGTGGTTAGAATGACACAGAATTCTGAAATACAAGCCCAAATCACGCATCACTCTCTCGCAAGGATTTCCTTGGGGAAAATATGCTGAAGAGTAATACATCTTAATGTTATTGTTCTTCATTTCTGAAGTAAACAATTTACTCCGGTGAACCGTTGCGTTGTCTGATAATATTGCCTTTATTGGCCCATACTTTGGTATCCAATCTTTTAAAATTTTATTTCCATTTTCTAGCATATCGTTTATTACTTCAGATGCTTGTTGTCTAATAGTGATAGGCACAGGTCTACTTTTATGAGTATAAGGAGCAATGTCGTTCACCTTAAATGTATGTATGTACTTATTACACAATCCAGGTTTCGTACTAAAAACGTTCCTGTTCTTTAGTATACATAACCTCAACTGTTCTCTTTGCGCGTGATTTAAATTGTATGTTTTCCCTAACTTTTCTTTCAAAGTTCTTTGGAATATCATTTCTTCCTCTTCTTGTTTTCGCTCGGTGTCGGTATTTAATGTGTTTATTTGGCAACAATGATCTCCAAGGTCAAACGTCTCATTTTCTTTATTATTTAAAAGTAAATTCTCTTTACCACTATCATCTTCTTCATTATTAATTATATCTTCTTCGTATAATATTATATTTTCTACAAAAAACCTATCATTATTTATACTATCCTTCTCATCCTCTTTTAATATAATTTCTTCTAACAAATTTATTTTTATTACTTCATTATCTCCTTTGACCTTCATTTCATGTTTTTCGAAATCTATCACACTTTGCCAACCATACAATACATCATTGCCAATAATAATATCACGAGCTAAGTTTGGTATTACCAATACGATAAAATTGAAATTCCAATCATCTATTCGCGCAGGAATTAACGCTTGATATTTAACTTTATCTTTCTTTTTCCCAATAGCTGTGCTACAGTATACATTACACACGTTTAAATATTCAATCCTAAACTTGGATAGTAATTCCTTGAATAAGTTCTCACTTATTACTGATGAACTAGCTCCTGTGTCTATCAATACTTTATATTCGCTATCGCCTATACGAAGGTTAATCTGAGGTGGATTTACTAATTCCCGATCTTTACTTCTGGAGAGAGTGAGCTTATCTTCTGGTAAATTTTGAATTTTGGTTTTGCCCTGTGTCATTTCTACCGAACCACTTTCCAAGGCACAAAATGATTTGGTACTCAGTTTTCCGCATTAGTGCGGTCGGTAGTTACACTAGCATTTAGGTTGGTACTACCGTTATTTATTTCTCTTTCTATTCCTTGAGTCTGTGTTCTTTCTAGGTTATTGTCTGCCCTTTCAAACCTAGGACCCCTAAAATCTCTTAATGAAGAGTCTTCGATGCTAGTTCCTCTTCCTCTACTTGGATAACCCGTTCTAAAGTTATTTCCCCTGTAAAACCTCAGTTGATTCACCTGATTACTCCTCACATTTCCCACAGGTTGGTCATTATTATAATTCCTCCTAGGAGTATTTGGTATTCTCCTTCCTATACCTGGCACTACCGATTCATATGTCTTTCTGGGGTTGTACTCTCTTCGTTCATAGTTGTCTCTTGAACGTGCCCCGCCCCAATTTTGGTTAAAACTATTTTGGTTTTGGTTAGTATGGTTGTGATTTTCCCTGAATGTTGGTTTTACTTCCAGTCTATTTACTTGCTTTTGTTCTATATGAGTCTTGTCATGATCAACTTGACTATGATTAGAATCAGAATTAAGGTTATGAGCCTCAAACTCTGATAATAGCTCAATCATATCAGTAAAGTCGACGGGCTTAGCCACAATTAGGTGGTTTCTAATGTGTGGTGGATAATGTCGTATTAGCATATTCACGATCTCGGTTTCCGACATATCTGGATTCACAAGTTTACTTTTGTTAGCAAGTTTTAGGAAATATTCAGTCATGGACACACCCTTCTTGAACTCGAATTTACCAGTGGCCAGTTCGACTTTAATTCTTCTCTGTCTTTCTGGACCCCAGAACCTATTTATAAACACATTCCTAAACATACTATACGTTTCATGTGATGCTAGTGTTAACCTCAGCCATTCTAAAGCATTTTTCTTCAAACACCTTTTAACAATCATCATCCTAAATTCATTTGGAATCTTTTTAATTTTAAAATATTCTTCTAATTCCTTTAGAAATATTTTGGGATTGTCTCCCGATTCTTCTTCGAAAGTAGGTGGACTTATGTCATGCAACAAATAATTTGTACAATTTGTGTTACCTTGACTGTGTAACTGTGTATGTGTGTGCATGTTTTGTATTTGTCTATTACCATTTACTTCACAATCAGGTGACAAAGATTCTGTATCGTCACTCTCCAAATAATTCTCTAAGTTTTGTACAATATTACCTGAATTACCAGGTGAGTCAATACATGTAATATTCTTAGATTTTATTACCCTCTGGTTCTCAGAAATTTTGCTTGCCTGTAATGCAATCACAACTTGATTCAGCTTGATAATGCTTTCTTTCTCTCTCTCAAAACTTTCCTGTGCCAAATCTATTCTTGTAATCATTTCACTATTCAACTTACTGACCTCATCATATTTAACTTTTAGTTCATCTTGTTGTGTTTGCACCTCAGTAGCCATTAGTTTAACATCATTTCTGATACTATTTACCTCTCTTACAAAATTATTCTGTATTTCAATATTTTCCTCATGGTATTTCCATGAATTATCTAATAAGACTACATCTATTTCTTGTCTTATTCTATTCTGTAATTCCCCTATTTCTACTTTTTGTTTTTCTACAAATTCTACTTGTTGTTGCTTAAGGATTTCTGACTCCTTAGCCAATTCACTTCTGATATCTTTTACTACATTTTCCTGACTTATTTTCATTTCCTGAAACATCTCTTTTAACTTAGACATTTCTCCATCATGAGATTCTATTTTCTGTTTTAAAGATTTTATGCCTTCTCTACACTCTTCTCTTCCTTTCTCAATTTCATTTCTTAGGTTACCTAAACCTTGATCTATCCTAGCTTCTAACTTCTCTGAATTTTGATCTACCTTTTCTGAATTTTGATCTACCTTAGCATTTAAATTATCCATTTTAGCATCAAAATTACTCATCATTTTCTCTAACCTGTCTATTATCATTTCATTAACTTTACTCTGCATAATTTCTGTTCTACTTGTTCCTGCATCATCACTAATCATTCCTTCCACTACTTCCCTGACTTCTTGTATTTCTGCTCTCTTATCACTAACTAGTCTTTCCACTCCTTCCCCAACATTTTTATTCTTATTGTCTGTTAATTTTTTACCTTCCATTTTAGGTAATATTTTTCCCTTTCTTAATAACATAAAAAAAATGAAAATTATAATTTTGTCACTTTTTCTATTAATTATCTATTAAGATTTTCCTTACTCACTTTTCTTCTTTCTTCTTTCTTGATTCGAAGTTACCTGTCCATTACACTATTTATTCTCCTGCGGTGTAATCCTCCTTCTGCCTATTCGAGCCATACAGTTGGGCGCCATTTTGGAACTGGATTTTGGTCGAATCGTGTAGAAGGATGGTGAATTATGCCCCTCGTTGAGGTGACCATTTGGAACAGGGTTGGAATTGAGGGTTCTTGAATTCCCAGCTTACCTCGGCGTGGCTTCAGTCGGTTGAGCAAGATATCTTCTTTTACAGGGGTGGTACGGCGGAAGGAAATTTTACGTAAAATGAGTTATCATTTTCCTTTGTATTAAATAATGTAGAAACTTTTATTTCCTTACTTCAATTAACACCAGTTCGAACTAAATGTATGATACAATATTTATAACACTATTCTTACACAAGATTCACTTGATGTGACGCGTTTATCTGGATGCGTGCAAGAATCAGAAGTTTTATACGTTTGTTCACTACCGTGTATAATAACTAAATTGTGCGTCTTCTAGCGATGATGTTTAATGTAAAGATTCTCCAGTTATACTCGATGATTGTGACGAGAATAAACTTTTACTCTTCCGCACACAACGGCGTTTAAGAAGAGAACCTTACATCCTTTCACGGCGACTGTTAGGAGAAGAATGACCAGTTCCGCTTCTTCTTCACATTAGCATTTCGCTAATAGTTCGATCCCTCTAGAGGAATATTGAATATCCTCCATGGCAACGTAAAATCTTCTATATCTGATTGGTCCACGTTTTACGATATACGCGTCACACCAATCACAAATAAGTTTGTTATTCCACACTTTTGTGACGTCATTTCCACTTACATAGCTTCTCTGTGCGTGACTCACTCTACATAACCTCACATAATACAATATTTGAAACTCTTTGGGGACAACATAAAATAACTGTTTCAAATCTAAGAATCCTAAATAAATAGAACCCTATTTTACACAGTGGTATATTAGGGTTAGAGTTGATGCATAAAAATATACAATTTTAACAAACATATTTTAAATACTAGAAGGAAGAAATTATGTTTTAATCTGATGCATATTAATTTAAACTTATTTCAGACGTTTAAACACTGAGTTTATAAACATCATGAAGTTCTTATACTGTTTGGCTTCATTAGCAAGGATGTGAGCGGAGCAGAAAATTCAGTTCCTAGAGAGTCTACCTTGAATATTAATTCTTGTCTTTCTCTCCAGAAAATGGGACAACAGAAAAGGAGATGAACCACAGTTTGAAATTCTTCACCACACATGCACTTGGGGTTAGATGTTAAGTGAAAACGTGACAAGTATCCACCAAATTTACCATGTCCACTTAAAAATAGTGTCAAAACAAAATTTGGTACAAGAGTTTCACATTTTCCTCTGTCATATACACTAGGGAAAAACAATGTTCTTGTTAAACTTCCATTTCGAGTTGTTAGCCATTTTTGGTTCCATTCTTCAAGAATATGTTGATGTATTATTCTCCTTACATTAGAAATAGGACATAAAGAGTATGTCACAGAAAGATTGGATTCTGCAGCCTTCTTAGCCAAGCAATCAGCTCTCTCGTTACCTAAACTTCCACTAATGTTATAATTATAACATTGACTGTTATAATTGGAATTTAAATAATTACTGTATGTATGATTTAAGATATTTTCTTGTATACTTAGTTTTAAATTTAATTAATAATCAATAAAAAAAATTAAAGTTAAACTAGATAAAATAAACTTGTGGATGAAATGTATTTTAAATAAAAAATATATCTTACATTGTCTTTATTAAAATTAATTCTTTTCACTTTGAAGTAAATTTTATACAAGTTTGCCCAACTAGATGTTTTATTTAACTTTAGCCTTACATCAGTAAAAATTTGAAATTCCACATTCTTTGAATTATCCAAGGATTAATAACATTAGGCACATGTTATAAAAATGAATTTATTTTCCATGTCTAGGAACTATTTTTATACATATAGAAAGTTGTTCGTAATGTTCTGTAACAACCATTTGACCATTTCAACAAAGTTAGTATTGGGTTACTAAAAAAATCAGTTTACGTAGCAAAAGTTTGAAACTTCGTTCTTTGGAATGTATTAATGTGAACAATGCAACTGTTTTCATTGGATAAGTTCAGTTAAGCTGGGCTTAATGTTAGTGATTTTTACTCAATGGCTTGATGTTGCACAACACTGAAAATGTTTGCTCACGTTAGTTCTCGGAAGCAGCAAGTCTGGGAATGTTTCAGGTCCTTCATCTGCTATATGCGTGTCACTGTTGCCTTCATCAGCTGTATCAATGGCACTGCGCCCTTTTCCTTCAATATTCATATTCTCGAAATAACATTCATCACGATTCATCATCAACTTGGGCTGATCATATTGAAAACATATGCGGAAAAATTAGTAAATCATTATATCTCTTAGGATATTTTAGCAAGTACAACAATACAAATATCCTAAAATTAATATACTAATGATGTATCTATCCATATCTAATCTATGGAATAGAAATATGGGGTTCAGCAGCCAAAACACACATGGATAAACTGCTTATTTCCCTAAAGATGAATGCTGGTAACTAAGCTCTATGTACCCTGTACTCATTTGAACATCATTTCATTCGTCGTCCGATATGACTTAACGTTGGAGGTTTTCCCTTATCCCTAAAGATGAATGTCTGGTAACTAAGCTCTATGTACCCTGTACTCATTTGAACATCATTTCATTCGTCATCCGATATGACTTAACGTTGGAGGTTTTCCCTTATCCCTAAAGATGAATGTCTGGTAACTAAGCTCTATGTACCCTGTACTCATTTGAACATCATTTCATTCGTCATCCGATATGACTTAACGTTGGAGGTTTTCCCTTATCCCTAAAGATGAATGTCTGGTAACTAAGCTCTATGTACCCTGTACTCATTTGAACATCATTTCATTCGTCGTCCGATATGACTTAACGTTGGAGGTTTTCCCTTATCCCTAAAGATGAATGTCTGGTAACTAAGTACCCTGTACTCATTTGAACATCATTTCATTCGTCATCCGATATGACTTAACGTTGGAGGTTTTCCCTTATCCCTAAAGATGAATGTCTGGTAACTAAGCTCTATGTACCCTGTACTCATTTGAACATCATTTCATTCATCGTCCGATATGACTTAACGTTGGAGGTTTTCCCTTATCCCTAAAGATGAATGCTGGTAACTAAGCTCTATGTACCCTGTACTCATTTGAACATCATTTCATTCGTCGTCCGATATGACTTAACGTTGGAGGTTTTCCCTTATCCCTAAAGATGAATGCTGGTAACTAAGCTCTATGTACCCTGTACTCATTTGAACATCATTTCATTCGTCGTCCGATATGACTTAACGTTGGAGGTTTTCCCTTATCCCTAAAGATGAATGCTGGTAACTAAGCTCTATGTACCCTGTACTCATTTGAACATCATTTCATTCGTCGTCCGATATGACTTAAAGTTGGAGGTTTTCCCTTATCCCTAAAGATGAATGTCTGGTAACTAAGCTCTATGTACCCTGTACTCATTTGAACATCATTTCATTCGTCATCCGATATGACTTAACGTTGGAGGTTTTCCTTTATCCTGAAAGATGAATGTCTGGTAACTAAGCTCTATGTACCCTGTACTCATTTGAACATCATTTCATTCGTCGTCCGATATGACTTAACGTTGGAGGATTTCCCTTATCCCTAAAGATGAATGCTGGTAACTAAGCTCTATGTACCCTGTACTCATTTGAACATCATTTCATTCGTCGTCCGATATGACTTAACGTTGGAGGTTTTCCCTTATCCCTAAAGATGAATGCTGGTAACTAAGCTCTATGTACCCTGTACTCATTTGAACATCATTTCATTCGTCGTCCGATATGACTTAAAGTTGGAGGTTTTCCCTTATCCCCAAAGATGAATGTCTGGTAACTAAGCTCTATGTACCCTGTACTCATTTGAACATCATTTCATTCGTCGTCCGATATGACTTAAAGTTGGAGGTTTTCCCTTATCCCTAAAGATGAATGCTGGTAACTAAGCTCTATGTACCCTGTACTCATTTGAACATCATTTCATTCGTCGTCCGATATGACTTAACGTTGGAGGTTTTCCCTTATCCCCAAAGATGAATGTCTGGTAACTAAGCTCTATGTACCCTGTACTCATTTGAACATCATTTCATTCGTCGTCCGATATGACTTAAAGTTGGAGGTTTTCCCTTATCCCTAAGGATGAATATCTGGTAACTAAGCTCTGTGCGAGCAATATAGGTGGTTGGAAAGGGCACAATATACATCCTTTGATAACAAGTTCAACAACTTCCCATCCTTTGCTGTTAAATAACTATTACTTGATCCTGTTCTTTTTCCGAAAGGCTATCAATGCTTTTTATGTCTTATTTCTCGAAATGATACTTTACCCACTCATTATGATTATTTGCCGGTGCTGTAAAGTACTTACTCAAAGTTTTTGATAGGCCGTTCAGGTATTTCGCTATGGCTTCTTCAATATTTTTAAGCAAAGTTTCTTCTGATGAAGTCAGAAGTTGTTCCAAAATAGGAAAGGAGAACCGATTTCTTTTCTACATGACCCTTCCACGCTTAAAGTTTTCCTATCATTGCTTCAATTTTCTCATGAACTGTAAAAACATCTGGTTTTAGTCCTTGCAGTTTATGGTTTAGTTCATTTAAGTGTAGAAGATACTAGCTGGATATGCCACTTTGCACAACCATTCAAAGTCATACAGTCGCTTGCTGAGCGGAAACTTTTCGTGTTTGCTGTCTTCAAAAAATAGCCTCACTTCATCACGTAATTCAAAAAATCGCGATATAACATTTCCATAAGAAAACCAGGGAACGTCTGTGTGCAAGAACAGTTGTTCGCTTCCCATTTCTTCACATGGTTTCTTGAATATCCGTGAGTTAAGAGGATGGGCTTTAATGTAGTTCACAATTTTAACCAGCTCTTCGAATGTTTCTTTCAAATATGGCGGATTTTCTTTACAGCCAAAGCCTCTCTGTTTTATCGAGCAAATGAGTCAATTAATCTCAGGTCCGAAAGCTCAAATCAAGCTTCCAATCCAGTGTTGTGTCCAGACATCGACGGCTCCATCGGTGCTTATGCCTACACAAACTTTCCACTCAAGACCTTACTCTGAAGTAAATCCATCAAGTCTCTTAAATACATCCTCAGCAATGTTATGCAAGACTTCCCTACAAAACAATAGGTCTTCAACATGCTCTTTCTTGTGTTCGTAGCGAATAAAAGCTAACAAATGAGACTTGTCAGTGAAATCAGTACTTTTCTCAAGTTGTAAAGCATACATTGTTCTGACTTTAACCTCATAATTAGCTGGTTCAGGACATTTTGAGACATATCAACAATTCTAGGTTTAACTGAATCATTTGATAGTGGGACTGTGTTCAGCTCTTTGGCAGCTGAGTCACCAATCATTATGCTACACAACTTTTTAGCTGCTGGCAATATTAATTCCTCTGCAATGTTATAAGGCTTGCCACATATAGCAATGAGTAGCGCTACTTCATAAGAAGCTAGTGTTGCTTTTTCACTACTGGTTCCTGTAGACATTTTTTCTGTTCTAGATTTCCAGCTCGAACAAATCCTAAACTTAAGTATGCATTGCTGTATTTTCGCCGTTTTACTTTTCACAGCTCAGAACAACGGCTTCTAGTGAAACTAGTAGGCTCGCTAATACAACTTCCCTCTTGATCGCCAGTTATTGTAGGCTTAAAGTCTGTAGTCTGTAACCAACGATTCATGTTGAACCACGCGAATATATTCTCACGATTCACACTTACAAACTGTCAGAACAATAAAACACTATCATCGCTGGCTTCAATGCAGCGAGAACGACTGGTCTGTTGTGCGTGAGTACGTGTATCCGGTGTCAGTGACAGTGCTGACTCAGACCTGCGCGCGCAGCTTTGGCTGCCTTCACCCGCACCGCAGCTAACCGCTCACGCTCAGTGCGGTTGCATTACTGCTTCTATAACGCTATACTACACACTCCCAACTGTTACGTTGGTTGCACTTCTCAGCTGTGTTACATTGGTACGACATAGCTGTATAAAAATGTTAAGTAAAACAAAAGTAATTGGGCACATAGCTATAATAAAAAAATGTTAAGTAAAACACTGGTGTAAGGCTCGCATTCGGAGCTTCTGGATTTGAATCTTGGCATATGTAACTCTAATCATTTTTTAAACTCTGGTTGTTCTTTCCCTCATTTCCTAAAATATCAATTTCACTTTCAGATTTTAGGTAGCCATAGGGCCTGAGCAGTGTCGTCGTGTCGGACAGTTGACCAGATGCTTGCTAGCTGAAAAGTTCTTTTCGGCCCTGCCAGATAGCAGCTTTCTCTGAATTATCTCAGGGGTCGAGTGATCCTTGCTTCCTCCAGAGGAAAGCCTTCTCTAAGCTGACTCATGTGCTCAGTCATGATCACAATGAAAGTTTATCTCCCTTAACAGCAACTGTATAAGAGAATAACCTTTTGTAAGAATAGAATAGAGAATGTCATGTGAATGTATCATATCATACTCTTATTCGTATAAGAGTGGCAAGGACTCCAACGGTAGCGTGGGTTCGATTCGAAGGTGTGTACGAAAATACTGAGATGGATTATATTGTGACTTTGTGGGTTCGTAGAATTAAAACTCCAATTTGCCGAAATTCTAAATGTTCTTTATTTCCGTAGAAATACACTGTTCACTTCTCACGTAACAACATTACCTCACATATACAACAGAATCTTCCAAGGTCGATGACAATAACAAACAGCGTTCAGCTCTCGTTACATCAATAACACTTTACAGCTAGCTGTTTTCTGCTTACTCACAACTCTTGTTTTACAACTGCCCGCTGGCGTGTCACAATCGCTTATATATCTCATTCATAAATTCGAGAGGTTTCTCGTACAAACCAGAAACCAACTTTTCTCTGTCAATCACGATATCACTAGAACCTTCCAAACGTGAAATCCTATCTGTGCCGGCAAGTCCGTTATCTTAGCTATCTTTAATTGCCGGCTCTTTGTGAACACTAGCCGCACTATCGTTAACTGCTTATGCAAGTTCTTTATTACCCTGGAACGCTATCCGCCGTCTGTTATCTACTTGCGCCGAAACTTTAATGCCCGCTACCGCTACAATATACTGCGGTAAACAAATGTTTTTGCCCCCCTTTCGTCTTACATTAGAGCAGGGTCAGACGCGTATACGGTTTCTGATGCATTGAGAAACCCTCTGTTCATAGGAGGGTAATTTGAGTAGCAACATTAAGAGCCCCACTGCGGTGTGCCTGACACCATCCGATACTGCCGAAATATATCTAGCCCTGGTCTCAGTCTTAAAAATTCCCCTCCATTTCTAATTAATATGGAGGTTTATCTTCACTGGTGGCATATATTTTGGAGACCTCTCAACGCATTAAAACAAAACAAAAAATCCCAAAAATCTCATATGTTCCTAATATCGTCTACTGTAGTCTAGCTGTGTACAGTGCTGCTACCACGCGATTAGTTTACTTACTGCGTACCTCTTCAGCAAAGAAGATCACTAAGGACGTTTCGTGAATTTGTGCCCTTTCGATATTCTTTTGCGAATTTTCTAAGACATTTCAGCCTAGTGAGTTATCAAACTACTCATACTTTTGCTAACATAGTATATAAGTCTCGTGATAGATTGTAATAGCCGTAATGTGATTGGTAGTATAAGAAATGAGTATTCTTTATTCTTTTGATACCAATGTTTTGGAGTTTGACTAGCCGGTTCTGTCTTTAACGTCTGCCATATTGTAAAGTTAGGAGGTTCGTAATATCGCCCACTACAGTGTTACTATTTTCGCCTACTGTGTGATATATGGAACAGTGCTTTGAAATAGGCCTTTTATTTTATTTTACAGATGCCAAAGCAAAGATGAAAGAACAGTGATAGTCACATGAAGGTGGCAATACAAGGTTTAACAGACACTTTTTCCTATAACTTTCAGATATTTACTGATGCTGACTTTGCAACTTCAACAATTTTCAAACTCAGAAGAAAGAGAAGTATTGTCTCAACAATCTTCCTCGCCGATGAGCCAGAACCATAATCATACTCAATGCATTGTCAGCAACTGTCACCATCGAAAAGTCAACCTTCACCAATGATAGATTAGCAACCATTGACATGGACAAGCTCAGTAGCTCTGCCTACTTCAGTATCACCAAAAGAAATCATGCTACTACCCAAATTTCTGTCTACACGACCAAGTGGAAGGCGTGAATCGGTTGCACTGATTAGAGGATCCCCCTTCAAAAATGCCGCCGTGGAGTTATTTAATAAAAAATATATTTAGTCTGGAAACACCTAGTAAACAAAGGCACACAAAAGCTCAGGAAACATAAAAAATAAAGAAAATAAGAAAAATTCAAAGAAGAGATGACGATATCTTTCTCCAGGAAGTTCAAAAACTGAAATAGAAGAGGAAGAGCCAACTTAGGTCTCAACCGATGATAACGACAGTAGCTGCTCTGATAGTGACAATACCGAAACTCCAATATGTAATAGAGTCTATTCTAATGGCTATTTCACACATACATCACTATCGTCGTATAGACCAATCAAGAACTAGGATTCGTCAAATACCAACCAAACGCTCATCTCACCCTGCATAATTATTATCGCTCAGCAATTATCACATGTTGCTTTACTGTTTGGTATAACGACCATGTGAGCAGTGAACGCAAGTGCGAGATTCGGGTGGCTGAAACTTTTGGCCAGGCGACAAGATACAAATAAATCTTTTAATACAGCAAGCAAAGCCAAAGAACAATAAGATAATTAAATGAAGTTTGTTATCGTACAAAACGAATAGGTGTTCAATCCAAATAATTGCAACCTTATTATAGTTTAAAATAATTGAAGTTTGTTGGTCTGAAAACAAAGGTTATGTTACTTTATTATTTTCTTATAATCAGCGTCATCTGACGGCCCTAAAACCAAAGCTGCTTTCAGCAGTGTTAACTTGTGCACGGCCTGTAAGAACTACTAATTTTGTACTCCATGACTTTTAAGGTTAAGTTTCATTCATATGCTAATGTAGGCCTATGTAATTTAGGGAATCAAATAACTTGTTTTCTTGCTTTTAATAATTTGTTTTATTTGTAAAATAGTTTTATAAATACAACTCGTTGTTTTGAACTTCCCTAGTTAACTTCCCCGTGACTTCGTCGCTCGTGATTTATCGGTAATTTCAAAACCGCTCCTGATATTGCCTATGATAAACAAAGAGAGTATTGGATAAAATATTTCAATTGTTTCAAGTGGTCACAAAATAAAATGGCACCACAGGCGATGACACTAATGATATTTGAGATGAAGATGAAGCACCGGTGGAATGAGATGGCGGCGGAAACCGGAGATCCCGGAGAAAACCCGCCCCAGCGCCGTGTTGTCCACCACAAATCTCACTTTGCGGTCGCCTGGGATCGAACCCGGGCCGCCTTGGTGAGAGCCAAGCGGTCTAACCACTGAGCCACGACGCGGCCCAAGTGGTCACAGGAAGCTTATGATCCCAGAAGGGACAAAGTAAGGAAAAAATATTATGTATGCGTTTTTTGCAGGTAAACTGGACCTCCGATCCTATTTTATCATGTAAAATCAGCTTTATCGCTGAACAAAGTTACTTACTCATATCATAATAGTTAATAATAATTAAGTAGCATCAAAATCTTACTCTTGAGTTTCACTGCTGATGTTTCAATTTTTTTCTTTTGATGTAGAAAAAACTCTTATTTTCACAAATGTAAAACCTTGTGTATATTAAGATATTTCACTCATTTTCGTTTTAGTATGATTTATGGCAAGAGAAAAAAGTAAAAAATAAATCGTCTTTGGGTTTTTGAACAGTTTTTATAATTTGATATGGTGAACGATATTTGAAACAACTTTTTCATTTTTAAAAAAGTGCATATATTTACTTTTTATTTATTTTAGTGATTAAACGCCTCAATAATTAGGTGATTGCAGTGCTATGTGGCAGTTGAATATACCTATAATGGAAATTTGGTGCTAATTGTGAGATAATGCGATGAACACTACGAACATTTTATAAACATTTCCTTAAATTAACGATATTTGGCTCCCTACTTTATACATGTACCTGGCACAGAATTGTTTTAGATGTTATATTAAGCCCCTTCACTGATATTGGCAATATATGTATTTAATTGAATGCAATTTATGTGCCCTAACTGTTTGATTGTTTTTGGTTAGTTGTTTGTTGTAGAGCACCCAGGACAAAATAAAATGTACACCGTGAGTTAACAGACCCATGTGCACTACACTGATGGAAATACATTTCGACCATGTGACCTTTATACAAAAAGACACAGCGACAGGCAAGTTACATAATTCATAAACATACTCGCGCTTTGGGAGGAGTATTTCGAACGTATGGGAGACCAACAGCAGTAGCAAGCACTGACCTGACGCACTGCAGTAAAAGAAGGCGTTAGCCTCACGACTACCTATAGTATTTTGCATGAAAATCGTCATATCACCCTCTATGGCAGACTTAGACTCAAAGCTTTCTGACATTAGATGTTGCCAAATTCATGCATTTCTCCCTGCTCATTCATGAGGCTAGGTCTGCATTAACACGATTTCATTATTTTAATCCAATGAATTTCTTCGTCTGGAACATTTAAAATCCCTGGTTTTTGGCACTCCTATACAGGATATTGGCGCTGTGAGAGATCGTAAACACACTGGATTTGATCTATTAAAAATACTCCAGGAATTTGCAACATAATACGTGATAGCATGCATTAAAAAGCAAACTATAAATTTTGTCTTTTAATTTACAAATAAATTAATTTGATTACTGTGTTTACTGTTTTGACAATGAGAGGGCAACCCCAAAACCTTTGACAGCAATAAGCATACATCCTGTATAGGGGATTACGTCCAGAGAGAGACATGTACATGTTGAACATTAAACCGGAGTAGACTGCAGCATATTACGGCTCTAAGATGATAGAAAACGAAGATGGTATCTGTGACCTTATAAGGAACATAGTTATCTTTGCAACCCGCTACTGATGCAGAATAATGTGTTTGTTAAAAGAAACAAGGGTATGTTGAAAATAATAAAACGGAGAACTCCGCCGGGATATCTTTATAAGAGATCACATGTTCGGACGGTCAAGCAAGCAGCTGTTTGATATTCATGCCTTTTAATAACTTCCCTAACTAGCGATATCAGATTACAACCTTTTGTGTCCCAGATCTTAAGATTTGCCGGTTTTGAAGTGTATACATTCACAGACGATAGATCCTCTGGTCTATTCCAGTCTTTCTTTACCTTTTCAGCTGCTACTTCTTCCATTTCCTTATTGGTATCTTGTCTTGCATTCCTGAACGTTAAAACACAGGCTGTACCATAATACGCTTCAGCACTGACATGCTAGTTACAGAGGGCCCCAAAATGTCGATAAGTACCTATACCAATGGTTTGACTGCCACAAAGAACTGGTTGAGAATATATTTTACGTACCAAAATTGTTATGTTAATTTGGCTTTAACTCGAATGTCGAATTAATTAATTCGCCTTCGGAACAGATGGCTCCACGGTAAAACCTAAAAGGTCCCACTTTTGATCCCCGTTAACCTCTCGCGTTGCCTTTATCTTTAAATGGTTTTCCCTGGTGAGTAGATGAATGCTGAAATGTTTTTTCTTCTACTACAGTTTTCATTCCCTCGTTCCCTTTGCATTATTTTCCTTCTCATCTTTCAAGTATGCTTCTAGGTTTTGTGGCTTAAGTGGTGCTGGTCAAATGGTGCGCATGTTTATTCATAGTTCTTCCTATGGGCAATAGAAGTCTTCTTCGTCAATGAGTCGTTCATAGCTCTTTTCAGGCTGCTCTAGTACAGAACATATCGTTGAGCTTGGCACTGTACGTATTTACTATTTATTTGCTTAGCAGTTAAGGGTGTCAGAGCCTCTCTTCCACTCTACCCGACAATTCATTATACATAATAAACACTTAAAACATAGAAAGATATATCAATTATATTTAAATTAAACAAATAAAAGATAAATTACGTTTCAATACAACATAATGAAGCATAAGCAAAAGAAAATTCAACGAAGTAATTAACCAAAATAGTTTGAAGTAAAATGTGATTCATATAGGTGTAAACAATAATCACATCACTAATTTAATATTTAAATTTCATATTAGTTGGTAGCATATACTAATAGTGGCGTTGCGAGTCGTTATAATTTAGCACAGATTAAGTTGAACTATAAATGTATATCCTAATTTTTGTAGGTGGTTGCACATCCGGTAGGTAGTTGCACAGATGCGGTAATATTGTGATTATACGCTCAGTAGGGGAACCTCCATGTGTCTCTACGATTCCTTTACTTCATCCCTTCCTCCTGACCTGGGAGGATATATGATACGAGAACTTTCATGATGAATGCTCCCCTTTTGATCCTTATGCTTGCGTAAGGATGTGAAACTCTCGGAACATCTATTTCCTATAATGTTCCAAGTTCTGGACATATTGTGTAGCCTTTCCATGGATACATCTTCGGTCGAAGTGCTCAAATAACTTTTAGACAATGACAGCAGGTGAATACTGTCTTGTACTTTATTTCTGGACTCACTGATATTTAATAACATAAAAGCTACACTTTGTGCAAGAAACTATTAACATATATGAGACAGTCAAGTGCACAAGAAGATGGTGGATATGAAGATTCCAAAGTTAACCTCTTTCGCAATCACACTCTCTGGTGTCAAGAAGAACTAATCTTCTGGGTTGTAAATTATAAAATATGACTTGACTGATTTCTTATGCCCTCCCACTAACGAACTTAACACTTATATATTTATTACTTTAATAATATTCGTATATCATACTATTATGTGTTTCAAATGAGAAGGTGTTTGTCCTTGAGCGCTACTAGGTGAGCAACCAATCGGAGTCCTGCGGTGTTGTCGTATTACATTCCCGCTAAGTGATATGTGAGGAGCGTCAACCTAATCAATCTATATGAACTACTATTCGCGCTATGACAAAAATTCAGATGTTGCCGAAACTGATCCATATGAAAGATAGAGAGTAATGTATCTAATATAACCATGAAAACCCCATATTTTTAGCTGAAATAGTTTTTCTAATACAAATAAATAAACCACTATTACCTGTATTACAACAATAAATCGCGACGTAAGCACTGTATGAATTTGGCATGTATGCGTGTACGTATATTTTTAATTACTCAGAACTGAAACGCAAATGTTTGACATGACGTGATAAAAGAATTACTTTGAATAATCCAGTTCGAGCGAGAGGAAACAATAAATTTGCTGCTGCCCTGGCAGAACGTGTCTGGTCACATTATAGCTTTGTTTATGAATGGTTCGTAATATCTATTTACTCTAGATAGTTCAAAGTGGTTGTTGTGTGTGTATGTAGATATACTTTTAATTACTCAGAACTGAAATTTAAACTACTGACATAACGTGATAAAAGAATTACTCTGAATAAGTAAAGGTGTTAAATTCGAGAAAGAGCAAACACTTCATTTCCTGTTAGCCTGTGGAATGCTGTACGCTTATGTTTATGAATGAATGCTGGATAAGAAGTGTTTATTTACTCTGGAGAGTTCAGATCAATATCATTTAGTTGTTCTTTACACAACAGTAGAGTAAGTGTTAAATAGTGCAATGGCCTCTTGCGGTGAATTTAGTGGCGAGTCAAAAAGACTGGTGTTGCGAAGTCTGCCTCGAAGTACTATTTTTAAGGTGTACACGTTCTTCAAAAAATTTTCGGAAACATAAATTAAAAATGAGTTATTGCAAAGAGTACTTCCGTTTAAAAACACGGAAAAAGTGTATCAGCTGGATCAACTTGCAATTGAAACGGGGCACGCCTCCCACCTCACCACTGCCAGTATAATCCAATTGAGCTGGTGTGGGCTTAAATAAAAAGGGGGATTGCAAACAGAAATAATACTTTTAAACTGACGGACGTTAAACGACTTGTTCACGAAGAAATTGACAAGGTAACACAACAGGACTGGAAAAACTGAGTAAGGCATGCAGAAAACCTTCAAGAAGACGATTTTAAGAAACAAATAGCACGTGATGAGATCTTGGAACCTAAATTTGCAAGACTCAGGCGATGAAGACAGTGACAATGACGAATTGTCTCTTAACGGAAGTGACATTAACAGCGATATGGATGAGCCACTGGCAGTTCCATTGGATTAGAAAAACAGATAATTCATAAACTATAATTATAGTTATAGTATTTTAAAATATACATAATTTGCGAAAATGCTTTTTCAATTTTTTTTTTTTTTTTTTTTTTTTTTTGGCAACTGCATCATTGTAAAAGTTTGTAAAATATAATTTGCTTACCCTTACGTCTGCGCTAAGCAGACGTCCATGTTGCATGAGTGTGCGAGAGAGAGAGAGAGAGAGAGAGAGAGAGAGAGAGAGAGGGAGGGAGGGAAATATAAAAGGAGTGGGGTAACAAGCTGGCAACGCTGAGTGTGATATAGCATCTGATTAGCTGGACTCCAGAACCCTTCCCATTTAAAACACATAATAGAGTTATATTTCAACCTACTTCTTAACATCAGAGGTATTATGATAAATTGCACTACAGAGATGATTTAATTAAATTAGAACACCGATATAACAAATGTATTAGTCTTTCTGGAGATTATGTTGAGAAATAAAGAAAAAAATGTAATTTTTTTAATTGTGTGGCCCGGGACTTAGCAGCCGACCCTCGTACTTACCAGATAAGCGAAAAGTACGTAATAATTTGTAAAACATTTATACATTTTTAAGATACCAACTATCCTTTTATTTTACTGTATCCTTTTTATAACTACAATGGAATACATTATGTATGTATGTTTGTATGTATGTATGTATATACAAAATGGAAGTGTATATGTATTAACAAGAAACGGACGGAAAAATAAACCTAGACGAGAACACTTTAGAATGAGTAGGAACTTTCAATAAACTCATTCATGTAATAAGAAATGTACACGTCTTGAAAGCTTATTGAGTAGAAATACAGAGTACAATATAACTGAAGCAATGCTTTAGGTAGGAAAGGAGACACTAGCTGTTCCCCTGTCTATTCTCTTAGCAGGAAGGAGCAGGTGATTATCTCACTTCTCATTGGTCATACAATGTTGACCCACTCATACCTCCTTAGCAAAGGCCAGCCACCGCAATGTGAAGTCTGCAACACTCGCCTCACAGTAAACCATCTCCTCACAGAATGCAAGAATACGCTTCACAACAGCTACATCACATCACTGGATCTTCACTTCATCACTTCATCACTGGAACTTCTTCACATCATCCACCATTCTGAACACGCCATCCAACTTCAAACACGTACTGCTATTC
Organism: Mantis religiosa; assembly: GCA_030765055.1. Lineage (NCBI taxonomy): Eukaryota > Metazoa > Arthropoda > Insecta > Mantodea > Mantidae > Mantis > Mantis religiosa. The sequence goes on along the minus strand of CM060952.1, from coordinate 85,454,952 downwards.
CTCAAAAGTACAAACTTGTATACGAAAATCTAATGTTAAGGATACCAATTTAGAATATAAATAAGTTACTATACAACAAATTGTTTATCTAAATACTACTGTTCCACTGATTGTTATCCAGAACGTTATCCTTATGATTTATAGGTACTGAATACCTTTGTTATATTGATTTGTAACTTATTATTTTCATGTTTTTGTTTAAATAATTGTAACCAATTTACTGTATACACTGTATTACACAAAATAGTCGAGATACGACCTATTTGTTAAAGCGTCTATAAATAAATAAATTTTAAAAAATGCTTAGGTATCTAAAACATTATGCATATCAGCATTGGAAACTACAGTAAATTACGATGTTTTCTACTCAATCTTCGACAAGCTATCCTTGCGAAACCCTATCGTTGCAACTACTTAGGTTAATTGACACAGACGTTTGTATAAATGAATTAATTAATATTTTCCTTGTAGGTCCAATAGCTCTAGACTTAAGAGACACATATTTTAAGAGCTGAAGTCTTTGAAATCGGTTTACATCCCACAAAAGGAAGAAAAATCGATTAACGACTTCCCATATACGTGTTGGAAAATCCAGACCGATAGTAAGGAATGTCACGGAAATAGTTAATTCCACACAAAAAGCATTTAACATCTTTTATCAAGAATTGCATTTTAATATAGTTAGATTCATCCAGCTCTTATGTTTACTATTTATGCATAAGCCATTCAAAATTAAGAGGAATTCTGATGATGTTTCCAGAAAATTAAATATTTGTGTTTCTTTTATAATGAAAATATATTAAAATATAGCATTTAAATACAAATTCTTAGTCATTTTCAGGGAAACGACATTTTCGAAAGGTTTACAATATAAAGAATAATTTGGGATGTAGGAACCGTTTTGGAAATCTTTGCATCGTATCGTTAGAAGACGTTGAATACCAAGTTTGGTTATTGACGAACTTTTCGATTTTGAGCTATGCTGCTGACACATATCCATACACACATACACACAAACACACACATACACACAAATACACACGGGGATATTTTAAAAGTGTTTTTCTCACAATTCAGGTGTCTCCATGCAGATATTTCCGGTGAAAATTTGTTATTAGAATGTATTTGAAAATTCAAGCAAATCACAAGAAATTCTCGGAAATAGTTAAATCCGCATAAATATATTTGATACAAACTGGTGCTTTAATAAGAACAACATTTGTGTGTGTGTGTGTGTGTGTGTGTGTGTGTGTGTGTGTGTGTGTGTGTGTAGTACGATTTTGTTTATCTATTACGATTTATAAAGAAGTCATTAACTTACACTTAACATACACCTACTACTCAGTCGGTAGAGCAACTGGCTGTCGTGCGAGGAGTCCTGGTTTCGATTCCCGGCTGAGGAAATGAAAATGAAATGTGTAGTGTTTAACGCCCGCTTTTACTACATACGGCACCGCAGGCGGTGACACTGATGATACATGAGATGAAGATGGAGCACCGGTGGAATGAGATGGCGGGGGAAACTGGAGGTCCCGGAGAAAACCCGCCCCAACGCCGTGTTGTCCACCACAAATCTCACTTTGCGGTCGCCTGGGATCGAACCCGGGCCGCCTTGGTGAGAGCCAAGCGGTCTAACCACTGAGCCACGGCTTGGCCATCCCGGCTGAGGTGGGGATTTTTCTAACCAAGATGATTGATTCCCCATCTTCCTCAGAGCCTAGAAGTATGAATGAGAGTGCGAATGGGAGCGTGATCTAATGAATTAAAGAAATCCAAAGTACCAGCAACCCAACCTCTACGAGATAACACCATCGCGATATGTTCCAAAGGAGAACGGCCTCCTATAGGATCATTGCAGTCAAAGTCAAATGGAGCAATTAAAGTCATCCTAAATGAAGAACCCTTCACAGGCTACTCCTGGAAAATTTAAGCTAGCTATTTCATTTGTCATGAAAATGCACGTGTATGCATATGGTATTTTAATTAAAACACATAAGAGCCGTTTTGAAGAAAAACAAAATTTTTGCGATAAAGCTCCATGGGGTGTAGGGATTTTCAGAAAAATCTTCACACGGCATCCTTGGAAGATTATTTTGAATTTATCTATTCAGAGAGAAGCTCAGGAACATTTTTCTGATAAACATATCTCGACGAAATCTCATTATCATATTTTTAGGGGAATACAATTCTTCGTCTACTTGAAGAGAAAGTAATAAACGAGTGGATCGACACATGAGCTTTTAATCTTAGTGTTCATTGTCGATATGAAACTCTACTACATATTGTGTCCAATTATAAGATAGAAAAGGCTCTAATTGCATAAAAGCGTGCTCTACATAACACGTAAAGGGAATAATTGTGACCTTTAACGTGTCCTGCGTAGGTAGAATACAAGCCCTCTTTTCTTGGAATATGTGGATGTTTTCAACTGCAGCCTCTTGATTACGTCCGGAAGTCAACAGGAGGTGCACTTCCGACTGACATCATTCCGTGCTCAAGTCGTTCAACCCCTTTACGTGTAGGTACGTATCGACTGACTATTTCCTCGAAGTAATTTTATGTAATGTGCATTACTTCCCTCTTTCAACAATCGCAGAGATTTCCACTGAAGTCGCCTAACAAATATAAGATTTACATTAGACTATGAAATACTTGATTTCAAGTCATTATATCTAACAGAAATCAGGTCACGCAAGACCATTAAAAGAAAGAAAATATGTAATGTTACCACCAATACCCACATTATCATGACGACGCTTTTCTGACGACGATAGCCCTAGTGAAGATACTTTTACCTACATTATTTCTTATTCCTAGGTACACACTTTAAAATTTTCTATAAATTTATGGATGTTTACATGGATAAAATTGCCAAAAGTTTTATAATTTTTAGTTTTTTGTGCAGCCTATTAAACTCAATTTCAGCTTTAACTTGGTATACTTTTTTGAAACATGAAATGTTGCACTCATATTAGTTTTTTTAACTCCTTTTCGTATAAACTATTCTTAAAAAGCGCTTCTATGTACTTCACATCAGTAGAGATAAAAATTTTAGCAGTAACTTTATTGTGTATTTCTTATTGATGCAATGGGAGAATTGAGTGGCTTCAAGAGATAGTCAAATATTTTAATGGTTATGAAATTTCGTTTCGTTTGCATCACCAAGAGGGCAAGAAAATAACTTCTTATTTGAGAAAACTGTAGGTATATGAAAATTGCAACCAATAATAAGGAATATCGCAGAAATGTTTATCTGTACAAAAAATACATTTGACTTAAATTGTGTTCTTTAACAAGATCTACATTCCTTGCGCAGTAAGATTTTGTTTATCCGTTACGATTTACTTTTATATAAGTCATACACAATGAAGACTTCTAAGACCATTTCCAGAAAATGCAATATATACTTTCCATTTGTAATGACAATATCTTAAACATATAATCATTTAATAAGCATGGTAACCACATTTTTGATGAAATCAAAATTGGGGAAACATTTTCTATTTAAAAGGCAGTCTAGGGAAGGAATTTTCTTAATTTTTTTTAAAATACTTGGGAGATCCTGAATTTAAATGAAAAGATTCTTTTTAATCGAATTTTGCTTTTTGAGTTATACTGTTCTCATGGATGTACACACAGATGTACACACATTGTTTTTTAAGTTTAAATGTCTCAGAAAAATATAATCCCGTTGAAATTTCGGCACGAAATTTTGGCTAGAGTAGGTATGTTTCCTCAATTAAGTGTACGTAGTAGTGCAAATAATTCCCATTCTAGTTCAACATCTTCCAAAATGTCGACCGTAAAGGCCTCGCACTCCTAAAAACCCTTTGCTTCAAAGAATTGCTATATTTTTAATTTCATCAAGAATAAGAATTTTGATGTAGATACAATTTTTAAATATCTGTATGATATTTACATTGTGAATTTGAATTTTATGTAAATAACACAACTGTAGAATCAATGCAAGGTAATATAGAGCTGATAAAATTAATCCAGAGCTTCTCTGCATAGTACAAAGAGAATCGAATTAAAAACAAGAAAACTGTAATAAGATTATTCTCACGTGATGTCGTCCCGCGTTATGGCTGGGGTTGTGGGTCCCTGGGAAGACGATGAAGCCACGAGCTGCTACTTCTTCCCGATCTGAATCTTTGGTTCAGATCTGGCACTCAGATGTATCAACGTATATAAAAAATCTTGGGATCTGCTTCAGTCTGAGCTATGAGAACTCTTGAATTTTCAGACGTGGTCGCGAGTAAAAAGGTTAAATTTTCTAAATAAACTTCGAAACCAATAAATTCTTTATACTTAAAAAATATCAAGATGTTCAATTTAATTTGTATTATTTGTAAAAATGTTCGTATAAAACTTGACAGTAATACTGTATCCCTTGATTACAATTAACAGAAAATTAATATTATCTTTTTTTACAAGGTTTCGTCGTGGCACTGAATTTACCTCTGTTCACCTTGACGTTCTTCCATCAAAAGACGCTTTCTTTCCTAGCTGTTTAGCAAAATTCTTGTTTTTTCATCCTCTCGTTGCCATCACTACCAATCAAACTTAATTTTTACTGGTCCACGTCACACATTACATAATCACATTTTTTAAAACTACCAATCATAAAACATTCACATCAAATCACTTACATGTTGCGTCATCTCATGACCTACTGAACTTTAACAGTTTCCTTTCTTATTCATTTTAACAAGTCCATATCGATCCTTAAACCACATATTTAAACATTGTTCAGCTCTCGGGGCCTAAACTAAAACAACCGTTACACAATAAAACAGTTCATGTCAAGAAAAAATAATAAATATTACTTTAAAAATACTTAAGATTAAAAAAAATACTGGGAATATAAGACCTAGTAATGATTTACAGTCATAATAATATAAGGTATAATATAGATAATACTGTAAACATTTTGATTAAAAATCCCGCTTCAATATTAAAAGACTTACCTAATTGAACATAAAGGTTGAGCCTTTTGAAAATAACAATTATTTGTTACATGTTCCGACGCTCTCTACCATTGTGTTGCACACTGATTGCATAAAATTACATAGCTCCAATCATCGTAAGAAAATAATACTTCCAAGAATTTAACTTCAAATCGGGAACTGATGAGCTCCGGATTTACCCTTCTCCATGTACATAAAGATTCACATCCAATACTTTGTGCAATGTAATAGTTGTGATTTTATAACCTAGAAAGGCTTCATGTCATTTAAAGGCACTGGGAGCCAGTAGTAGGTCTCAGAAAAGTATTTATCGATGCATTAAGGAATAAACATAAATATGAATAAGATTCTACATTCATTTTTTGTGAGATATCTTGTTAGCATGAACTTGTCGGTCACAATGTGAGTGCTCTTGAAGGAAGGCGCCACTGTTTTGACAATACCTAATGTCATTAAAGTTAGCGATCAGAGAGCAAGGTTATGGTGGGAACATGAGTTGCACAATGAACACAGTACTGCATTTGTGTCAGGCCCGGCCAATTCTTTAACTGTTTTGTTCCTTTTTCCTTCATACGTATTTATATTGTGGCCACGTATTGTATAATTTCAGTAAGTCGGAACAGAGAAACTACTTGACATTCCATGTTGATAATTCAGATGTATACAAAAGTGATATTACAATATTTGGTATACCTATATATTGCAACAGCAAGAAAGTTTGCAAAAGATTATAAAATTGTATTTCGCAGAATTAAATGCCACAACTAATACCAGAATTATCGACTGTAACATTAAAGATTTTATAAAGAAATGATATGTAATAAATAACTGCAGTAAATAATTGTCATATTAGAGGAGAGTAGTTCAATGGCGCTCAGTGGACAGTGGTGCTCATGTAATATTCTTGAGTCATAATGATTCTGGCAGATACTGCATACAGTGGCATCTATAAGACAGCTGGAGCAACGCATATAAGGAGTATCGTGGCTGAGAAGAAGAGTGTTTTGTGTGAATTTCTTAGTGCAGATACACCAAGATCATTACAAGGTAACACTAAATGGATTTCCAAACATGTTTTACAAAGTACATAAGCGGAGAGTCCTTATTTATGGCTACCAATTGATACCTTAGTCGATCTTGTGGTGCTGTGTTTGAAGCGTGATTTCTCATTATAAATCCCACGTCGTCGGCGGGTAATAGCGCTCACTCCTAAACTCTATTACTCGCCAGACGAGCACCATTGTCCAATGCGATATTGAATGATGAATTATTTTATCCAACGGATCACTTAAAGTGATATGGGTTTTCTTACTTTCCATTAATCTTATACAAAAATAAAAATAAATAGCAGCTTGTGGGATTTAGTGCACTGGTATTTGGCCCTCAACCCAGATCAGTTCAGTGATGAAGCTTTTATGGCCACAGAAAGCTTACAAATACCGGTAGGCCAACAACCAGAGAATAACAGGCAGTTTCTCTTGCTAACGAACATCATGAAACATCGTCTAGTGGACCTACTCATCAAGAAACGCCTGTATTGGACAATACCTCAGCAACAAACATTTATACCGCCACTAAACCAAAAATATCAGAGTGCTCTACCAATTCCTTGTTCCAGTTAGCAGAATTGGGCCTGTTCCTTCCTCACCAATCATTTCTGTCTCCAGAGACCCAGAAACGCCCAAAAGCTCTCCCAAAATTTCCGTCGCAGATATTTCCCTCATTCCAGGTCCTTCAAATGTTTCCAAGATGATCACTCGACGAAAGCCAAATAAAATGAGCTCTCAGATTCTGACTCTCCAATGAAGAAATAACTGCAGGAAGCAGAGAAACGGTGATCCCTAAAAAGTTGCTCAGAAACTTTGGAACCAAAAGCAATAGCACCATTACCATCTAATTATATCTAAGATTACTGAACATTTTTTCTTAAGTGAGTGCCATTACCCTACTCTCCCCTACTCACATAGTTCACCACTGTAGCAGTCCGCAGGCGATTCATCAAAGACGGATATTTTGGAGACTGCACGAATGTGTCACACTCGAAAGAGCTGTTATCACAACGGCATTGCTATTTTTTGCAATAGTTTATTTGTAAGTTAATCATTAACACGTATTTGGTTGTGTAGGCTAAGTCTACATTTATCAGTTGCCATACCAACAAGGATGAACAAGTCATCAATATCTACGGTTCTGGTCTTCAATAGTTACTGTACCAGTAGGAAGTGACGTAACACTCAACAGCATATTACTTACGGTACCAATAGGAAATGATGTAATACGCAACAAAACAATAGCAATTTTGATTTATATTGTCTTTTACGGCTTTTTAAATAATGCAAAAAGTAATTGGCTAAACACGTGGGTCTCGCATTCCCAATATGTAATCTCAATCTGATAAGTATCACAGTTCTTAGCAAGCAATATAATATTTAATACTCATTAATGTTGCTTGTATAAAATTATTATTTATAAATGTCTTGTTTACAAATATTTATAATAATACTAATGATACTATTGATAATAATTAGTATCATTTGTATTGACACCGGCCGTGAAATCCTTAGAACCTTGATGAATACTAATGATATTCACAGCTGCAGCTGGTTAACTAACCTGCTTCTTCATCAGCCTTACTTCGAGTAGATTGATATGGTATGCTCATAAAGATCAGGACACACATCACACTTCGATTCAACTCGGGTATTTTGTTCAAGAGGAGTTCCCTTAAGGTTACACCGGCGGAATGCTCATAGAAGGCTTCCCTTTGGCGGAACCGAAGAGATCTCAACCCACCTGGAGCGGCTCAGAGAAGACTGGCAGGGTTGAAAAGAACTTTCCAACAAGCAAACATATACACCATTTGTCCGACACCGGCCTACCCTTCACAGCTTATCTGAAACATGGAAGGGGAAGCGAAATTATAAAGAAATGAGGCAAACGAAATTTTTGGTAGAAGAGAAACCTTCATAGCATTCGCCTTGCCAACCAGCGAAAATCATAACCCTATGGTCGGTAAAATCAAAGTGGATTGTCCCAGGAAACGAACTCGGGAATTTCCGAATGGATATCTCTGTATGTAAGTTAGCCCACATGGTTCAAAAGTTAATCACACAAGTTCTTATCACTATTGAAGGGTAGGCATAAAAATATTCGACTGATGAATTCCTTATTGAAAGCCCCAATTCTTTTTTACAGACATTGACTATAAAATAACATTTAATTTCATAAATTAATAAAAGATTGAAAAACATTTACGACGTCCATGTTCTTGTATTCGAATGTATTGAAGTTAATTTATAACTTTTAGTCAAGGATGCCACAATCAACAATTAATATTAATGTAAAGAGAGACAAATGCCGAAAACACATTTGCAGATTTGCCACGATTTGGCAATTAAACGAAGCAAAACAATAGAAATCGAATCTACGTATGACAGTACGGCATGCATGGGATACAAAAGTTAACATAAATTGAATATTACCCATGCTTACTATATCTAAATATGACATTAAAATGCTATTTTTTTCAATTAAAAAAATCCCAAACCGTGATGTGTATCCGGTGAAATATCTGTATCGAATTTTTGAATGGAATATACTTAGTATAAGTAATAGTAGAGAAATTTAAAACATCCTTTTTCGGTTGATGGTCCAGTAAAATCTTTGACAAAATGCAAAACTTATGCAATACTTCTATGAAGGCTGTAGGGAAGCTAACTTATCGAACGTGGACGAATGTCTTTCTATGAATATATAATAACAGTATAATAATATATAACATTTAATAATAATAATAATAATAATAATAATAATAATAATAATAATAATAATAATAATAATAATAATAATAATAATAATAATAATAATAATAATTATAATAATAATAATAATAACAATAATAATAATAATAATAATAATAATAATAATAATAATAATAATAATAATAAGAAGAAGAAGAAGAAGAAGAAGAAGAAGAAGAAGAAGAAGAAGAAGAAGAAGAAGAAGAAGAAGAAGAAGAAGAAGAAGAAGAAGAAGAAGAAGAAGAAGAAGAAGAAGAAGAAGAAGAAGAAGAAGAAGAAGAAGAAGAAGAAGAAGAAGAAGAAGAAGAAGAAGAAGAAGAAGAAGAAGAAGAAGAAGAAGAAGAAGAAGAAGAAGAAGAAGAAGAAGAAGAAGAAGAAGAAGAAGAAGAAGAAGAAGAAGAAGAAGAAGAAGAAGAAGAAGAAGAAGAAGAAGAAGAAGAAGAAGAAGAAGAAGAAGAAGAAGAAGAAGAAGAAGAAGAAGAAGAAGAAGAAGAAGAAGAAGAAGAAGAAGAAGAAGAAGAAGAAGAAGAAGAAGAAGAAGAAGAAGAAGAAGAAGAAGAAGAAGAAGAAGAAGAAGAAGAATAGCGCAATATATAATGCTTGTATACCATGCGTTCATTTTATATCGGGGCCATAGATCGCTTACGTTCGCTTTCTCTGCGCACTCTATGAACGACTTGACTTGTCCAATGCTAAGTTTGTCAGCTGTATTATACCAGTACAGCATCAGTTTCTGAATTCCGTTCGAGCTGTAAACACTAGAGTTAGTTCATTTTGATATTAAAGGTGAATGTTTATTCAAGATATCTGTGTCGTGTGTGAATTTTCTTATTATTGTTGCTGTTCTTGGATTTCGGTGAAATGTATTCGAAGTATTCATGCTTGAAGAGAACTTTTACGTAATATACGTATATATACATATATACATCGAATTAAGTATGGAGGCAATTGGAAAATGTTACAATATTCTAATTCCAGATAGAGAAAGTGACAGATGTCTGTGAATGGGATCGTTAAGCGTATAAGATGTGTTACACAGCAACTTCTGTTTATTTTAAGCTAAAATGATTGTAATTTTAAAATACAACCTCGACGAATGTATCAATACAGGTGGACACCAAGGTTAGTACTCATTATGCGGCTTGTAAAAGGTATAAATAGAGGGGGATATTTCGCGGACGTAAATCTATTGTGGCTAACACCCTTTCCAGTAAGCTGCAAACCACAGACACGCGCGGAGTCTCTAATATAGTACTAGTGTCACACTGCGCAAGCATCCGCTACACCTATCCTGCACCGTCATGATTTACCAATCTAGGACACCATAAAGATGAAGTGGGGGAAATGATGGTATTCGCCTAAGCGGCAAAGAAAAACCCCCAACTGAGAGTGCATGGTTTACTCATAAGTAATGCGGGAGTTTTGGAATGTAATAAACAGCACACATTCACGGCCCGGCAATATAACGAACGCACAGTCGTGTGAATGTGGCACATTATCGTCGTCCTGGGATGCTGCCCATTAGGGCAGTTTTAAACTCTCCTTGAGAGATACAATGTTGTATGAAGGAGGATGAGGTGCAACACACAAATAAGACCATTATCTCTGCACGACATCAGACCATTACCTATCCCAACTGAGAGGAGTTCGACGCCCTTTCATATCAGTGCAATAACCCAAGTGGAGGCGCCGCTATGCTTTATGGGTATGCGACGGATAACGACGTCTGGACGAAACGTAGTTCCATATGACGGCGCCGGGCGTCGAGACGTGAGGAACAACAACATTATGATGGCGCTGTTCTCAACTGCTGACTTTGTAGCTGTTAATTCTCCTTAGAAAACTATGAGGTGCCTGCCATCTCAGTGTCTAGACGCGCGTTCCCACACAAACTGCAACCTACTGACAATTACAACGATTCGGACATGCAAATTAAGCCTTATCCTTTAAAATACCAAAATAAACTATTTCATAAAACACCTGAATGTAGCACTCGCCTCTCTATTCTTTGTATCTACTTCAGGTTATTCCAAATGGACATTTGTGTCGGTAGCCGCAAGGTCGCGGGCTCAAACCCAGCCCACATTCATGGTTTTTAAGTATATTTAAAAGCCAACGCCCAATGTCAATAGATATACTGACAATTCCTGCGGGACGTAATTCCAATACCCAGCGGTGACGTTGTGCTCTTGACAACTAATAGCGATGTTAAGAAACAGTTTTAGAAACCCCGTTACTACGTCATTTCCTTACAGATACAATAGTAATATGGGAATACAATAGACTTAAATAATAGCCAAATATTTTAAAAGTTGGTGCTATGTGAGGCTTTGAAATTGTATTCTATTTGTATGACTAGGGGAAAAACATGTTAAGTACATTCACATTAGCAAATCGCCTCCGCAGTGTAGGGGTAGTGTGTCTGTCTCGCGTTCAAGAGGTCCCGAGTTCGAATCTCGGTCAGGGTGAGTATCTGCATATGTTTTTTCCATACCATATGAATGGTACCCTTAAGCTCTATGGATCCTGGGCTCATTTAGGTATCATTTCATCCATCGTCCGATATGACTTAACATCGGAAGACCTTAATTTTAAAACTCAAATGACGACCTAATATAGCAAAAATATAAAGAAAACACAATATAAAAGCATCGTTAAAACCACAAACAACACAGTTTCTAATGAGTAACCACCACATTGTCGCATTTCAAGTCAATATAACTGTTTATTCTCACAATCAAATCAAAACAAAAGAAAAACTAAATTTGGATATGTTATTACTCTGACCGGTAGCGGAGAGATCAATGAATACCTATTGTTTTGTAAGGCCGTGGAAACATAAGTAAATATTATGTCCGCAAAGCTCGAGCTACTTACGAAATTGGCAAAGCACCACATAAAATGAATTGTGTTAACTGGAGCGGTATTTGGCTTTCTAAATTAGAAAATAATTTCTGCCGGTGCCAAGTTTCGTGGAAATTTTATGCACCTTTCATATGTTTTTATTAAGATAGTAAGTAATATTATTATTTTATGTTAAGCTATGATATTCATAATAATTTCCCGATATTTGTGGAAACTGTGTGAAATATCTGTTTGCAACTCCTTTGTTGCATAATCTGCAAATGACGTTTTAGGGTATTCTGTTCTAAAGCTGCTAATTTCTGCCAATTTAGTTAACATTCTTTCACAAACATTGAAACAGTTGATTTTTGTTTCGGCCTGATATTTACTATTTTTAGAATGTGTGATATTGTTTGTATTATTTTATAGTATCGTTGAAGATTTAAAATGTTAAAAAGTGCTAAAATGTGGAAACGTAGAGTCAGACTGAAAAATTCAACGTCATAGCCGGGATTTGAACCACAGATCTTCTGGTTTCCGCCCAGCCGCTCTAACCATTGAGGTACTATGGCCAACATGCCAATATGACATTAAATTTCCCAACTGACTCGTATTTTCCCGGTAAACTACTTAGGAGTTCTCATAAACACATGAGACAACAACCTTAATGGCGACTTACAACATGTAAGTACTTTAAGGCCCGGGCTTTATAGTTAACCACTATTAGGTCAATTAATGGAAATTAATTGTTCTTTCACACTAGCCGTGTGTAGACTAAAGTATGGAAACGTAGAGTCAGACTGAAAAATGCAATGCCATAGCCGGGATTTGAACCACAGATCTTCACGGACCGACCTGACCCTGACACATGGGCGTTTTCGTTTTTAAAACTAATCTGTGATTAAAAGTTAATTTATATCATATGTTATGAAATAGTAACTTTTTAAGTGTTGTAAACATGTAATTAACACAGGCCGGCGTTCTAACAATGCTGGTGAATTTATGACGCATCTCGAGGAATCGCCAATTACATCATGCAGTACGTGTAGATTGCATCAGTCAGGACTTCAGAAGCTAGTGTCAGATTTTTCTTCATCTAATATCTTCCGCCTTCCCCAGAGTCCGGAAGTATGAATGAGAGTGTGAATGCGTGCGTGATCTAATGATTAAAAATGCAAAGTACCAGCAGCCCAGCGTCTACGAGATAAAACCATCGCCAATAGGCGGTATGTTCCAAAGAACGGCCACCGATATGGCCATTTCAGTTAAAAAAATTACCAAAATGCATCAGTGCAAATCCATTTTATGCTAATTATAACATAACATTCTTTTAGCAAAAATACTTTTATTGTTTTTACTACATACAGAAAGTAAGGAAATAGTGTTGAACCCAAAAATTTCGACATCTAGATACATGTTTTGAGAAACCCCGAGGCCGAAAAAGAAGATATTTGATATTTATTTGTACAGTTTCCATTACAATTTCACTACAATGACTTTAACGTCATACATCCACTTGTTATACATCCTGTACAAATACATGAAATTGTTGACCCTAACTGACTCAGGTGCCCTGGCCATAAGTCTTTGGTTTTCCTCAGCAGCTTGGTGTCATTTCTTCCTGATCTTCGCTTCTTTTACCCGAATCAACTTTTCTCTTAACTTATATAAGAATTCTCCTTTACGTCTATTTTTCTTTTCACCCATCCCCGTTAACATGGTAACGCCACTACCTCTTTGCTCACACTGTCCCATTTCTTATCCCATATGTTTCTCCTGCAATTTGTTAACTCCTTACATTCTATCAGGTAATGAACAGTGCTCTCTTCATCTCCACAAAATTCACATATCCCTACCTCATTACTTCTCAACCCTTTTAGATATATTATTCCTACTCTAATCCATTATTCCTACTCTCATACCTTCCCTTCCGAACTTCTGTCCAAAAACCGCTATGATTTGACTCCTCTGCTCTCCATAAATATCCCATGTCTATCTCCAATACCATTCTTTCCAATTCCGACCACAAACTGTTTGTGTTCTTAATGATTTTCTGTTGCTTCATGCACAGATTCAATAATTCCTCTTTCTGCACTTTAATACACTTATACCAGAACTTCAGCATTTTTTCTATTATTATTCCCCTCCTTTTTGTATTACCCAACTCTAATAATGCTACTTCTGAAAAAGAAGATAGTTTTAGAGAATGTCTGTCTGTATGTATGTATGTATGTATGTATGTATGTATGTATGTATGTATGTATGTATGTATGTATGTATGTATGTATGTATGTATGTATGTATGTATGTATGTATGTATGTATGTATGTATGTATGTATGTATGTATGTATGTATGTATGTATGTATGTATGTATGTATGTATGTATGTATGTATGTATGTATGTATGTATGTATGTATGTATGTATGTATGTATGTATGTATGTATGTATGTATGTATGTATGTATGTATGTATGTATGTATGTATGTATGTATGTATGTATGTATGTATGTATGTATGTATGTATGTATGTATGTATGTATGTATGTATGTATGTATGTATGTATGTATGTATGTATGTATGTATGTATGTATGTATGTATGTATGTATGTATGTATGTATGTATGTATGTATGTATGTATGTATGCGCATATGCATGTAGATTTGTGCGTAACCGAGGGGATGGCTCAATCGGTTTTTTATGTTGACATAATCAAATTCGTTAAATAAATATATAATTCACTGTGGTGGTGAACTTCTAAGGATTTTTGTGTTTGCTCTGGAGATGAAGAAAATATTCTTGAATCTGCTTATTTTATTTGTACATAAAAACCTAGAGTTGCTATAATATTACTACTATCAATAATCGAATACACGAGTAGTACCTACTTCATACAGGATTACTAATCCAACAATGTTTCTCCAGAAAATAAAAGCTTTAAATTTAAATATCTCTAAGAAAGTTTCATAATTGTTGTACCTGAGGTAATATCCAGTTCTTTTAAATAGTATGTATTTTAAAATGTGTTATTGTACGTTTTACTAAGTTAACATACTTTGTTGTCTTAGCATTTCAAATAATGAGGTTAATTAGAAATTTTGTCTTCCAAGAGTTCTAAAGTGGAAATTGTTTCTTCCGTTTAATGAATACGAATTACATAAAATGAAGGCTGAACATGTTAGCGATTTTACTACTATTAACTCATCATGTCTACATAATCTGAGATTGGTTGTAAAATTTACATCTAGAAATATATTTTCAAACATTACATTGAGTGGCTTCATCTTTGACCCCCCGCATTCAGGAGTCCGGGTTCGATTTCAGTGGTCGACCTAACTGATCCATTGGTTTTTCCGAAGGTTTTCCGCGGTCGCCGGGCGAATGCTGGATAGTTTAATTACATCCCCCGAACTTCGTGTCCCTCCATTTCATCTCCATTATCATTTCACATCATTTCTCATTTGGTGGTTTCTATCAGGGTAGAAGTGTCGGTGGGAGTCTCAGCGGTGCATGAGAGGCCGATGTGTTCTGAGAGAACCACTTCCTCCTTCGGTAGGTCAGTTGTCGGTCTCCGAACTGGCTGCTGGGATCGCTTCCAAACCACAGTAGGGACGAACGTCCGTTGTCCTGTCCTACCGGGCAGGGTTTCCATCAAAGTAAAGTGTAGGGATCCTACCGTCTGCACTGTTGTGACTCCTTGAGACGGCCGCCTTATCCTTCCTCCCAGGAATGATCCACTTGGTGCACAGGTAAAATAGATCACGATTGACCGCAGTGCCGAATCACCTCCCTAGTAAACTTAATCCTAATGTACGAATATATGTTATGTATGTATATATGTGTGAAGGCTCGCGGATTTGTAGTCTGCCTGTGAACGTTACTTAAAAACGAGAACGCTGCCTCGGTAGCGTAGACAGTAGCGTGTCCGCTTCACTTTCAAGAGTGTTCAAATTTCGGTCAGGGTGAGTTATCTCGATAAGCATTTTGCGGGAGTCTTCCCTTATACTAAAAGATGAATGGTAACTCTAACCTCTATAGAACCTGGACACATTTGAGCATCATTTCACCCATTTCATTCACTGTCCTATATGACTTACAACGAGAAGACGGTTAAATAACAAACTTGATATTTAAGTATGGAGACTGTTTACGAACTTTGTTTATATCAAAAATGGTTGAAACAATTTCGAGAAATTGTCATATGCCTAAGACATTTTAATAACAAAATGAAATTGAATTTTCTGAGTATGTTCTCAGAAGTCCTCTTCATTCTGAATGATTTTTGTATAACTAGTAAACCGTAAGAGATAGACAAAATCTTAATATACAAAACATGTAGAAACAAAAAAACCTGTCAAAGGCATTTGTTATTTTTCCCTTTTATTTTCTTTTGCCTGTTCTTTTATTTTTCGTTTCTCAAACATTCCTCCTTATTAATTTGAATTTCCAAATACACTGCTCTCAAGCTTGATTTTGTCTTGGTCATTCAAAGCTATCACATAGATTCCAGCTCTCAAAATATTTTATTATATCATAAACTGTATTGTATTCCATATTTCCATTGTACCTAAAAATAAATGTGTAATAAAGATAAAAATGTTTATATCAATTAACATGAAGTAAATAGAAGGATAAGAATAGTTTGTACCGGGGTGAGTAGAGAAATTCATTGAATGAAGTACATTAGAATCTTTTGAAATTTGAGTCGTACAATGCTGTATGTGATAAAATGTGAACATTTTTAGCTTAGTAATGTTGCATGTTATTTCTCAAAAGTGTCCATTATAATGAAATCTATCGTTCAGCAAAGCATAATGTTTAAAATCAAGTAACAATAATGTAACAAATTACAATAAAATTTAGTTTTAAAATGTTACACTTTATTTTCGGCATTCAGTCAAACTTCACGTATAGGCCGCAAACAAGCCTTAGTTCAACCAATAGGTGACTGGCCTTGACATTTTATCCCCAGCCAATGAACATCTAGAGTGATTTAATCAAACCCGCCAGGGTTCAACGGGTCTGGCATTCTGTACACTTAAAACCATAATTCTGTCTAAACAGTCTCGAATCAAATATCTAGCTGCAACAGAAGCATTCAAACTGTACAGCCTGCCAGCACCTCGGTCGGTCGGCAGCTCAGTTCAGAGCAGAGTAGTTGTGAGTCGGTCTAATAAGAAGTGTAGTTGACCAGTTGGTAGTTGCAGATTGGTGCGTGTAACACAGACATAAAGTAACATTAGACTGACGTGTTTGCTCTGTGTATTCGTAAAAGGTAAAGGTGATTGTAATTTAACATTGGACCCAAATACAGTGAGTTTGCTGCAACTTCGTGTAACACTAGTTTTAGGAGTGGGATAAAAAGCAGCGATGTAGGAAATCCCTCAGCAATTATTGAATGAAAGAAATCGACCATGGCCAAGATAAAATTGAAAATTGAGAATGCGAAGGAAGAAATGAACACAGAAATGAAATCTGGCAGGAACAAAATGGAATCGAAGATGGAATTAGGTTCAGGTGATATCCAAGGTCGCTAAAAGTGTCTACAACATAAAAATGACTGACTACTGACAAAGGAAATGTACATTTTGTGTACGTTGTTGCTCACCCGCCTAATCAGGGTCACCTTTTGTTTGCTAATGTTTATTGCCCAGTAACGGTGGGGAGACTCTGCTCAGAGATATGGGGCGAGGCCCTTTGTGTTCCATATATTTCCAGCCTACATCGGCGTTCTTTTGCATTTGGAACATCAACAGTGCCGTCAATTTTCATACAATATGTGTTATTTTGGGTTTTTAATTAATTAGACTCATACTGACACTTTCATTCATACTTAAAACTATGCGGGTATCTCAACGCCCCAGTCTGGAATCGAATTCTGGACTCTTTGTACAGCAAGTAGGTGCCAGCCTGTCATGCTTTGATTAAGCAGTGTATTATCTTTACATTTCCAGTCGATGGCTCAGTTGGTTACTGCGCTCACTTATTTATACAAAGGTCAGGGTTCAAATTGCGCCCAGACTAATGGTTAAGTGTACTTGAACAAAATATTTTGACTGCATTAATACAAATGACCTATTGGCAACTGTGAACCAGCATCTTGCTAACATACATGAAATTCTCTTTCTGTGTATGTATAATTTATTTGCAAATGAAGTAATTTATACCATTATCATTTTCCTACAAACAACAGTTAATTATATAATAGGTAAGATTTAAATCTTCTCATTTATGATTGTATTTGTTGAAACAGTTCAACAACTATATCGAACCCGGAACCCCTAACACGGCAGGCAGGTGCTCTACCGACTGAGCTACGGGGCCATGCACCTTCATATTCTTCCCGTACATTGTTAGTTTTCTTTTTCTTCCATGCTCCTTCTGTCCCAAATCTGCTTCAGCATTCTTCCACTTCTCATCTTTATTTATCCAGCTTTTCTTATATAACCAATATGTATTTTAAGTTATACATTCATGTCACTTTTCTTAACTGAACTTTATCTCCCATTTTCATTTCCATCCCGGGTTCGATCCCAGGCGACCGCAAAGTGAGATTTGTGGTGGACAACACGGCGTTGGGGCGGGTTTTCTCCGGGACCTCCGGTTTCCCCCGCCAACTCATTCCACCGGTGCTCCATCTTCATCTCATGCATCATCAGTGTCACCGCCTGCGGTGCCGTATGTAGTAAAAGCGGGCGTTAAACACTACACATTTCAATTTCATTTCCATTTCCTTCTTTCTTTTAACTTCTTTCCAAACTTCTTATCTCTCCTACCTCAACTCTACCAATCGAGATTCATATTTCTTCTTCTATTCAAAGTGTTCATTTCCTCTATATTGGTTCCATGGTTTAAGGAATACTGGGACTAAGTTTTTAAGTAAATATGGCAAATTTCAATTTTTGAATTGTATCATGTAAGTACCTATTCTATAGAACCTTTCACCTCCTCTGTGGTCTAGAGGTAACATGCTAGCCTCTGGTTTCCCGGGTCGGGAATTCAAACCCGGCGGAGGAGGATGGACTTTTTTGGGTGTCAAAATCTTTAGCATGGCTTCCTCCGGAGCGAAGTAAAGTCGGCGTCCGGTGTTGTAGATTTACGGCGCGTAAAAGAGGAAAAAGGGGCCTCAAACCTGATAAAGAGTCCTCTGAGCAAAATTAAACGGTCTTTCACATCCAATATAGAATGGGCCCCTGAGAACCAAAGCAGTTAAAGAGCGTTCATAAAATAAATAGAACCCTTGAATAATTTTGGATAAATATTTTTTATCATCCGCCACTTTATAAACAGCGTGTGTGCTCTGGCTTTTAACCTCAGTAGATCCTTTATATATGTCTTTTTCCCCTCAGTTTTACGTTTTTGTGCATTAAATGTATTTATCACATTTCAGTTTTGACCTTACTTGTATGCAGGTAGGTACACATGTTATAAAATGTGCTATTTATGCACCATTCAAGCTTTATTTTTATGATTGCTTTATTATTTGCTGCACTAAATATTAATTTATACTAAAACAGTTAAAGTTTTTATTTTTATGAACACCTTTTATCTACTCTGATTCTTAGCGTTCCATTTTATATTGGGGTGAACGATCCCATAGGTTTACTCAAAGCCCTTTTTATCAGACTTGGGGTTCTATTACGTGCCATAAGTCTAAGACACGGGACTACCGGCCTTACTTCCCTTCCAAAGCAGTTGAAGCTAGGGACTTTTACGCTCGGAAAAAATCCATCACTTTCCGCCAGGTTTGGACCCCCAACTTCGGGAATCAGAGGCTAGTATGTTACCCATTAGGACGACTCTAAAAACAGGGAAAACCTTGTCTCCCTCTGCAGTCGAGTGATGAGCGTTCTGCCTTCTTAGCTCCGAGGCTAGGGTTCGATTCAAGACTTCTTTACACAGAATCATTCACTATTCCCCATAGAATCTGAAACGTGTGAGCGTGAGATGGAATGTGTGTATACAAAATAATAAAACCAACTGACAAATCTTAAGTTAAATAAGTTGTAACGCAATCAGCACCCGATATGACCATAAAAAATTAAAAGGACTATATAAATGAAAAAAGGAAACTTATAATATAACTTCATAAAAATAACATTTTATTTCTCTTCAACAGATAAAATCTTCTTCAATCAAATGCTCACATTTATTTTAACTTATCACTATCACATTTCTCTGACAAATGTGGATTCTCAAGGCAGTTTTAGAACATTGGCATGTTTTTGTTAGTTAAATCTATTTAACTGCGTTATCTTAAAAGCTATATGAGAAATAACTTTGTGATTTTTACCAGTAATTTATTTATATAAATAGCTTTAACATTTTAAATGTTTAAAAATGCAGTCCAGGCCATTTAATTCAGTGCACTAAATGCTGAAGAGTATACACTTGGAAATGGATATCCTAAATATGTAAGAATAACTGCTGCAGAAGAAGATAGGTATAAGTTATGTTCATCTGCTCAGCTCTTATAAACAGCCGGACTAGCACACTCAGCTAGACGTGCGCGGGCGGAGGCGAGGGGGGGGGGTCCTGACCTTTCTGATCTCTTTAAGGCAATCAATCAGTCAAGTGTCACCCGCAAAAGTGCGTCTATCAGGATAAATGTCCCAAGTTGGTGGGTGGCGACGGACAAGCGAGAGGTCAGAGGTTACGCCGCCACAAAAGGCAAATCCCTCTTAAACAGCTTCTGAATATGAATACACGGATATAACATGTCTAAAATATAACAGGCCGAGACAATTTCAGCAAGGTTGTCTCTCATCGGCAGTAAAAAAAAGGCCAGCAGTGAATGTGACGTGTTAATTATCTCTGTCCTATGAAAGTTTCTTTTTTTAATTTCTCTACCACGTATAAAATAGATAGAGATTTCACCGAAAATACACCTTCTGGGACTCCCTAAACCCCGCACCTCAAAATGTATTTTTAGAAAAATATCCGTGTGTGAATCTGTAACTAGTATAACTTAAAATGCTAAATCCAACTTTCAAAGATGCGATACAAAGATTTTCAAGAAAGACACTCCACTGCAAGTTATTCTCTATGTGGAAATATTTTGAAAAGTTTGTTTTCTTATTCTTCTAGCGATTTTGATTACACGACTGTGTATTTAGGGTATTTCTGTGACAAATAAAATGTGTATTATCTTGTATTTTCTAGGAATAACCTCTTTATTCTGGGTAACTTCCGCATAACTGGTAAACCATAAGAGAGATAAACACAACCTAAAGGTTATTTAAATAACAATACTTGTATGTAATACACCACGTTTTAAAAATGCAATAAAAGTATAAAATAATTTCTCACAACCCCAGATTCGTAGCCTTATACAATGTTTTTTCTAAAACGTTGTGATTGTGAACTTATAATAGTTATAAAAATATTTGCAAAATTTGAAACAAAAATCCTGAGGGAGTATGCAATAGATAATATATGCATGAATACTTTACTAACAGTTTAATTGTACTGCAAGTGGTATGAACTGTTTTGTCTAGTGCTCCCTGTATTCCTGTTATCTATTGCATGTATGCAACGTTTTACTAAAAAATCCTCAATCACAAATTTTCAAAACAATTTGTATGCGGTTATAAATGTGCATGGGGCTAGAAGAAAATATTTTAAACTTTTTTGACTGTTTTAAAATCATGGTAGATTACTTTTTTTTATTTTTTATCTAAATGATTAAAAAACTAAACAATATTTTCTGTTTTTCATCCAGTTCTGAGTTATGTTGCTGTTGTTGTTTTCAAATGCTAGGCTTTGGCAATGAAGCCATTAGCTCTCTTGCTCTCCAATATTTCTGTGTAGTGGGTCCGGCAGGTAGGGCTTCACAGGTTAAAAGATGTTCTTCAGTCATTTCCTCTTCTTTGTTGCACAGAGGACAATTTGAACTTGTAAATTCCTATTCTGTGTAAGTGTTTGGCTAAATAATAATGTTCCATAAGTAATCTAAAATTTGCTACTGCAGCTCTACGTGGGATTTCTTTAATAATTTTTGGATTTTTAATTAAAATGTTCCATTTTTTATCTTTGGCTTTGTTAGATATTGATTGGTTTTGTTTGTTTTTATATTTGATTTTGATTAATCTTTTTATGGATATAAAGTGTAAGTTTTTACTTTAGTTCTGAATTAAATTTGCACCTTTTTTGGCAAGAGAGTCAGCTGATTCATTTCCAGCAATTCCACAATGTGCAGGTATCCACTCTAATATAATTCTTTTCTGTAGTTTTTGAAGTTGTTGGATCATTTTGTGATATTCTTTAATTTGGAATGACCTCATTTTATATGAACTTATTGCACATAATGCTGCTTTATAATCAGAAAGTATGACAGCATTTTTGAATTTATCTATTCTGTATAGAAGGTGCTGGGG
The DNA here is from genome assembly GCA_030765055.1 of Mantis religiosa. Classification (NCBI taxonomy): domain Eukaryota; kingdom Metazoa; phylum Arthropoda; class Insecta; order Mantodea; family Mantidae; genus Mantis; species Mantis religiosa. The sequence goes on along the minus strand of CM060952.1, from coordinate 85,432,959 downwards.
TGAAATATGAATAGCTGTTACTTCTGCATCAAAATTTGTTGTGTGGTATCCTGCCGGTTGATAGAATGAGAACAGTGCACACTTAATTCCTGCTCCTGAGTTGTTGTCCAAGTTAGATCCATCTGTGTAGATATCTAACCATTCTTCAGGTGGGTATCTATTGTTCACAGTTTCCAATGTTTGTGCTTTTAGTAAAGGTTTGGAAGTTTCAGATTTTGTAACTATTTGTTCTAAATCTAATTGAATATTAATTGGTTCTAAAAGTTCTGAGTTATGTTTAAAGTTCCAAAAGACTTCAGAATCTACTTCCAGAAAATTCAAGATATGCATTTCTTTTGCTATTAAAATACCTAAAATGCATGGTGTTTTAACCAAATCATTGGAGCCATTTTTGAGAAAATCTAAAGTTTCGAAAGTGTTTGTATATAAAGTGTAGCTTAGGTAAAGGATTTTCTTGAAAGATAGTTAAATATTGCATTGTTATTCAGTTCTGAGCTACGAGCTTCAAGACTCCATCTCATTGTGAAGTTATTTTAAAATCATGTTACATTCAAGGAGTAATCTGGGATGGGAGGATTTTCTTGAAAACGAGTTAATATTGTATTATTATTCAGTTCTGAGCTATGTTTGAAGTTACAAGTCTGAAGCTCATTGTAAAATTAATTTAAAATACTTACCATTCATAGAATAGTCTGAAGTAACCTGAAGGAGGATTAATATTACATGTCTGAGCTACGTTTAAAGTTTCTAGGATTCACCTCATTGTAAAGTTGATTTATAATCAATTGCACACTGGTGCCAAACACTTAGGCCGACATACAAGAAAGCGAGTTAATAAAAACAGTTTTAAAATGTGGAAATCGTTAAAAAAATGTAATTTCAATATATACATTATAAGGTTAACTATTTCCGAGATATTCCCTGTTATTGGCTTTAATTTTCCAATAATTAACATTTTCCAAGTGGGAAGTCGTTTTGTCTTATTCTCTCCCTCTATCTCCTGATTATGAAAACAGCACGAAATTTCAAAACTACCACATGACAACCAACTCCTAAATTATTTGACTATTGCTAGAGTCTACCATATTCTTATATTCTCTTTTGTACTTACAAGGAAAATGCAATAAAATAATTTCTACAAACGTTTATTTACATTGATACGAAGTGGATAGAAGAATGATGATGACGATGATGGTGATGATGATGATGATAATAATAATAATAATAATAATAATAATAATAATAATAATAATAATAATAATAATAATAATAATAATAATAATAATAATAATAATAATAATAATAATAATAATAATAATAATAATAATAATAATAATAATAATAATAATAATAATAATAATAATAATAATAATAATAAAGTGCACTTGAAAGAGCATTACTATTAGATATTACGGGTTTTGTTTTATCAAATCGTTCAATGGTCCTGTCCATTTTCTACACTGTGATCAAAAGTGCAAAAGATATCATTTCAAACAGTGTAGAAAATAATACCTCATGTAAGAAAGTCATATGAGTAACAGGATTTCTATGGCGAATATGGGATGCACCTTAACTAATTCGAACCCCAGGTTGGGAAGCCATATGTAACAGGATGTGTTTTTGTAATACATAATTTAAGTTTATTCTCCACAATTTCGATGTTTCAAATGCAAACTAAATTAATTTTCCACCATTTTTAATAAAATGATACTTCCTTAATAGTTTCCGTTAATGACATAAAATTTCTTACTCCTGCACGTCCACTCATCACTACAAAACTTTCATCTTCTCAGCGTCCTTTTTCCACGCGGAAGATTATTAATTTTTTTTCTCCATATCAACCGTTCATTCCTTTATATTAACGTCAATTGCACCAACCATATCTTGTTTATTTTTTCTCTAGAATTTCACTTCTAGATACTTAATATAAACATTATAATATCTTTAAACATTTTTTAACTCTTAATAACACTACCGCGTAAATAAACAAAACTCATTTTTGTGCCAAACAAAAACAACTGTTACAAGTGCAACCCATCAGATTTTTCTAATTCATTCTAAACTTTTGCTCCGGAAAGCGCGTTTGAAACCCGGAGGTTTTTTTTTTTTTTTTTTTTTTTTTTAATTTACGCCCTCCAACGTTAAGTCATATCGGACGATGAAAGGATTTGGTGAAATGATGCTCAAATGAGCCTAGCGTACTTAGAGATGAGAGTTACCAACATTCGTCTTTCAGGATAAGGAAAAAAACCGGAAAAAAACCTTATCCAGGTAATCAACCTGACCGAGATTCGAACTCGGGACCCCTTGAACGCTAGACAGATACACTACCATCTACGCTCCCGAGGCGAGCACCCGGCGGAGGTTGGTGTATTATCTCGGGCATAAAGATTCTTCAGAAAGTAAGTAAAGGTAGTGGTATCATGTCGTAGACTTACAGCAGAAGAAACTCAATTCTGATATGGTGACCTCTGAGCAAAATAAAGTGATCTTCCACATCCAATATAGAATGGGACGCTGAGAACAGCAGTTAGTAACTATAAATTGAAAACAATTTTCCAGAAATAGCTCACATTTCGTTACAGATTCCTGGAACAGTGATAGTCAAATGTTGACTAAATGGACGTTAAATACTGGTTTTAAAATTCCATACTGTATCCATACAGTTTCGAGAAACAATAAAATATAAAAAAAAAAAAAAAAAAAAAAAAAAAAAACTGTAGAAGAATGACAAAGTATTGAACAACCAACGGATATCTAGGAAATGGCTAACGGCAAAAATAAAAGATATTTGAAGTAAATAACTGTATGTTTTTAAAACATCAAAAAATGTTGTGTAGTATTCATATATTTACCAGTTATACAAAATTATAAAACATTCCTGTCCAAGGAATAGGACTTTGCAATCCCCGGAAAATTCAAGGTATTCATTTAATTTGTCGGAAAAATATCTTAAACATACGGAATTTAAATCAAAATCATTAGAGCTATTTTTTAAAAAAAATGAAAATGGTGTCGCATCGTTGGAAAATATTAAACATGATTACCAAGTTTGTTATTCAACCAAATTTTCGTTTTTGAGTTATACAGTTGGGCCGCGCCGTGGCGGACCGGTTAGCTCGCTCGACTCTCATCTGGGTTTGATGCCAGGTGACAGCATGTGAGATTTGTGCTGGAGCCATTGGGGTCATTTTTCTCCGGGATCTCCGGTTTCCCCCGCTACCATTCCACCAACTGCTCCATTATCCTTCCCTTCATTCATTTCGCCCTCATTTCGTTCATACACTTCTTTCACTCTCATTTCAGACATCAGACTGATCACCGCACGCGGTCACACACACGCATAGGCACAGCTTTCTGCAATTTGTTTTCTTTTTCAGGGAGTCTCTTAACATGAATCTATTTCTGATAAAATCCCTATATGAATCTTTGGGTGTATTACAATACTTCCTCTATTTGCTGTAGGGCACGTAGTATCTGATTTGCTGCATTCACATGACTATTCTATCCAGCCTTCTACAAACTATGCTTTAAAAATCTTCTACTTCATATTACAAAATATAAACATTTGCATAAATATTTTTGTTACACGTATATTTCCTTGTGGGATCAGGGAATGCGATAACCTTAAGAAGCGACTGTCAAATTTTTAACAGATGGTCTCCATGTGATAGCTTTGAAATTATGTTGTTTGCAATATCAGGAGAAATGAATGTCTTTCTATTTGAGAAAATTATAAGGAGTTGAACATTCAAATCAATAACAAGAAATGTCTAGTTCCACAAAAAGGTGCATTTCACATAAATGGTTTGCGAGAACTACAGTTTTTGTGTAGTAAGATTTTATCTGTCTCAGAATGAAAGGGACTTCTGAGGACATTCCCAAAAACTTGAAGTAATACCTCAATTCATTATGAATTTATCTAAAAGACTAGAGTTTTGATCAAAATGGTTAGAGGCATTATTGAGTATGTTGAAGATTTCCACAAAACTTCCATTTACAGTTTAATTGGAGAGTCTTTATATCTTTGCTTTTGAAGATGCTGATACTAAATACCAAGTGTGGTGTTATTTTGGATTATACCGTACACAATATTGGCAGATAACTGTGTAATATTTATCACAGCTTTGTAACCAGTAAATGACTGCTCCCTGAGAGATATTACTGGTAGAGTTGCAACACACCAATAAGCTTCTTAAAACAGCATGAATTTTGGGTCTCAGTGCCGCAATATCAACGTTGAGCCTATCGCGAACGGAAATACAAGTATTAAATGTGGATGATTCACATACATACATTACTAGTAAACAAACTCACTACTTGAACGGAATAATAGCTTCCTCTCATAACTCAGACCCCTCTCGCCTTCTTTTGAAGTTCAAATTCTAATAATTCACTGATACAGAAATTATGGATCAGTTGGAAAAATTAATATAAAATTAAATATAAATATTTTGTGCATCTGTGTTAAATGTTAAGAAGCTGTAGGTTTGAAAATTAATTATGAGTACAGTTTGGCTCGGGGTAAGAGGTATTTTTTTTTAATTTACGTCCTCCAACGTTAAGTCATATCGGACCGTGAATGAATTGGGCGAAATGATGCTCAAATGAGTCCAGGGTCCATGGAGCTTAGTTACCCGACATTCGTCTAAGGGAAAACCCCGTAAAAACCATATCCAGGTAACTCACCCTAACCGAGATTCGAACTCGGGACCTCTTTAACGTGAAGCAGACACGCTGCCATCTAAGCTTCCGAGGCGGGCAAGATGTTATTAAGTACGTTAATTAGCGAGGGCTAGTTGTCAACCAGTTCGGAGAAATAGGTTACAAATACTGAAGGCAAAGTTACTATACAAAGTTGCCAGATTAGGTATGGCAGGCTAGCGTGGAATTCGTGGAGTATGTGGGAGGATTTCTTAAAAATTTATACAGGGAGTTTAGGATGAAAAGAACAAACTTTCAGTAATGTAAAAATGAAGTGACAACATCGTATTAGAAGCTAGTAGTGGAGGTCTTAAAATTGTTAGCAAAAGGGGGGGGGGGTTATTAGGAGAATTCTGGTAGCTGACTAGGACATTCTGGGAAGAATTTTTGAACACTTCTGGACTGGTCGCCGATGGGGCAAGACGTAACTGAATGAGGTGTCATTTCTTGCTTCAATGATAGAATCACATATTATCGCAAAGTATAAGATTCAAATATGTTAGTTCCGTATATTTATATATGTATGTTGGTTTCCAATGGTCGGCAATTTCTCGATTTATGTGAATACTTAGAAAAGTTATTGAACGTATCAAACGTGGATTCCGGTGTCATCCTTACTTTCATTACACATCCACGCATACCCTGAGATAGGAGACTGCTCGAGATTGAAGATCACCGCTTCAAATTGGCGCAGCATCATCGTGAGGACAAAGCCGTTTCAAATAGTAGTAGAGGGAATAATGAAGAGATGCGGGCATACTGGCAACCACGGAGCACATCCAACAGCTCCTAAAGCAAAACTCTACAATATGTCAAAGAAATTGTTTGGACATAACCAATCTTTTGAAATTTAAACCATCAGCGGTGCACCCGAGATTGCCGCGGTTAAGGAGCTATATTGGTAACTCCTTTCTTTGCCCTAGCTCGTTTACACCCATCACCTTCTAACCCCAAATCTCGTCACTTAGTGGTTTAGCAGGTACACGCATGACATATCTAGAGCTGGCATCATCCTGCCAACAGATGTTCGCTCTGATACGAGGGAAGTTCAATAAGTGATGCAACAAATGCTTTTTCTCAGCCAATTTGGTTGGAACAACCTGACATTTCTTGTGGAACATTTTCAAACATTCCCGCTTCGTCTCGTAAAGTTTCATTGACTTCCGATAGGTGACAGCGCTATACGGAGCATGTAAAATGGCGTCTGTAACGGAGGTGCGTTCCAAACAACGGGCAGTGATTGAGCTTCTTTCGGCGGAAAATCAGGACAACTCAGATATTCATAGGATTTTGCAGAATGTCTACGGTGGTCTGGCAGTGGACAAAAGCACGGTGAGTCGTTGGGCAAAGCGTGTGTCATCGTCTCATGGTCAAGCAAAACTGTCTGATCCTCCGCGTGCTGGGCGGCCATGCACAGCTGTGACTCCTGCAACGTTGGAGCGTGCGAACATTCTCAATCTAATCGCCTGAGATCGCCGGATCTTAGACACCTCAGTGCTCAACTTGACGTCTCTGTTGGTAATGCTGTCACAATTGTTCACCATTTGGGATATTCAAAGGTTTGTTCCCGCTGGGTCGCTCGATGTCTAACCAAAGACCAAAAAGAGCAAAGGAGAACCATCTGTGCGGAATTGCTTGCTCGTCATGAGGCTGATGGTGAGGTGTCTTTTTGGGGGGGGGGGGGCTTCAAACATTGTTACCGGCGATGAAACATGGGTTCATCACTTTGAACCCGAAACAAAACGGAAATAACTGGAGTGACGCCACACCCACTACCCTACCAAGAAAAAGTTTAAAGTCATGCCCTCAGCCGGTAAAGTCATGGCTACAGTCTTCTGGAACGCTGAAGGGGTTATTCGGTTATTCTGTTCGATGTCCTTCTCCATGGTCAAACGATCAACTCTGAAGTTATTGTGCTACTCTTCGAAAATTAAAGAAACGACTTCAGCGTGTTCGTAGGCACAAAAATCCGAACTTCTCCATGACAACGCAAAACCTCACATAAGTCTTCGCACCCGGAGCTCAGAAAACTTCAGTGGAGTATTCTTCCGCATCCTCCCTACAGCTCCGATCTAGCACCGTCGGATTTCCACATGTTTGGTCCAATGAAAGACGCAATCCGTGGGATGCACTACGCGGATGACGAAGAAGAAGTTATTGATGCAGTACGACGTTGGCTCAGACATCGACCAGTGGAATGGTACCGTGCGGGCATACAGGCCCTCATTTCAGGTGGCGTAAAGCTGTAGCATTGAACGGAGATTACGTTGAAAAATAATGTTGTGCAGCTAATAGACTGGGGAATAACATGGTGTATTTGAATGATGAATAAAACAACCCCTGTTTCATAAAAAAAATGTGTTACATTTGAACCACCCTCGTATATACATGGGTCATTCAAAAATTAGAGGCAGCACTGCCTGCATTTGGAGCTATCAGCGGTAAATCACGTAAGCTGATAGCAATGAAAAATGAGAGCATCTAATGTTTGTTAGCCGTGAGTTTGAAGACAATAATTTTATTATAAGATACTTTTAGTAAGTTTAATTGTAAGCTGTTATCTTTAGAGCTCTAAATATGTTTAGTAAACATGAACAAAGATGCTTCATTAAAATTCAGTTTGCAAGACGTATCAGAGGTCGACAAAGCCATACAGAATTATTGGAAGCTTGTGGTAGACAGGGCTTGTGGCTAGGTGGGCGAATACATTTCGTAGAGGAAGGGAAGACGTTCATCAAAAACGTGGAGCTGGCAGATCGCAATCAGCAAGTGATGTTCGTGTGAATGCTGTTAGAACATTGCTGGAAGAACATCGTTGTCGGACTTGTATTGAACCAGCAAGGTAAGTTGGAGTTGCTCCTCGTACGATTCTCGACATACTTAAGAAGTTAAAGATGAGGAAAGTATGCGCTCGAGGTTTCAGAGGAAACAATGTGGCAGAGGATGGAAACACGAGATTACACTAAGGATGCTATGAACGTGAAGGCGAGCATTTTCTTCGACGTATCATAACATTAGTTGGAACCTGGGTTCGAAGCTACCAACCAAAATTGAAGAGACAAACAAACGAGTGGCGGTACATTGATTCACCACGGCCAAAAAGCTTCGATAAAAACAGGATCCGCTTAAAGTCATGTTCATTGTTGCTTATGATTTTGACAGTGTTCTTATCATTCATTCAGTTCCTCAAGGAAATCATGTGAATGGTGCATATTACAGTCACGTTATGAAACACCATTTACGACCAGCTGTTACGTCGTAAATGTCCAAATTTCCTGAATTCTCATTCCTTGTGTTACATGATGGTGCTCGCTCTCACACGGCTGCCATTGTTGCAGATGGAACTGGGAAATTCTGGAGCATCCTCCATACTCCCCAGATATGAGCCCATGTGATTTCGACCTTTTCGCAAAAATGAAATTACCACTTAGAGGAGTTTGCTTTAGAACCAGACTGGCAATTACAGCAGCAGTAGAGCCGTTTGTTCGAATATTAGGACAAGACGCTGTGGATGGCATCCGTCGACTCCCTGATGTATGGAGGCGAGTTCCTGTTGGAGATTACTTCTAAGCACTAATGTGACAGCTCCAAAATACTTTATTTGTTAATTCAAAAGTTGCCACTAATTATTGAATGAGCTAAGTATAATGTGAAATGAGTAAACTTATGAAGCTAGATATTTTTTGGTAATCTTCATAAAACTGTCATTCGAATGCAAATTTTCAGAAACCACCAGGTGTGAAAACTAAATACGGAAATTGGCAAATCGACCAGTGTACTTATCGATAATTTAATAATGAGTTTACTACATAAGTTTTGTAGTGCATATAAATGCATATTTAAGGGTTTAGTGCATATTTATGCACATAATTTACTTGTTCAGCAATGATTCGTACATTTATTTCCCACCAATACTTTAATAAGAGAAGGACCCCATAAATTTTCTGTTTTGCCGCTCTGTTTATGCTGGACTAGCTATCGTGTTTCTAAATCCATAAAAAGTCGCCGAAAAATGAGAGCATAGCTATCAACAATGAGCGCTTCCTGACATAAAAATGTGCCGCTCAGCAATAATCACGCAGTCTCTCTTTAAAGTTCGGTGCGGCCGTTGCACATAAAACTTAATACGGTTTTTGTTAATATTGCAAATGAAGCCGTCTGCCGTAAGGATAACATCACAAAGAATTGAAAAATGTCATTTTCACTTAACTTTTCAACTTGTTCTAGTGTGCTGCTAATCGTAATTTCTGATGGGTGAGCAATAGGAAAGGAAATATTACAATATCGAATAGGCTTTATTTGCCTTGGGGAATATAGGAGTGTACCAACTGTGTGAAAAATTAGATATTTTCAAAATATCTAAAAAATTAATGCGATTTTATAGTTAGTGATTGTTGATTTTATTTAACTAACATAAACCCATATTATTTTTATACATTGTTATTGATGCCCGGGACAAAAAAGTATAGATTACGCAACTTCTACAAATAGGTGCTTATAGAAATATAAAAAGCTTTTAAGTGACAGAAGAAAATCGTTTTCTCCAAAAAACGGTGAAAAATATTTACATAATTGTTAATTGTAATAAACACGACTAATACTGAAATAGAGTGAAAGAGAGATTAATAAATATTAATTAATTAGTGCCTGCGTTTAAGAATTTATAATTGGGTTATTTCAAAATCAATAAATGTGAGAAAGGTTAAATAATTCACTTTATTTTAAATGCTTATAAAGTTTTTAGAGCATATATGCAGATTTTTGTTGCATAGATGCACACATATATTCATACTGTCGCGAGGCATTGTTGCGACGGGCGCGCGCAGACAGATAGTGCAGCGCGGAGATAAAAGATTGCTGAAACAGAGACAGATATATGACTGGAAGGTTCGCTTTCTTGATTGTTACAGAACGTTCCACTAATTTCTAGAACAATGAGTGGAGATATAAAAGTGGCACTGCTGTCAACGCAGGGGACAGTTGTAATTGGACTTGCGTAGTCAGTTGAAAGTGGAGAACTGTTAATTATGGAACTTTGAAATGTACCGCGAGTGATTGTGTTCTGTTTATGTGTGGTGAAGTAACCAGAGTCTGTGTGTATGACGTCAATTTTAGAACTTGTGAGGGGTTTACATAATGTGTCTTTCTACGGGAATAGGAAACATTTTGAATTTCTGCAAACTTGACCTAATTTTACGAACCCACGAGGTCACAATACTTTATAGTGCATATAAATCCGAGCTCTAGTTATGACATTTTAAACGAGTTGAACGTCACTAAAACGTAGAGTGCAACATTGGATTTTGGTAAAGAAAGATTTCTGCCTGATGGGTTTTTACCAGGAACAATTCAGAGATGGAACAATAATAGCCTTCGCGCTACTTCTTACTGAATACCTATACTTGGAGAGATAGAGAAGAGAAGATACAGAAAGACGTTGAATAGAGGATAAACTTATCCTTTGTGACAAATTACTTTCTAAGAAATTTAATTTTATATAAAGATGTTTAATAAATGTTATACGAATGCATTGCACATTCGAAACGGTATATCTTTGAAGATGTTGTCAGGTCTTGTTAAGAAACAGCAGCAGGCGGAATCGTGTTCATTTTACAACCGTAAATGTGCTGCGAGATTAATTCACAGAACACAGTCGTAAGAATATTAATATCTGCATAATGTTAAACGGTCTCTTACCTCCGTGTCAGAAAATTACATGGACGGAGCAATTACTATAAGGAATGTTCTTCATTTCAGAAAATAAGATATTTTAATTAATTTAACATCACAGTGCTTATACTTGAAATTTAATAAGTCTGATTCGCACGCACGCGCGCACACACATACACACTACTTTTTTTCACCAAGTACAGAATCTGGACTTTTAAGGAACAATGCAAATACATCTAAAATTACGTAGAAAATGAAGTTAGCTACAGTGAAGCAACTTGTAACAAAAACTTCACTTAACTTAAGAAAATTGTGTTAATTCTTCTTTCTAATTGATATCGATTTCACGAAGTTTTGTCTGCATCTTAAGTCAAAGAAAACCACAGGAGAAAACAAATTCGTTGTTAAGGAAGTTACTGTTCTTATGTTTTTTCAGTATTACCAAAATCTGAAAACGAAACAAACGTTCGTTTTATAGCTTTATTTCAGATTTAGTATCCATAAAATTTAAATTAAACGCATAAATGTTAATTCATTGTTGCACTGTAGCTAGCTTCATTTTCTACGTAATCATTAATTTTTAATTTGAAGCATTCATTTTCGTTTTCTTCTTAAGTTACTATGGATAATGTTGCTTATAACAACATTTATGGGTTTAATTTAAATTTTATGGATACTAAATCTGAAATTAAGCTATATTTAAGTTCATTTCGTTTTCAGATTTTGGGAATACTGAAAAAACATAAGAACATAGTAATACTGAAAAAACATAAGAACAGTAACTTCTTTAACAACGAATGTTTTCTCCTGTGGTTTTCTTAGACTGAAGATGCGGATAAGAGTTCGTGAAATCGATATTAATTAGAAATTTATTTAACGACAGAGGTACTACTCCCATTAGTCCTGGACCCGTAGGACCAAGGAACCGGGCCTCTTTCTACCCGGGAGCGATGGAAAACTCCGGAGGTCTTTCCATGGGGCAATACCTTGAGTCTAAACACCCCCCCCCTATCGACTACAACGTCAAGGCGGGATGAAAGTGGATACGCCACTTACGCGCGTCAACCCTGCAGGGAGGACTACCGAAAATCTCGTTGGGGCCGCCTGGTGATCCAGCACACCTTCTACTAGCTGTGCAGGCTGGTACCCGGGACTTGTGAGGCAAACCTGTACCCCTTCCAGGCGGCCATAGCCTGGCCGGAGGTACCCAATTTCCCGTGGGTGTCGGGAACACACTGCCCCCTCGAGTCCAACCCAATCCAAACAACTCCCCGACGGGAGGGGCTCGGAAGTTCGGCCCGAGGATCCTCTGGTAACGTCAGAGGTACCACGAGTGCTAAAGGTCCGCAGCGCCCGCACCTCGGCAGCTGAAGGGGACGAATCCCCTCCCCTAGGGAATATCAATTACTGTCCGGCCGTTGTATCTCCGGCTCTGACGTTTTGCGTTGTAAAAGGTGGAAGGGGAAACATAGTACCAACATACAGTAATGAGCAATTGAAAACATATCCTCAAAATTATCTTTAGAATGAAAATATAGGACTATATTAACTTTAAAATACTGAAATACAATTTACAATTCATCATAATGCAAGATATTTATTACAACACCACTCTATTCGAATATTTCATTCACACCTTTCACACACACACACACACACACACACACACACACACACACACACACACACACACACACACACACACACACACACACACACACACACACACACACACACACACACACACACACAATAACTGCATCTGTTGGTAGTACTGGGAGTCTCTACATCCGGTGTCGTGGTCAGGAAGCTAAAACTGTCTGCTAGCGCCAATCAGCATTGTCGCTGGTAGGCGTGGCTCCCGAACCCAACACCGTGTTGCCAGCTTAAATTTGTTTGAGCCACGTGGCCTAATAGCGGCTTGCTTTGGTGAACTTTCTTTGGTATATTTTTCGTGCGTGAATTCCGAGGTTTAGTGTTCGTAAGTCCTATTATTATCGCTATTATAATAATATGGCTACTGGTTCGTGAAATATGCAAATACATGAAATATTTAAAATACGCATTGTTCTTCTGCTTGAAATTCCCGTTAAAGAACTGGCAGCAGCCTGCTTCCCCCTCTCGAGAAATGTCAGAGCCGGAGATAGAAGGGCCGAACTGTAGAAAGAAGAATTAACACCATTTTCATAAGTGAAGTTTTTTATTATAAATTGTTATATTTGTATAACATCTAAAATTGGTTTTTTCTAAATGCCGACACGTCAGATTGATATTTTGAAAGGAAAACTTTACCTATAAAATATCTTATGTGTTCCACTCACATGATTTTCTCTATTCTTGTCCAGACTATAGTTATAAACATTTATTCCCCTAGGATTAGAAGCGGGTTCGGCACCAAAACCTGTGGTTTGCTGTATCTAGGCCCCAAGTGGAGGAAGGATGAGGCAAGAGGAGACAGAGGGCGGCCAACCCAAGGAGTCACGAGAGTACAGAAGACAGAGTCCGTACTATTTACCAGTTGGAAACTCCCCCGGTAGGCCGGCACAACCAGCATCCCACCCGCCGTGGTCCAGAAACGGCCCACCGGAGACCAGAAACCGTCCTACCGAAGGAGGAAGAGTTAACCAGGAGTCCCCTAGGGGAGGGCATCCATCCCCTTCAGATGCCATGATGTGGGCGCTGCGGACCCCTAGCACTCGTGGTATCTCTGACGTTACTAGAGGAACCTCGGGCCGAACATTCGATCTCCTCCCTGATTGGGAGTTGTTCGGATTGGGTTGGACTCGAGGGGGCAGTGGTTTCCGATAGCCGTGGGTGATCGGTTACGTCTCCGGACGGGGTTGAGGGAAGCCATTAATATTCCCGCGTACCAACCAGCATAGCTAGTAGAAGGTGTGCTAGATCACCAGACGGCCCCACCGAGGTCATATCGATAGCCTTCTCATTTTGGAGTTGGCGCGCGTAAGTGGCGTATCCACTTCCATCCCGTCTTGAGTCCACAGGACTAGATGCGGGGGGGCCTTGTTAGTCTTTAGGTCTTGACCTATGGAAAGCCCCATGGAGGCGCCGGGCGCCCTTCTGGGACACCTCGGTAACTCCCTGGTCGAAGGAGGCCCAGGTCCTTGGTCCTACCAGGAGCACATCATCCTGCCATACAGCGCCGAGACTCCCGCCGACACTTCTACCCTAAACGAGGCCAGCAGATGAGAGATGATGTGAAATAATGGAGGGACAGGAAATTCGGGGGCTGTAATTAACCTACCCAGCATTTGCCTATCGTTATTCCTCTACTTCATGTTAATCGAGATAAACATTATTTTAGTGTAGGTACAATGAGAATATGGTAACTGAGTAGGCTTTAGACGATAAATCTTTAAAGAGTTGATCGCTATGTGATGTCTTTGAAATTCCGTTCTCTTCTCATAGCTAACACTTAAAAAGTGATTCACAGCTTCCCATTTTAGAAAAGAATAAGTATTCCAAAAAATCAGATAAATAACATCTCCAAAATAGTCCACTCCACAAAAAATTAGAACATGTCACACGCATATTTTGAGTTTTAACGACATTATATTTGTTGTGCAGTAAGGTTGTCTATCTCTTACGGTTTATAGTTATACAAAAGTCATCAGAATAAAACTTCAGAGGCCTTTACCCAAAAATTCAAGATATACATTTCATTTAGCGTGAAAATATCTTAAATATATATGTTATTAAAAGGTTCGTTAGGGCTATCTATGAGATACTGAAAGTTTCCCAAATTTTTTTTCCATGTAATGGTTGGTTTGAGGTGATGCATTTTCTTGAAAGCTTTTGTGTCGCATCCTTGAAAGGCGCAAAATCTGAAATAACAAAAAATTGGTATTTAACGACGTTCTTGTTTCACAAAGAGGCGCGCGCGCGCACACACACACACACGCACGCACGCACGCACACACACACACACACACACACACCGTTTTCTAAAACTGCTTTTTGACGGCAAAACTTCCACAAGGTATTTTGGGTGGAAGGAAAGACTTTCCCTACTTAGCGAGAAAGTAATATTAAAATTTGATGTAGTAATGGTCGATGTCTAGGGAGCATATGATGAAAGTTCTTCTGTCTGACTGAAAAGAAAACACGCCGAGTGCAGTTCAATGGCCCATAAACATGTTTTAAAAGGCAGGCCGTGGCGTAGGTTGAAGCGATTAATGTGTCCTTGTGTAAATATACAAAACGGCCTGTTTTGTGCTTCACGTCTTTGTGTTCTCTTCCTGGCGAGGAGGATGCGCGCCGGTATTGTTTTGTTTCCCCACAACCCAGCGATAGATCCAACTCGTCGAGGTGTTAACCACCACGGATTATATTTGCTAGACCTACTTTATAAGAAAAATTGCATAAAACGGGCAACCAAAAGGGAAAGATGTCATCCGACACCGCTCAACAAGAGTTCAGCGAGTGACGTCAACGTTGCCGTTTTAAGACGTTAGTTGTGTTAATATCAGATTTGTTTCTTACTAAACACCTCTTTCCTTACGACAGCAGTAAAGAGCCCGTCTACGGCGGCTCAGAGAACACTGCCATCTGGCAAGGCCGGGAAAAGCTTTGTAACGCATCATTTATCAGTCACTGCACAATCTCTAATCTTTCCTGAAATATGAAAATTTAGCGAAATAATGGGGAAGAAGGGAAAGCAAATTCATGGCTGAAGAAACTCCATCTCAGCACTCAAAAAAAAAAAAAAAAAAAAAAAAAAAAAAAAAAAAAAAAAAAAAAAAAAAAAAAAAACGGTTAGAGTGGCGTTCCACAATTTGAACCCAGGAGCTCCCGAATGCAAACCTAAATTATCAAGTTATTCCAATAATAGAACCAAAGTGGAAAGCCAATCAGAGCCCTGCTATTCATCCACAAACCTGGGTTCATTGGATTAATACATTGTCTCTAATGCTCTGTACCCAGGCTAGAATCTCACTTTTGACAAAGTGATTCACTAAACCTTCTAAAAGTTCACTTATATGTGAGTAAATAAAATGAAGTAATTTATTACTTCGAAATAGCCATACAAATGTCTTACATTCCGAAGAAATTGCTTTAAACATACCTAGTCTGCATGTTTATACAATTTACTGCCAATTACTTGCCCTATACAGGGTGTCCTCCCACCTAACTCTGCGACCTCAAATATCTTCGAAATGAAACAAAATTTGAAAATTCCAACTGGCCAGAAATGGATCCATGTCAGGGCCTTACACAATGAGAAGGTATGCACAATCCATAAAGGTAAACAAATAACACTTCCAGCACCAAGTTACGTTTTTTTTAATGGAATGTATATGTTTATTCTAGCAAAATGATAACTAGAGCTACAATTAGTGATAACACACTTTGTTCCACTTTTCTAAACACATTTACTAGTGGCCTATAGCCCTCAGAAATTTCATTGTTGTGCATTACATTCGGCATGGAAAATGCACTCACAATCACTAGTAGAGTCTTGTCCGATGAAACCGTGTCACTTCAAAAGATGTTCGAAGTGCCCGCTGTTTGCATCAATACAGTTTTGGAATCTGGTAAGAAGAGAGTGTTGCACGGATTGCAGTGTTTCTACAGATATTACCGCACACGCCACTGTCGTTGGCGGTTCTTGATACACTCTTTCACTGTGTCCCAGAGAAATAAGTCTAATTACCGCACACGCCACTGTCGTTGGCGGTTCTTGATACACTCTTTCACTGTGTCCCAGAGAAATAAGTCTAATAGCGTCAAGTCTGGGGACCGAGCCGGCCATTGCACAGGACCTTCCGTTCTATCCACCTATTTGAAAACTTCGCATCCACAATGTCTCTGGAAACTTGTGAAATGTGTGGGACATTCATCATGCTGGAACCACATTGATAGACGTGTTTCAAATCCCACTACCTGCATGAGGACGGTAGAGTGTATTGCAGAAATGATGCATATCGCTGTCCGTTTTAACGTTCCCTGATAAAAATAAGGACCTAAAATACGGTTACCAATGATACCGCACTAAACATTGACTCGCTGATGAGCAACTTGGCGAATCCAGTGGGAATTTTGCACGGACCAGTAGTGCATGTTCCGCAGATTCGCATGACCATGATTTGTAAGCGAAGTTTCGTCCATAAACAACATATTACTTAGGAATGCTGGATTATATTGCAACTGATTTAGTGCAAAACGACAGAATACAGTGCGGAATTCAAAGTAATTCCCTTTACAGTTCATGGTGCAAGTGAGATATGGAACGGATGAAACCGATGCCTTTGCAAAATTCTGTTCACACTATAGCGGCTAATTCCAGAACCTCGTGTAATCTGTCAGACACACCTGAGCATTGTGCGCTACAGCAGCCAGAACAGCAATTACGTTTCCAGTGCCAGTGGCCGTTTTTGCCGTTGTCGCTTTGTGGGAGCCCAGCTTCCTGTTTCCCTGAGTTTCGTGCAGATGTTGGCAATGGTACGTGGCGAAAGACACCGTCGATCTGGGTAGCGTTCAGCGTACAATGCCACAGCTGCGGTTGCATTTCTGTGACATTCGTCGTAAATTAAAATAATATACAGAATTTTTTGTTACTGACGGCCGGCATATCAACTAGATGACGGCAACTGTTACACGCCACACGAAAACACAGTTAATGTGTCAATATGGAAGCAGTATCCGAAACGTACGTGAATTACGTTACAGTATGACAGCAGACCAGATCAGGAGGCACTAGTATTGGTTTGTTTACAGCAGGCTTACAGGCCAGTGCAAGCAACCCATGCTCTGAGCACAGATGTACATGTTGCTTTACGTCAGACAAGGTGGCGCCATTGTCATCCTCTAACAGCAACGTAAATCAGAACGTATGAAGTTTGGAAACATGAAACCAAGTGTGTTATCACTTGCAGCTCTAGTTTTATTTTTGCTAGAATAAGCATACATGTTCCATTAAGAAAAAACGCAACCTCATGTTGGAAGTGCTGTTTGTTTACCTTTGTGGATACCTTCTCACTGTGTGAGCCCCTGAAATATGTACATTCCTGGACAATTGGAATTTTCATATTTTGTTTAATTTTGGAGATATTTGAGGTCACAGAGTTAGCTGGCACACCCTGTACAACCAACATGTGAGAAGTAATGTCACACAGTAAACTAGGCCTACGCCTTACAAACTACTCTATGAGTAAATAATATATTCCTCCTAATTAAAAACCATTAAACCTATTTTAACTCCATTGATTACTATGCTGCATTTTAAAACTTTTGGAGCAATATTTTATATCCTGTGAAGTCTCTGTTCATGCTGATTTCACTTCTGATTTTGGTTTTCCTGTATCATTCAGAGTTTTATACTCATTACTTTTGAAGTCTGAAATGAAATTATTATCATAATTTTTAAGCAACTTTTAATTTCATGAAAAATTATGTTACATAGAATCACATTACACTGCATTAGAGTAGATAATGGTATGTATTCACTTAAAAATGCTAATTATTAGTAAAGAGGAACACATGTGTGATAAAGTTTCCATTCTTTGTAACTTCACTGCAACAAGTTCATTCTGACATGGGAAGAAACTTTCTTTCTTGAGTACCGCCCTTCACCTGAGCTATCTCTTTAGCATAAAATGTTTTCTGTTGCCTAGGTAACATGCTAGCTTCACTTTTAAAGGTCATGGATTCAAACCTGTCAAAGGGTGATGAATTCTTCAAATAAATTCCTTTGGGAGGGAAGTAAAACCAGCAGCTCCATGTCTCAGATTTACTGCACATAAAAGAACTTCAACTTGATAATGAGGACCCTCAGCAAAATTAAACAGTATTTCATGGCCAGCATACAATGGGAAGTTGAGAATCATACACAGTTAAAATGCACGCATAAATAGTAAACTACAATTTAGCAATAGTCAGGTTACATTCCACCTTCTCTGGTATCTCTTTGACGTACTCTGGAAGTGTTCCATTGTTCTACACAGATATCACCAAGATTTAAATGGAAAACATTTTTGTGTAAATGTAGGAAATGAAACTTCACATGCATCCTAATTTCATGACACTCTGCAATATTGTGTTAATTTTGACTTTATACTTTGGGTTTGCCACTATTCCTTGCGATTTATTGACTTTCAAAGAAATTCACTTTGTGGCCCCAAAGTATTGTAAACCAAAATGCTGCATGCTTTTAAAAGTAAAAAGAGTATCGTTAATCCATAACACCTTAAATGACTTCAACAACAGTGTTTAATTTCCTGTACTTGAAGATGTCCTTTCCTGTTTTGCTTACTGTTCTCAAATTGTGAAGCACTGATAAGTTAAATATGCTGTTTTCCACAATGTATGTTGTGCATAACTCTTATAAAATTTTATATCATTGAATAATAAAAACTTTATTTATCATGTTTTACATAGGTTATTTGCAAAACAAATCTCTGAATACATGCTTTTATAAGTTTAGTTATACATTATTTAACTTCTTTAATCACTTATGTTGCTGAAAGCTTGACATATATTCCAAGTATTTCATGCTGGCCTCGTCAATAAATAGGGACAGCATCTGAAAAAGAAACACAAGTCTAATGAATAAATGAAAGGCTTTTATCCTTGGTTTATCCTAGGGGATATATGGTTGTAAAATTTTGGGAGTTCAGCAAAAACAAACCATGTTCAGATATTTTAAGCACAAACAACCAATTCTCCACAGTACTTTCAACTAAATTCACCATTGCCCATAGTATTTTAAGTAAAAATAACCATCGTTCACTGTATTATATTTTCAGCAAAAATAACCATAGTATCTTCAGAAGAAAAAGATGGTTCACAGTTATTATAAGCAAATACAATCCATTCCCACACAATTTTAATCAATGTCCATAGTATTTTAAATAATAATTCTTATGGTGTACGAAGCCCAGGCCTTAAAGTACTTACAGGTTGTAAGTCTCCATTAAGGTAGTTGTCTCATGTGTTTATGAGAACTCCTAAGTGGTTTACCAGGAAAAACATGAGTCAGTTGGGGAATTTAATGTCATGTTGGCATGTTGGCCATAGCAGCTCAAATGGTTAGAGCATCTGGATGAAGACCAGAAGATCCGTGAAGATCCCAGCTCTAGCATTAAATGGCATTGAATTTTTCAGTCTGACTCGACCTTTCCATACTTTAGCCTACACACGGCTAGTGTGAAAGAACAATTAATTTCCAAAAACGCTTTTCTTCAAAAGATCTCAATTAGTGTATTTCCACAGATATCTCAACATTAAATTTTTAGATGGAACACAATACTTTTTCTACCTATAAATATGGTAGAGAAAATAATACGCACGCCCACACACGCACACATATAAAATGTATTGCACGAACATGATTTTTTTCTGTCCCTGTACAAACTATTCTTACAAGCACCGGTCTATTTTATGTTAATCTAAATAGACAACTTATTGCCAATTTTCTTGTAGGTATAAGGGGACATGGAAACACAGTAGACTTTAAATGACAGTCAAATGTTTTAAAAGGTTAGACAGTCGCTGTGTGACTGTTTTGAAATTTCCTCTTTGCATGGCCGAGAGAGAGAGAGAGAGACAGAGAGAGAGAGAGAGAGAGAGAGAGAGAGAGAGAGAGAGAGAGAGAGAGAGAGAGAGAGAGAGAGAGAGAGAGAGAATAATTATTTTGCATAGGAAAAAGTATAAGAAATGGAAAATTCAAACAGATAACAAGGAACATGACCAAAATGGTTTATTTCACACAAATACACACACACAAGGAAAAAAAAATTACTTGACATACTGGCATGTTTTAATGAGTTCTACATTTTTTCATCAGTAAGGTGGAGAACTCATTCAGAATGAAGAAGACTTCTGAGAACATTTCTAGATAATTCAATATAAACATTTTATTTTTCATGTAAACAATGTTCAATGAAGACAGTCTAGGGTGGAGATATTTTCTTGAAAATCATTACACATCCTTGGAAGCTGAAAACTTAACTACTAATGGAAATTAATTGTTCTTTCACACTAGCTGTGTGTAGGACGCACTAAGAAAGGATAGAGCAAGACTGAAAAATTCAATGCCATAGCTGGGATTTAAATTTTCAGTCTGATTCTACCCTTTCTTTACTACTAAGTTTGGCACTTAATGGATTTGAGTGTGCTCTTCACAGATACTGAGACATACCAAAGACATTTTCTGAAAATGTTTTTTTGGATTCAGAAGACCTCAAAAAGCATATTTGAAGTGAAATCTCTGTATTTAATTTGGGATATGCAATACTTTTCTACCTATTATGTATGGTAGAGAAAGTAAAAATAAGTAACAATTTCCAATCTGAGAAAAGATAAGTATTTGAAAATTCAGATAAATAGAAAGGAAGATCTCAAAAACAGTTCACTCATTTAAATAGTGACATATATTTTGTATTTCAGCAAAATTTACATTTTTTTTTAAGATTCACCAATTATGAAAAAAATTAGCCAGAATGAAGAAGAGTTCTGAAAAAAGTCACAGAAAATTTGAGTAATATGAAATTATCTAACTGATAACTCTAAGCTCTATGGATCCTGAGTTCATTTGAGCATCATTTCACCCATTTCATTCATTGTCCGATATAATTTAACATTGGAGGACGTAATTTAAAAGTAGAATATTGCATTTTAATAAAAATTATTAGAGCTGTTTTTGAGAAAAGCAAAATTATTGAAAATGTTCCATGTAGAAAGTTTGAAGTTGAGGTAGAAGGATTTTCTTAAAAATCCTTGGAAGGTGCTGCAGTTAAATACATGTTTGATTCAATAAATCATTATAAATAATGGCTAAATTTTACTTATAATTTATTGCATTATTGAATTAATGTTGTTCACAGATACATGGCAAAGTATATATGCTACATATGCCTTGTTCTACAAAACCTTTATTTCTTTCCTTCTTCTTTTTTAACTTAGGGATTTAAAACCTCATACATTTCCATTGAAATTCTTAAATAGAGAAGGTAAAAACATTCAACAAGCAGAGCAACTGTACAGCTGTATTTAAACCATTAGAGCCCCCTATGTTATATTTCATACCTAAATAATATGAGCATAAAGGTAATTAACCTTCATTATTGATTTGTAGTCCATTATTGATAGTTCTATACTTTAATTGCTTTAAGCATAGTGACATTGTTGACATAATTAACAAATGAATGTTGAATTTAGTGCTTATGACAGAACAGAGAATAATGGAGCACCAGGTTTTATTTATTTTTAATGCTTAGATTTAGAAGTAGGCTGAAATGTGGTACAACAGCATTTCAGGCGCTATGTGGAAACATTATAGTTTAATCCACACGAAAGGTTATGATCTATGAAGCGAATTATAATTAATGCATATTTCAAGCAGCTAAACTTGAAACAGTATTAATAGTACAATAATTGAATGCGATGGCTACGGTAATGCTTGAGACTTTCATGTGGGAGGACTTGGGTTCAATTTTTGGTGTCTATTTCTGGTGGTCACCTTCTCTGAGCATTGGCTTATTGGCAAGACGAATGCTGAAATGGTTGTTTTTTACCATGGATCTCAACTCTTTCATTTCCTCTCCCACTTTCATGTTACGGGACCACATCTGAGTTGTGCATCAGTCAATATCAGGCAGATATTGAACTGGAACTTCTCAACTCTGCCAAAGAATTGCCATCTAAGTCTCCATTGTTGAGTGGGGCTATCTCTGATTCCCACTGGAGGAAAACTTAAAAGCCACCCTTCAGCAGATTGGGGAGGTTCTCATCAGTGACTCCCAAGAAATATTAGAGAGCTCTGCACATTTCTGCATTCCTGTAGCCCATACATCTCCTGTAATTCCTTCATCTCATTCATACACAAAAAGTTCCAATTGCAGATCAAGATGCTAAGTGTCTCCTCCATTACCTAATCAAACACTACCTCTACCTAACAATATAGATGACACCTCATGATTATGAACTTGCAACTGCATGGGATATGGGAATTGTGTGTTAAGATAGCTTGGAGATGTTCATACATCAAGAACTTAGCAGAAAGCATTTACAAGAAAAGGTACTTGGTTACTTTTTGAAACTTATAAAGGGATCACATTAGTAGAAAATGAACAGTAGGGCTCCCAATCCTAACACCAAAAAATATAAGACTCCACTTTGAAAACCAGAATCAATATTAACAAATAGCTACACCATAAATAAGGCAAAATAAAGCAAGAAATGTGGATGGAAATAAAACTAGAGAAATCTTTACAAAAGCCAGAATATATGAATGGTGTGTAAAATGTTCTGGATTTTTCCAACAGGCTTCTTAAAATAAGTTACAGAGAAACAGTTATTTATGCTATGCAAAAAGAATACTTCATTGCTTGTTAACTGGTGATGTAATGAAATACTCTTGTCTAGCTATAGTTATTTCTATAAAAACACACACATATGTTTTGGGAAATGTGTGCAGATTCTAACAATGCTTATTTCATCTGTCATGAGAGGAAACAGATTTGAATAAATACAAATATTTTTTTCATCTAGATGATAATTTCAAGTGCAATCCTGCTGATAGAATCTACAAGATTTGCCGTTTTATTCAAACCTAAATATAACATTTCAAAAATTTGGTTCACCTATAGATAAAAAATTCTCACTTGATGAGTCCATGTAACCATATTATGGGCACCATAAGCTTAAGCTTAACAGTCTATTTAAGAGAAACCTATGTGTCATGGGTTCTGGTGCTTAGCAACTCCATAAGGATGCTTACTAAACTATAAAGGAGTTAGACAAGCAAGAAAGTGATGTGACTTTGAGTTCATGCATCATTCACATGTTCTGTGTATGCTATTTGCCAGATTGAATACTGAGTTAACTGATAACTATTAAATTTAAAGGGAGTCGATTAATGACACTAAACAACACTTACTTTTAAATTTTTCCGGAACATGTTTCAAAGACTTTGCCTCCATCCTCAACCAGCCATTGACTGGTTCTCATTGGTTCTCATTTATTATAACAACACTATTTTCATCACTTCCAAGAAAGGAATTGTAACTGATAATTACTTTAATTCATTTCCATTGCTAAAATCTTTAACAGAGAAAGGACAGAAAGCAAGTGGTGCAAAAGTGTTTTAAAGGTTGACCAAATTTTTAGCAAATTTGTGCTAGCACAATTAGAACTGATCAAGTGAGAGACCCCTGAGAGACCTAAAGAAGGAAGCAAAAGGCAACATGTAAGCATTCGAAATAAAGAAAGTTCTGATACCCTGATAAAATGATGCAGTAACAGCCAGGTGCCAAGTATATCAATGAGCTTGCTGTTCTTTGTGAAGGTCAAATTCATCAATGGGGCAACCAAGAAAGGAAATTGTACCACAGCCAACTGTTGTTCAAGAGTACAACTGCTATACGGGGGGTTTGAATTATTTGACAAGCTAACACAGACTATAAAAGTAAGAAATGGTACTGGCCTGACATCAGGTTTTGTTTAAACATTGCTAATATCAATATTTGGCAGTTATATTGACAGATCCACAAGGATAACACTTAACTGCAATTCACAAAGAGAATAGTACTGTCTGCAAAAGACCAAAAGCGATCAGTGCTAAAAGAATATGTTTTAACAAGATGACATCCTCGCAATCTAGGAGTAACATGCTAGCACCTGGTTCCCAAGATGAGTTCAAAACTGCCAGAGGAAGATGGATTTTTTGGGGGCATAAAAACCCTAAACATGACTTCCTTCAGATGGGAAGCAAATCCAGTGGTCCTGCATTGTACATTTATGGCACATAAAAGAACCTCAGACCCCATAAAAGGACCTCAGAGTAAAATTAAGCTGTCTTTCACACCTAATATAGATTAGGATGCTGAGAACCAAAGCAGTTAAAAAGCATCCATAAATAAAATATCTAGCAAGATACTGGAGGTAAGGGATTAATTTTATAACATAACATTTAAATTTTTATGTATTGGCAGTTATTGGGTGAAATGTGATAATGAGAATGGGTATCTAATAGATTCTATTGATATCACTGTGCTATTTATGTGAAAGTGTAACGTTTTAGGGCATTAAGTACAAGACTTGTCCTCATTCTAAGAAGTCTTTTCTTCAGTACCACATTTGCCTAATGTAGGAGTGATTTTATTTCTTACTCATAATTATACATCTTTGTTGCCATTATATTTAACATTTCTATTCTGAATGTTAATTTCAGTAATAGAGTTGGGCAAATAAAAGTGACCCTGCTACAATTGGGTGAATATGAGTACAGCAAGTGCTCAAAACTGGCTCATATATTTAATGCAGACTGTGTCAATGCACAGATGAAGATGGTATCACAGTACTGAAGAGGGTGTTCATCGAGGAAAGTTTATGTTAAAGAAATTTGTGGAAAAAGTGTGGTCGGTGTGCTCATGACTTTAACAGGGTTAAGGTGCCGTGCAATGTTTAGTTACAAAATGGTGTCATAAAAGATCTGTCCTAAACAAGGCAAAAAATGCTGATGAAAAAAAAAAACCAGAAAATGTTTTAGAGCCCTACATAAGCAACCTAATGCCTATTCAAAAGACTAGCACATCACTTCTAACATAAGCCAAATACTCCACCTGGACCAAAAATGCATTCCTAAAAAATGTCTTTTGTTCAAGAATTAAAACCAAAAGATGCTTCTCAGGCACCTACAGTTTTGTGATTGGCTGTTCACTGAGATAACAGTGAATGGCCTGTACATGGATCTTTTATATATTTCTGATGAAGCCTGGTTTCACCTGAGTGGTTATGTTACCTCACAATATGAAAGGCACTGACGGAGAATTTACATAACTTCCACCATACATCATTGCATGATCAAAATATAGATGCACACTGCATTATTGGTCCCATTTTCTTCCATCAGTCAGCGAATTCAAAGCATTACATTTCCAACATTTTCAACCCATTTGTGGTAACATTAACTTATGAGGAAAAGATCTGCAGTTACCTCCATCAGGATGGTACAACTGCCCTGAACTATGGTTTACATTCACACAGTCTTCACTCATGAGAGTTGTTAGTAGTTGTTAGCCTGATTTTGACCTAGTTGGTCACCCAAGTCATTGGATCTCCAGGGTGGACTGTCATTAAGGGCCAGAGGGACCAGGCCCCACTGATAATATCACAGAACTTATTGGTATTTTTTAATTGAATAAAAAAATAATTTTATATTTTACTGAATTGCAATAATCACTATACACAATTATTTATGCTACCATAATTCTTAATGGTTATCGAAACTTGCAACCCAGGTTTGCCAGTCTCCTTAGCAAAGCAGAACATTAGGCTAGATTATACAAGCTTGCGGCCACTCCTCTCTCCTCTACACACTTTGCCCGTCAGGTGTCTATACCTTCCTTGCTCCCCTGCTTTCCTCTTCATACTTCACTTACAGCAATCCTTGGGGTCGGCTAGTTGCAGCCTGTTACTTGAAGTTTAAGCATTTGAGTGACTTATTGGAATCTGAATTGTTTGGTAGACAAAATAATGCAGTTTTAAAACGAATAGAGTGGATTATTTATTGAAAAGTGCCTTTAATACATTAAAGGTAGAGCAAAAGCTTTAAATTAAATGACTAGGTTTACACAACCGAACAACTTTACATTTAAGCAACAAGATAGCAAAAACAGAGGACTTGGTGTAACAATTGGTTTAGTAAGAAATCGTGGCTAACTACATGTGAGGAGAAACAAAGTGTTTTGTTCTTTTACTGTTTGTTATTTGGTGGTGAAGGACGATGGTAGGTTGTAAGGATCTAAAACATTTTAGTGAACGAATTACAAAACATGAGGCAAGTGCACTTCACTTACAAAATGCCTGTAAATTTGAATTATTGGAAACTAAACATTGCTGCTAAGATCGATTCTCTACATAAAATGTCAATCCAGAAACACAATGAACTAGCCACTAAATACATACTGAAGGGAGTGATAGAATAACATTTTGCGTAATACATGATCTAGCATTGAGGAGACCAATGGAAACAGAATGAAAACAGAATGAACTTTTGGATTGTATGCATCAGGTTTATACAGAGAAATTAATGAAAGACATAAACTGCAGATTATGTTTCTGTGCAACCTGACATAGCTTGCCACAATCAATTGGTCATCATTCTAAGATGCATTAAAAGGTGAAAACCTGATGAAATGTTTAAGAAATTCGTAAATGAACACTGTTATGCCTTTTTTGAGTTTGATTAATGAGTCACTATGTTTACACTCAACTTCACTTACTATTTATACTGCTATGCTTACCAATTAAATTTGGTTACACGAAATGCTTGTTCCAAAAACATAAAATCAGTTATATTTTGCCAAGATTGGTAGATTCAAAACATTTTCTGCTTCTATAAGATGGAACAGTCAATCACGTAAACAGTGTTAATGAAAACAAACGTTATGTAAAGAAGCACGTTTAAAGAAGACTGAGCATGAAAATAGGAGGGATGATGTAACAGTACAGAAAGCTCTTGGTTTGAAGAATTTCTTGATGGTTAAAACTGTATAGCGTTTTGAAACATTTCTGTTACTGCAGTGTTTTTGGCAATGCAACTAAAGGTGACCTGTTTTAAAAGGTATAACCCCACTTTACATTCATTACAAGCATCTTCATACCTGACTCCACCAAGAAAAATGCTCAAGAGCTGCCACTGCTGGGTCTGTCAGTGTGTGATTACTTTTTGTGGAGAACCCTCAAGGCTAAGGTTCATTGAGGTTTATTGAAACAATCCTCACAGCCTTCAAGAGCTGCATCTTATCATTTCTGATGAAATTGCAGCAATTCCAGCAGTGTAGCTTTGATCTGCCTTCCACTACTTGCTAGTCAGGGCTTAAAAGTGCCAAGAGACGAATGGTGGACATTTTCAACATCTACTATAAGCAAAAACACTTCCTTCCCTTTGATGTATTTCTTTAGAACCTGGAACTCTGTTACCTGAGGCACTTTTATTTGCTCTACCCTGTACTTCACAAACTAGGGCTACAAGTACCACATTTTATACCCTTTACTTGCTATAGTCCAGTTTATAAATATATTATAGTTCTAGAACTTAATCACTTACTGATAATAAATCCTAAAAATCATGAAAACCTCCAAGGGAAATTGAAGAAAATGTAAAAATCCTGCCCAGCTACAATATTACTTAGTACTAAATAAGTCACCTAGTATATTTTAAAACTAACAATACTTGACCTGAACTCACCTTTTTAAATAGAAAATTAAAGCAGCCAACAAAATGCTTATGGGGAGTATAAGAGCCAAACCAGTAGTTGCAGTTATTTTCCTTCTGAAAATATTTCCATTATTTCTTGTTACTCCATTATTTCTTCTAAAATTAAATTCAAGGGACTTGACTTCAGATTCAGAATTATTTTCATCTTCATTTATTGCCATCAGAGAAATCGTAAAGTTCATTTCTGGGATGAGTTGTTTATTGTGACAAAATCCAAATAAGCCTGTGCTTGATGTATTGTCACCAACTGTGAAGTTCATAGGCCCATCCAATAAAAGCTGAAAATTAGAAATTGCTAGCATATTAAGGAGTCTTTTGAGTATTAGAACGCATTCATGCAATATAATCTATTGGTCTCTCTATAGTACTGCAAGTATCAATGCATTCCCAAAACTTGGCAGCAAGCTACTGCTTAATCCTTCTAAAAGGTACAAAGCTTCCACCAAACACTATTCTACTGTAACAAGGGTTTTGAATTATGGCCAATGAAAGAACTGCCTCTAGTGTACAAGCATGTTTTTCATTTAAGTTTAAAACATTCCCAACTTAACAATGTCTGTTTTAGTACAGAATACTTTTAGGGACAGTAAATATGCAGCAAATGTGAGATAAAAATTTATGCAGCAGTTCCCAAATTCCTCATATATTTTGGGATGCTGCAACAACTTTAGATCTCCAATATTTCTTTGGGTTTCTCTGAAATTTCACTACCTCTAACATTCCTCATATGGTCTATGATCTTTAAAGTTTCCTCATTGCAGTAATTGATTCCTGGACCTATATCTGAGAAGGATGCAGCCAGAGAATGGATTTACCTAGAGGTAGGCTGCTGATGAGGGTGGCATTGGATGAGAGGACCTGCAGTTTTTACTTCATGTGATCTAGTCAGAGGTGAAGGTGTGGACAAGGCCAGCTTCAAATTGCCACCCCAGAGCTGAAAATCGAGCATGGACTTTCAGCATGAGAGCCACAAATAAAAACCATTGAACTCCTTTGCACTCCAGATGAATTAAAATTGGCAATCCTGATTAGTTCAGGTGAGGTATGTACAATATAACCTACCCTGTTTAGATGGATTTGTCACTTACACAGCTTAGTTCTGCAGCACAGCTAACTGACCTGTGTTCTGAGCTTTCATCCTGAGAGCTTTTGACAAGACATTATTCTCAATCCATGTAGCTGTGTTGTTGGTCATTCTAATTCTCTTTTGGAGTACATTTTCTAAATTATTTAAGCTTTAATGGGGCACAGGCAAAGAGGTAGTTATCATGATTTGTAATTGTTAATGGGGGCTAGATTTTAAAGGAAAACCTCTGTCCTTTTAACGTGTTGCTCTGATTTTCCCCTTTGCACTTTAATGTCATTATGGCTATTGTTGAATTAGCATATGATGCAGCTTTTAATGTGTTTGAATTACATTTATGAGTAATTAAGGTGTAGACTATATGCTACTTCTGAATGATAGGCACTTTTACAGAATATCATGCTGTAACATGACTTGTGACTCGGAAATCCGCTGGCTAATCCGCCGCCTCCCCAATGCTGATTTACTATTCATATGTGCAGTCTTATCTTGCATATGGTATCTTTATCTGGGGATCAGCTACCGAAATAAAAGATTTATTTGTAACACAAAAGAAAATAATAAGAAGAATGTTTAATCTAAGTAAAGGGACTCATTGTATGAAATATTTTAAGGAAAATAATATACTAACTCTGCCATGTCTGTATATCTTAGAAACCGTATGCTTTATAAACAACAACATACAATATTTTCAAACAAATAACACTATTCATGAACATTATACTAGGAATAATACTAAATTACATATACTGGGATCAAGATCAAATAAAAAACTTAACTCAGTACTTCATAAAGGGGTTCACATGTACAACTTAATCTTAAAGAAAATCAAAAACAATGATAAGAAAAGATTCAGAAGAGATGTGAAATCATTTTTAATAAGTCAGTGCTTCTATAGTACTCAAGAGTTCTTTGAATATTTTAGATACCAGATTAAGTATAGTAAATGATTACATGAGAATAATTTTATGATACTAATGGTTGACAATTCATGTAAGTTTTTTGTATTTGTTGACATTGTTACAATTTAATCTGATTATTGCATGCAGAATTAATTCTGTATTTTCTGAATTTCTAGTTTGTATTGTTTGTACTGTATCTTGAAAAAGCAAATATTTCTGTGCAGAAATTAAATGCTAAATAAATAAATAAATAACATATATTTTAAGATAGATATTTGTTTAAGGGCATTCAACTGTGTGATCGTCAGTGCTATTTAAAAACAAATCATGGCAAAAGTTACATATGACTAATACAAAAAACTAAAAATTGTAAAACAGAGTAATAAAAATGTAAATATATGTGATCAATTATACCAAAATCCAGAGATAAATTCAAAATTACAAATAAATAAAAAGGACAAAAGTTATTAAAAACTTGATTTTTACTTCAATAAAATCTGTGATCCCTATTGAGAAAAATTTCAAAATTTTTTCTACTGCTTTGTTGTCATCAGGCAGTATCTCTGCAAAGCTAACCAGCAGCTGCCGATGGAATGAGAGAGCATTATTAAAAGTAGGAAAATTGCAGTGGGATACCCCTTGAAAAGATGACGTGTGTAAAATTGCAATGGCCAACATGAAACTGAGCTACAGTTATCTTCTTCCAAAAAGATGAACAACAGGAGGTTAGCCTGTTCTTGCATGCTGACATTAACAATGGGTAACCCTCCATAAAATTTTGTTACATTTGGACTTAATGATCAATAAAAATTGAAGAATTTACAATATAGCTCATTGCCAGCATTCTCAGTTTTGTTCATAAGAGATTCATTCATAAAAATGTACAGCAATTCTTGTTCTGGATAATGAGTATGCATCGTTTCCAGAACTAACAGTTTTAGTGTGCTGTATCGTAATGTTTCTTAGTTATAATATTTTGAATTAATTGATCTCATAGGTGAATTGCTATTTAACTTAAGGACATATTAGAAGTAATAATTTTCATGTCTGATTATATTGCAGGTATTTTTTTTTTGTACATATCTAACTTTCTATATGAAACACCCTTGGGTTCTAAAATGCCTTGTATTTTTATTATATTATGACTTACTTCAGTTTTTACCATTTTATAATGACCTAGCTCAACTTTCACTGAAAATTAGCTTGTCTCACATTGTCACTTCACTATTTGTGAACTAGTTCTAATTGTCACTATTATTCACTTTAACAGTGATATAATGAAATATGCAGTACATTACAGCCTCTTCTTCTTTAATCACTCGAAAACAAACACCTAGCAGTCACAGCACTCATTGCATGTCACCACAACCTTGCTCAGACAGCAGCACTTTTCATCATGCCAGCAATACAACCACTAACTGAGCAACTTGCAAGAGTGCTCACTTCCACAGAGTTCCAGAACATATAAGATGGAGAAACTTCCAGGAGATTCCATTCAACATGGAGCTCCTAACCTGGTCAATGCCCGCCTTGGCTGCGTAGATGGTAGCATGTCTGCCTCACGTTCAAGAGGTCCCGAGTTCGAATTTCGGTCAGGGTGAGTTACCTAGAGAAGTTTTTTCCGGGGTTTTCCCTTATCCTTCAAGACGAATGTCAGGTAACTCTAAGCTCCATGACCCTGAACTCATTTGAGCATCATTTCACCCAATTCATTCACCGTCCGATATGACTTAATGTTGGAGGACATAAATTACAAAAAAAAAAAAAAAAAAAAAAAAAAAAAAAAAAAAAAAAAAAAAAAAAAAAAGATAACCTGATCAACTCAGCACATGCTGCGATACAAGAAAGTAAAGTGCTAGTGACTGGTGACTCAATAATCTCCCATATAAATTTAAATCATGCACAGACCAAAGTTTATTGAGGTATTACTGTGGAACGTTATGCAAAAGGATACAAAACCAATGTGAGTGTGAAAATTAGCAAAACAATCCAGAAGTAGTTATCCTGGATGTGGGAACAAACAATTTGAAGAAGGCAAGTAGTACAGAAGATGTACGTGGTGAAGTGTATGAGGTTATAAATGCAAAAAAGAGGGATTTCCAATGGCAGTGGTGGTAAATAATATTAAAAAAATACGAAACATTGGTTTAAGATTAATAAGGTTAATAAACGAGAACATAAAATGGGCATGCAATAAGGTAAGAGCATTATACAGAGATGTAGATAAATACCTGGACCTTTCATATATTGGAAGAATGAGTTTACATCTATATCAGAAAGGATCCTACATGTTCAATAAATTATTATACAATGTCATAAACAATACATGTGAATCAGGGAAACTAATATCTGAAGCAGAGGATGTAAATAGAGACAAACATAAAAACGAGAGGTAAACATGTACCACAAAGAATGTTGCAAGGTTTAAAAAGGTCAGTTTTGTAGGAGAGTGCATAAAAATCTTTTATATGAATATCCAGTATTTAAGGACAAAAAATGAACTGACTCAAGGATGAAAACTGTGATATGCCCGAGTAAACATTGGCTTGAAGAAAATGAAGTAGGTTGCACAGGCATTGAAAACCTTCAATTAGGAAACTATTTCTGTCAAAATACATATACAAATGGTGGGGTTGCAATTTATATAAGCAATGCTACAGAAATAAGTAAACTAGAGCTACAAATATATATGGCAGAGGCTAGAAACAGTGATATAATAAGATATTACACAGAAAATGAAGCTAGTTACAGTGGAGTAATAAATATTATACAAATAAAAATATTAACAACGAAGTGGACAATGAAGTGAGTTGACTGAAGATGTGGGCAAATGCTCATGAAATTAATTTCGCATTCGCATAAAGAAAATAGAAATATTGTCATCAACTTCTTAAGATAAGTGGAAAATAATTATTAAATATTTTTATTTGTATAATATTAATACATATTTACTTATGATGAGTCATTACTAGTGTTACTAGTGTCACTAGTGTTAATAGTACCAACTGATCTTAAGGGGAGTCATATATGACAAATTTTGACTTTTTCACTTTTATGAATGTTATGAAAATATGTTGTTGTTTTTAAATGCTAGGCTTTGGCAATGAAGCCATTAGCTCTCTTATAATAATAACTCACGCAGCGACAGCCCTTAGAGGGCCAAGGCCTACCAACGCGACTGCCGGCCTCATGCCCACTTATGCACGGCAGAGGTGGTCGATCATCCAACCGATACGGGGAGGAGATGTGGTCAGCATCTCGGCATCCCCCAGCCGGAATGTTGGTTTTCGTGACCTGCATTAGCTCTCTTGCTCTCCAAATTTCTGTGTAGTGGGTCCGGCAGGTAGGGCTTCACAGGTTAAAAGATGTTCTTCAGTCATTTCCTCTTCTTTGTTGCACAGGGGACAATTTGGACTTGTATAAATTCCTATTCTGTGTAAGTGTTTGGCCAAATAATCATGTTCCATAAGTAATCTAAAATTTGCTACTGCAACTTTACGTGGCATTTCTGGAATAATTTCTGGATTTTTAATTAAAATGTTCCATTTTTTATCTTTGGCTTTGTTAGATATTGATTAGTTTTGTTTGTTTTTATATTTGCTTTTGATTAATCTTTTTATGGATGGTAAGTTTTTACTTTTGTTCTGAATTACATTTGCACCTTTTTTGACAAGAAAATCAGCCGATTCATTTCCAGCAATTCCACAATGTGCAGGTATCCACTGTAATATAATTCTTTTCTGTAGTTTTTAAAGTTGATAGATCATTTTGTGACATACTTTAATTTGGATTGACCTCATTTTATATGAATTTATTGCACATAATGCTGCTTTAGAATCAGAAAATATGACAGCATATTTGAATTTACCTATTCTGTATAGAAGGTGTTGGAGTGAAATATGAATAGCCGTTACTTCTGCATCAAAATTTGTTGTGTGGTATCCTGCTGGTTGATAGAATGAGAACAGTGCACACTTAATTCCTGCCTCTCAGCTGTTAATTATTTGTTAATTAGCCGTTGTAATTAGACTGAGCAATAACCCTGAGCAAAAATAAATACAAAGAGCAAGTTTTTGTAAGAGTTGCTTGTAGAAGAGTAAGTCCATAAAGTCATGTAAATGCTATAAATGAGATTTGTATTTTCCGCTCAGGAATATCCAGGCTACCAAACTTCAGTTGAGCAAACTGTGGTACCTGAAACAGGGCTTACTTTATTCGCTTTATATTCAAGTAATATTCATTGCATAATAAATATATTTCAGTTTTGAAAATACAAAGCACGATAACAATAATTTGAAACATGTTCTCAGGAGGCCATCCAGCAATGGTCCTCAAGTTGTGATAGAAATACTAAAGTCTCAGGTCGGTGTATCCTTTCCTTTTCAGTTTTCTCATTGCAGGATTTGGAGGGTAATTTGCTGGAATTGGTTGAATTATATGACTGGGATTTTGTTGAAGGAGCTCTGTAGTCTACTATAGCTGTTGCGGAGGATTTCACTGACTTCTGGAATTCTTAAGTCATGTGCTCAAGTCAACCTGTACTTATATTTGAGAATATGCAGCAGAACCCCATAGAGAACAACCATACTGCCATATAGGTCTAATCAATAATGTGTAGAACATTAACTTATACTGCACAGCTACTGGATATTATTGTGAAATGAGATGTTTTAATTGTCTAATGCAATATCTGCAGTCCTTCGTAATTTCAGATTGGTGTTGGTTTCACATTAATTTTGAATCCAAAGTTAACCAAGATATCCAACTGACTGCTCTACAGGAATTGGAACTCCATTAACTGATATCAGTTGAAACATTGTACCTCTCTTAAAGGTGTATACAACCAGTTTTGATTTTAAAGGGTTCATCAGGACTCTCCATTTTCTGTACCAGTTATGAATTTCATCACAGAAGTCGGCAAGTAAGTCAGCTGTTTCATTGTTGTTACCTTTGCTGAGAACTGCTATGTCATTGGCAAATTGAGCTATTGTTAGTTGCTTTTGCACAGGGAAGTCGGTGGTATATACTTTATACAGAAGTGGTCCTAATATACTCCCTTGTGGTACCCTTTAAGCTATCATGCAAGTTTTCAATGCAGTTTCTTCATATTTTATAGAAAAAGTCTGATGGCTTAAGTATGAATGGTTCGGTAATATGTCTCTGAAAGATAATCTTAAATTTTATACGTTAATTTTGAATCTAAAGTTAACCAGGGTATCCAACTGACTGCTCTACAGGAATTGGAACGCCATTAATTGATATCAGTTGAAACATTGTACCTCTCTTAAAGGTGTATACAACCAGTTTTGATTTTAAAGGGTTCATCAGGACTCTCCATTTTCTGTACCAATTATGAATTTCATCACAGAAGTCGGCAAGTAAGTCAGCTGTTTCATTGTTGTTACCTTTGCTGAGAACTGTTATGTCATTGGCAAATTGAGCTATTGTTAGTTGCTTTTGCACAGGGAAGTCGGTGGTATATACTTTATACAGAAGTGGTCCTAATATACTCCCTTGTGGTACCCTTTAAGCTATCATGCAAGTTTTCAATGCAGTTTCTTCATATTTTATAGAAAAAGTCTGATGGCTTAAGTATGAATGGTTCGGTAATATGTCTCTGAAAGATAATCTTAAATTTTATACAGCAGACCATCGTGCCACACTTCACCAAAAGCTTTCTCTATGTGGAGAAATAAACCGAGACAGACTCTTTTTTCTTCATAAGGGCTGAGCATTACATTGACTATACGGTGAAGATGTTGCGTAGTTACATGTAATGATCTAAACCCAAACTGTGAAAGGGGGAGCATTGCTTTAAGTTGTTTTAATACCTGAGAATGCAATAAGCTTTCAAATATTTTGGAAAACAGAGATGACAGACTTATTGGTCTATAATTCTTTGGACCACTTTTCAATTTAACTGGTCTATGAATCATTATAATTATTGCATGCTTCTATTTTGTTGGAAAATAGGTGAGTCGAATAATTGCATTATATATTTGTGTTAGTTGTACAGTGACAATTTTCAGTAAATTCTGTAATAAAGGCTGTACTATTAGATCATATCCTGGAGTTTTTCTCTTAGGAGAACGTAATCATTTCTATGTCATGACGTATGTCATTTCTAATTTGTGCAGTAGTGAAGTATTTTCTGAGAGGTGCAATGGTTGATCATTTTTTGCTTCTACTTCTCTGATAAATTCGTTTAAAGTACTAGGATTGGGTTGAAATTGCTGGGAAAGCTGTTCAGAGAATAATATGACCTTCTCCTTAGGTGTTGAGTACCATTTGTTGTTTACCTTCAGTGAAGGGATTGGTTCTTTGTGTTTTAGAATACATCTCGTCTTTTTCCATAATGAACCATTTTGTGCATTCAAAGATTTTAAATTGTTTTCAAGAATATATATTTAAATGTTGAGCTTTTAATACTTCTTTGAGTTCTCTGGTTGCTCTATTATAATTTGTTTTTATACAAAGGAAATTTTATTAGTTCCCATAATCTTCTGCATTGTCTCTTAATTTCAAGTTGCTTAATTATATGTGGTGGCCAATAAGATTCAATGATATTTCTTGAAGGTAGATTTGGAGGCCCAGCTGGCTAGAGATGCAGCTGTCTGAATATTTCTTGTTATTATAGAAATTGTTTTAACTATAACTTTATGTGTTTTGAGAGGAATCTGAGTGTGTGTTAGTAAGTTCAGAGTATTTGTATACAAATCCCAGTTAAAAGGATGTCTTATTAACGTTGCATTTGCCCTATATGTAGTTTACATTGAGACATCTAGTAATAATGGATAATGATCTGAACTTAATTCATGAATTACTGTTGGTGTTGAACAGAAAGTAGAGATATTTCTGCCAATAAAGAAGTCAAGGACATCAGAAGTACCGCCATCATCTGGATAATAGGTAGACTCAACAGGGTTCATAATTTCTATTCGAAAACGACAGATGACGTCATGTAAAAGCTTTCCTCCAGGATTACTTACATTTCAACCTCAGCAAGAGTGTTTACTATTGAAATCTCCTCCAAGAAGGTAGGTAGATTTCATTTCATGTATTATGCTCCAGAAGTCCGTAGCCATGAGCCTGTTACTTAGTGCAGAGTAAAAAGATGCAATAAAATAATTTGTACCATTCAAATTGATAGTGATATGAGAGATCTGATATACCTGTTCTATTATCGGAGGAAACGCACTATGAGCTTATGACTGGTGTACCTACTAGTACTGCTGAACCTCCTTTCCGGTCATGACTTGGGTGGTCAGCCCTGTATATGCAATATTCTGGTATTCTGTAGACTATATGAGGTCCAATTTGGTTTCGGTAGCTAGCAATATGTCTATATGTCTAATTATTTTTAAAGAACTGTATTAACTCATGATATTAAAACCCCTGCAGTCCCATGTGCAAATACGTAGTTCCTTATTTGGTATTATTTTCTTAGTAGTGCAGGTAGTATTTGAATCAACATTTGAATTAGCGGTTGAAGAAGAGATAGCATTTTGTCCAGTTTGTTCAATAGTATATGAATTGTTTCATTTTGTTCTGGCGCAGCTATTTTGTGGGAATGTAGTTTATTTGTATGCTGAGATTTTGGTGATGGTAGTCGTGGAAGTTGTTCCTGTTTAATGTTTCTTGTTAACTGATATATTTCCTCGATGTTGGCATTGAGTTTTAGATATAGGAAGAGATATAGATATAGTTACAGGATGTATGGATTCGTGCCCTAGTGTCCTTAGTTCAGTCATTACTTCGTTAATATCGCAAGTAGGATGCAAACTTCTAATTACTATGCTGAAATTTCATGCAGATTTCATTTGATAAGTGTGATATTCTGCTTTATATTGTTCAAGATAATGAACTGCTGTCCTGTAGCCGCCAATAGAGTCAAAATTGAATTTAACTTTATTACTGTCCAGTGTTGAATGTTTAAATGAGCCAATATTTTTCTTTGTTTCAGTCTTGCAACACTGTGTTGATATTAGTGATATTGATCACATATATTGGGGGAGGTTTAGGTGTTTGATTTTTATTATTAGGCGTACTCACGTAGTCATCACTAGTATCTGGCAAGCTTGCCAGAGGCTGTTAGTAGTAGCAAACGATTGGATATTCACTATTTTCCTTTTTGATGTAACAATGTCTTCGTTCCAGCCCACCTCGGTAGCGTAGATGGTAGCATGTCTGAAATTTCACGTTCAAGAGGTCCCAAGTTCGAATCTCGGTCAGGGTGAGTTACTTAGATAAGGTTCTTTCCGGGTTTTCCCTTATCCTTCAAGATGAATGTCCAGTAACTCTAAGCTCCACGGACCCTGGACTCATTTGAGCATCATTTCACCCAATTCATTCACCGTCCAATATAACTTAACATTGGGGCGGACGTAAATTAAAAAAAAAAATGTCTTCATTCCCATCCATTTAACAAAGTTCAAAAAGGTTAAGTTATTACTGTAGCAACTTGGTTAAATGTTTCAACAGCTCTTACAGATAAACACAAACAAATAATAAACACATGCAACACTAAAAAGTGAAACACTTGCATAAATATGAGCAATTATTAAGAATATAAAAGCACAACTCAAATGATTTAGCTCCAAGTCAAAGCCACTTAGAAACAATAACTCAGCAATGAAGGTCAGCAAGCTTTTATTTTGTTCCATTCTAAGACTTTAACTTACTAGTTCATACTGTCCAATCAACATTTTTAAATTAAAAATAGTTTATCAGTTGGGGATGATTCTGAAATACAACTAACGTAATCAAAATGATGTGTTAAGAATCGAGTTCATTTACTTATGAGTTTTATTAACATAAAAAATCTTGCCAGAAATATTAAGTTTTTTCTTTGTATCATATTTTTTAAACCTTAATTATATGCAAGATATACCAAATTTTGTCTTTCTCTTATTCTGTTAAAACCCTCATTCAAAGAAGAAATTAATTAAGATATTACAACATAAGAAATAATGAAAATAATAGTTTTTGGATAGTCAACATGAAAAATTCAATGCCATGGCCGGGATTTGAACTATAGATCTCCGGGTTTCCGTCCAGTCGCTCTTACCTATTGAACTACCATGGCCAACGTGCCATCCTGACCAAGTCCTGGGTAAGAGCGACTGGACAGAAACCAGGAGATCTGTGGTTCAAATCCCGGCCATGGCATTGAATTTTTCATGTTGACTGTATCCAAAACCTTAGCCTATATACGGCTAGTGTCAAGAAATGATTAATTTCTACCAGTTAACTTAAATCATAGTTTTTGTTTCAGGTTAGCTCATATGCTAATAACAGTTATAACAAATTGAAAATTACCGTAAATACTTCAGTTTCACTGTATATTGAAATATTAAAAATAATGAATGTTCTTATGAATAAGTTCTATGATACAATTAAGCACAAAGTTAATATAATTTTGAGTTGAACTAGTACTCAATGCTCTATATATTGCTAGCGTTTACCTAGAATGCATTTCATTAGGACCTTCCTAACATCCTCAGCTAATGTCAACTATTGAATTTTGATTGGTGAACTCCTTGCAGGTGATAGGGGCATCTCAAGTTCATCAGAATAACAACAGGGACACACCTATTGCCTGCAAGGAGTTCACCTAAGCAAAATTTAACAGCCGATATTAGCTGAGGATATTATGAAGGTCCTAATAAAATGTGTTCTAGGTAATGAAGGATTGAGTACTAGTTCAACTCAAAATTATATTAATAATGAATGTTATTTGATTTTGTGGTATTTAGTTAATTTACTCACTTGTAATTCTGCAGCACACCAACACACATTTGCACTTCCTATGTTTATTTTCCTCAGTGTTTCAATCTTCATTTCAGTCTTCATATTTACCAGCTTCTTCAGCATTTTTGAATATAAGGTGACAATCAAAACATACTTACTGGAAAAAAACATTTAATACATAGCTATAAGCTCTCCCTAGTTATGTTTTATTTACATTCTTATTACATACAGCACACAGACAATTAGCATTTACCAATTATGAAGACTGAGTAAAACCTGGAAACACAGATTTAGAACCATGGACCTTCCACATGTGAGCTCACACATTACCATCTCCCTGTTCAAACTGTTTCACAATGAATATCCAAAACTGGATTAAGTTACACTGTATATAGAATAGAAAAGCACAGCAAGGTATGGGGGTGTTAAAGGGAACCCAAGACAAGGTTGATAGTTTAAGATCAGTGGGCACTAATGACACTAACATCACTTATTTTACTTCTGTTCACAAAACACTACTATAGGCCAATCAGATGCATTCTGAAGATGCAAACACATATTCCCAAAACATGTTAACACTAATTAAAATAAGTGATGTTAGTGTTTATTACTAGTGTCCACTCATCTTAAGCAAATTATCTTAACATATCACTGTTCCTAGTGTCTTTCTTACATAAAGGTTTATAGTGTTTAAAAAAGGAAACAAACTAAAAAAAATCATTACAATCGTTCATATGGGGTAAAGAGATTGAAAGCATTTCCAGGGGAAAAAAGGAGTCACTCAGTTTTAACTTCTTTTTAAACTAAGAAATAAATTGGCAAACACATATAATGCTGAATACATAAACATTAAGTTATGCACATTAACCTTCCAGGTGCTCTTCAATCTGACAGACTCATTTAATTGTATTTCACTGAACTCTTGGCATTTTTTAATAACTCCACATCACATTTTGCAGAATTATAAAGTTCTGAACAGGATTTATTCTCATAGTTCACTGTCACCTGGAACTCTCTGCCTTGATTAAATCTGTTGAACACCTGTTTCTTGTGTCAGGCCACTTACTTTTCATGAATGAAAAGATTCGCTCTATAAAAGCATTTGAACCAGGGATGCTAAATAAAAATCCTACCACTTTGGAAATATTTGGCACAGAATTGTCATGCCCGGGTACTGATGAGATTGCTGCATAATCACCATCTTTGTTCATCAATGAAAATCAGGTCATCAATGGAAATATGTTCTCCAAGATGGAACAGTACTATGGCTTTTTCAAAATCTTCAAGCTCAATCCCTTCCTGTAAAGAAAATGCTGTAAGGGATGCATAGGGATGATTGTCTTTTTTTTTTTTTTTTTTTGCAATTTACGTCCTCTAACATTAAGTCATATCGGACATGAATGGAATGGGTGAAATGATGCTCAAATTAGCACGGGGTCCATGGAGCTTAGAGTTACCCGACATTCGTCTTTCAGGATAAGGGAAAACCCCGGAAAAATCTTATTCAGGTAACCCACCCTGACTGAGATTCGTCATTCGTCACATCATATCATCATATCTTTCAAAATTTTGAAATACCAGCAGTCGATTCTGTTTTTAAATTTGTTTTATTTTCAGATTTTGGTAATACTAACAAGAACATACTGACTTCTAATGTTTAGTATCTGTGGCGATAGCTTTGTTTTTCCAGTTGAAGATGTGTATGAATATACATGAAATCGCGATCCTGGAGAATTTATAAGAATTATCATAATTTCTTATAAGATAAGTAAAGTTTTAAGTTACAAATTATTATATTTGTATATATTTGTTTGCTTCACCGTTAATAGCTTCATATGTTATGTATTTATCCTTGATTGTTTCATTGAGCTGTTTTACACACTTATTTAAAGGTTCAGACTTTATTTCCTGGAATTCATCACTTGTCAATAAATCTGTCATTCTAGAAACA
This sequence comes from Mantis religiosa, assembly GCA_030765055.1. Lineage (NCBI taxonomy): Eukaryota > Metazoa > Arthropoda > Insecta > Mantodea > Mantidae > Mantis > Mantis religiosa. The sequence goes on along the minus strand of CM060952.1, from coordinate 85,391,659 downwards.
TAGTCCTGTTTGTCCATGATGACCATCTTATTTCCTTTGTCTGCTTTTGTATTAACATCTTTTTTATTCAGAGATTGAAGTTTTTTCAAGTATGGTTTGGGTTTACCGCTTTTTCTTTCTATTTTTTCTAAGATCTTCCCACATTTGCTTCTAATTGCTGATTTCTGCACCCTCTGCGGCATATTCTATTCCATGTTTCCCTGCTTACACCTCAGTTCTGTGTTTTGAGTACAGCAGTAAGTTAATTTTCTGAAGTTCCCTTTTCAATTACACAAATATAAAATTTGTAACAAAAACTTCACTTAACTTAAGAAAATTGTATTAATTCTTCTTTCTAATTGAAAGAAGAATTAACACCATTTTCTTAAGTTAAGTGAAGCTTTTGTTACAAATTGTAATATTTGTATAATATTCATTGCTTCACTGTAGCTAACTTCATTTTCTAAGTTGGTTTTTTTGCTTTTCAAGTTTTTTTCTTTTGTGATTGCAGTAGGGTAAGATGTATATGAATAGCAAATGCATGGTTCTAAGCTTAAAAGAAAAGCTCTAAGCATAGTAGAAATTGTGCAATTTTACAAAATGTTGCTGCTGATTATGGCATAGAATATCAACCGTTTCTGTAGTAAATTAATGCCTGCTGATATTTTACTCATCAAGTGGTGGTGTGACTTAGCTGCTCGCAAACAGCGTCAGAAGAAACAGAAAAAGGTAACCGATTATTGTACTGTGTGAAAGATAACAATCTAGCCTAATAGTACACTAGTTTATCATAGTCTTAAAGTAAAGTTTAAATTAAGTTTTACACAAATCAACACCTGTACTGTGCTTTTGTTTAATTTATAACCAAAAAACAGCTTCTGTATATTATCTGAAAAATATATCCAAAATAGGTCCGCCCCCTTTATTTTTGATAAATGGGGTTCTACTGTAATAATTTTTTCAATAATTTTCAAAATGTTTCCTTTTCTTTAATTAACATCCTTTAACTTAAGTCATTTTGGACAGTGAATGATATAGGGTTCATAGAGCTTAGAGTTATCCAGATAACTCACACTTACTGATATTCAAACCCTGAAATGTCTTAAATATGTGAGGGAGATATGCTACCACCTGCACTACAAAGTTGGGCAATACTTACTTTGGAATGTTTCACATACATATTTTAATTACTCTTAATAATTATTTAATCTAATCACTGTTAACCACTGTGATAAACAATTTGAACACAAGTAAACTAGACTGACCAAATGTATTTTAGTAATAGAAAATATGCACACACACACACACACACACACACACACACACACACACACACACACACACACACACACACACACACACACACACACACACACACACACACACACACACACACACACACACACACACACACACACACACACACACACACACACACACACACACACACACACACACACACACACACACACACACACACACACACACACACACACACACACACACACACACACACACACACACACACACACACACACACACACACACACACACACACACACACACACACACACACACACACACACACACACACACACACACACACACACACACACACACACACACACACACACACACACACACACACACACACACACACACACACACACACACACACACACACACACACACACACACACACACACACACACACACACACACACACACACACACACACACACACACACACACACACACACACACACACACACACACACACACACACACACACACACACACACACACACACACACACACACACACACACACACACACACACACACACACACACACACACACACACACACACACACACACACACACACACACACACACACACACACACACACACACACACACACACACACACACACACACACACACACACACACACACACACACACACACACACACACACACACACACACACACACACACACACACACACACACACACACACACACACACACACACACACACACACACACACACACACACACACACACACACACACACACACACACACACACACACACACACACACACACACACACACACACACACACACACACACACACACACACACACACACACACACACACACACACACACACACACACACACACACACACACACACACACACACACACACACACACACACACACACACACACACACACACACACACACACACACACACACACACACACACACACACACACACACACACACACACACACACACACACACACACACACACACACACACACACACACACACACACACACACACACACACACACACACACACACACACACACACACACACACACACACACACACACACACACACACACACACACACACACACACACACACACACACACACACACACACACACACACACACACACACACACACACACACACACACACACACACACACACACACACACACACACACACACACACACACACACACACACACACACACACACACACACACACACACACACACACACACACACACACACACACACACACACACACACACACACACACACACACACACACACACACACACACACACACACACACACACACACACACACACACACACACACACACACACACACACACACACACACACACACACACACACACACACACACACACACACACACACACACACACACACACACACACACACACACACACACACACACACACACACACACACACACACACACACACACACACACACACACACACACACACACACACACACACACACACACACACACACACACACACACACACACACACACACACACACACACACACACACACACACACACACACACACACACACACACACACACACACACACACACACACACACACACACACACACACACACACACACACACACACACACACACACACACACACACACACACACACACACACACACACACACACACACACACACACACACACACCTCCATATGTATGTGTGTGTGTTTTAAAATGCAATAAGCACTAAAATTTAATAGAAATTCTAACAAATAAACTCTTTGAACATGGAACTATGTTGCTGTGCTCTGCAGTCAATACACACAGCTTGACATGCATAGTTTTACATCTGATTCCCTTCTACGGATGGCAGGATTATACAGAGCTCTATCAGTTTATATTACAACTACCATGAATAATTTTTGCAGTAAGGAGTCTAATTTGCATAATATGGATCCAGTATGCCTTCCCTGTGAGTGAGAATATTAAAATTTGAAATTTGATCAAGATTTCTTTCCACTCCTGGGACCTGATTAAGCAATTATAATTATTAAATTATAGATGAGTCATATTTTTTACACATCTGCTTCACTTTCGTACCTATTTTGAGGACATGTTTCGCAAATCATCGCTTGCATCTACGGCTCTTGTGCCGTAAACAAAAAAAACAAAAAAAAAAAAAAAATACGATTCATCTATAATTTAATAATTTTTCGCTTCACTGTGGTGTTCCAATACAGTTAAATCTCGATAAATTATAATTATATTGTGAACACCAACATTATAATATATTTTAAAGTTCATAAGTCTTGATCTGGTTATCGTCCTCAGTTATTGTGAACCAACCTTAAATCTGAAACATTTACTTCTATGTTCTACTATTATTTTTAACACAATCTAAAATGTTCTCTATCTATTCCATTGTAATATTTTCTGTTTACCTTTTATTTGTTAGGTTCCTGTCAAAAGGTGGCAATTGAATTAGCACTGAACCATCTATCACAGAGTTCTGCAACTTCATGAATTCAGGGCCAATATTTGGCTTAGCAAGTCGTGTGGTTATTTTCAAAGTCGCAGCTTGTCCTGCATGAATATTATGAGCTTGCACTGAGATTTTATAATTTGTAGAAGGGTCTAATTTCTCCAGCTGAAATGATACAAAATTTAAATAACTGTTAACATTCTTTTCATATTGCTGCTCCATGAATTCAATAAATATAACTATATACTTAAGAATAAAGCGTAGTTCTAATCAATGATTTACTGGCAATTATTCAAGAGATGGGCTATCTTATTTAAACACACTCTACAGCAAAATGAAATGATGCCAGAATGCATTTACCTCTTCATATTGACACTCCCCAAATTTTTACTATACTATCATTTATCCAGCCACACCACGGCTGAGGGTTAGACTACTTGGTTCTCACCAAGGTGGCCTGGGTTTGATCCCAGGTGACTGCAAAGTAAGATTAGTGGTGGACCACATCATGCTGGGACGGATTTTCTCTGTGTCCAGTTTCCCTCACCAGCATTCCACTGATTGCTTCACCATCATCTTTCCTATCACCTCATCTCTTGTACTTTCGCTTCTGGCATTGGGCTGATCCTTCATCCCAGAATCTCTCTAATCAGGAAACCTCTGATCCTCAACCCATTGCCTATGGCCTTGAGGTTACACAGTTCAGAAGGCCCTATATTCCACTTAAGGAAGTACGAATTCATTCATCATTTACCCACTGATTGAAAAAATATTTAAAAAATAATAGATAGCACAGTGAAATAATTAATAAACTAACAAAGGGCCACTATTACACTGAAATCACAGACTAAGCTGGGATTTTCTTTTAGTGAAACTAGATCAAAAATAAAAATATACACATCTCAACTTTCAAAGACCTAATTTGAAATACAAAAAAAATTATTTACAAATTAGAGAGGTTCATTTGTAATATTTAATTATTCACAAATATTGGTGTTAAAAAGGAATTAAATGAAAGAATTTACAAAAATAAACAATTTTGAACTCCACAATTTTTTTTTTGAAGGCATCCATCACTGGGAAGCGAGTTAGTATAACTTCATTGGATTTACTCTTTGTTAAATGTGATGTTGGTTGTAAGTTCTTTTTAGTGTAGTCTTGCATGCAGATAATTGTAGCATCCATGTAGGGTAAATCTTATTATTCCTGCCACAGGCAGCTAATTGTGAAGCCAAAGGCAGACCTAAGTCAGCCATTACCATTTAAAACTTTAAAAGAAATTTTTCTGGCAAATAGAAACTCTATGGAAGAGAAAGGTAAGACAGCATTTTTGTTTTTTATATAGGAGGATCATACTGAAAGTTGGGACATAAACTATTGTTAACATTCAATTGCAGCAATGTTACAAAGATGACTGCAGGATTGTAATGCAGCACTTTATTTTGAAGCAGTATGCATCATTCACAATTGGTGGTAAATTTCTCTAGGAATGAGATTCTTCTTATATCTTCAGGGCAAGGTAATGTATAAGGATGTTATTAATTACTAATTATTCAAAAAGTTTGTAGTTGTAACATAATGACTGATGCTATAATTTAGCTGAATATGCCATCTTAATAATCTACCTGAAAATTTAAGTAATGCCTATGTCCAGAATAGTTGATGTATGCATGAATGTATATGCTGCTACTGGTCAAGAAGGTATTGGCTCCCTCTTTAAAGTTTCCCTTATATCAACCATCCAGATAGCAATGAATCAATAATTATTTCTTATTATTGTTACCCCATGGTTATGTTGATCAATGAAGGAAATCTTCTTCGACAATTATTGATAAGAGTTAACCCGTCAGTTCTAAATTATTTCACATCGGATATTTTATGTACAATTCCAGACATGCATGTTAAAACACATGAAAATGCCCATAAATATTCAAGAGAACAGTGTTCATATTAATTATACTTGTATAACAGAAAATAAACATATTCAAACAATATTTCAGTTCATAATAAACATATATTTAAACATATATATAGGCATGTATTTAAGTTATAGTATTTAAACATATCTATAGTATTATTAAATTATAGATGAGTTGTATTTATTACCCATCAGCTTCACTGAAGCTGATGGGTAATAAATACGACTCATCTATAATTTAATAATTGGTTTGCTTCACAGTGGTGTTCCAATACAGTGAAACTTTGATATATCTATAGTATGTTTCCAGTAGGTTTTGTATTATCAGTTATAGTAATCTACAGACTTTTTATATGTTGCTATATTGTGACACTATTAGCTTCTACCGTGTTACCATAGACAGTATTTCTATAATGACAGACATGAATGTTTGTTTTGACAACATGCACTTGTGAATTTCTTATTAAATAGGAAAAAATCTACCTCAGATTTGAACATGTTTATGGAGATGTCTGAAGTGTAAGGAGATGGGTGGTTTTAAAGATAGAACATGAGTAACCAAAATACTTGTAACAGTCACCCTCAAAAGGATTTTACAGAATGCAACAAGGAAAGAAAACGTTATGAGCTCAGAGAAGACAAGCATGTCGCTTGAATGAAATTACTCCAAAAATTGCAGCAGAACATTGCAGTGCAAGAAATGACTGAAAACTTAGGTTATCAAAATGTTTGCACCCCTTGAGTCCCACATTTATTCATTAAAGATCAAAAGCCTTAGAGAAGAACCATCACCCAAAACTTATTCAGAGATTTTAAAATAAAGTGATGATCTTTTGACAACTATTGTGATTGCCAATAGAGGCCAGTTCCACCATTATGAGACTAAACAAAATGCCAGACTATGGAATAGCATCCACCTCGGTAGCTTAGATGGTAGTGTGTCTGTCTCACATTCAAGAGGTCCCGAGTTCGAATCTTGGTCAGGGTGAGTTACCTGGATAAGGATTTTTCCGAGGTTTTACCTTATCCTGAAAGACAAATGTCGGGTAACTGTAAGCTCTATGGACCCTGGGCTCATTTGAGCATCATTTCATCTATTTCATTCTTGGTGTGATATGACTTAACATTGGAGGATGTAATTTACAAAAACTACTATGGAATAGCACCACTTGGATTTACCATTGAAGAAGACAGCAAAAGCTTTGCAATCTGCAGGTAAAACTATGGACAGTATCTTCTAGGATCCACAGAGTTGCATTCTAGCTAATTTTCTTGAACTTGGACAAATTGCAAATGCTGCCTGCAGACACTTGTCATGAAGCTTTGTCATGAACTAGGATATAAATAAACTTAGAAAGAATATCATCCTCTAACAGAATAACATGTGTCCTACACTGATTGTGTGACTGTAGAGAAGATCAGGACATTTTGATAGTAAACGCTTCCAAATCCCTACAGTCTCTATTTTGTACCCTCTGATTACAATCTTTTGTTATGGGATAGATGAGAGATCAATATGCCACTAGAAAATAGAGGATATTTGGAAAAGTGCATTGGTGTCTTTCAGCAGCTGGAACCGAGTTCTATCATAAGGGTATTTTTAAACTTGCAGAACAATGGCAATATCAGTATGACAGTGAGTATTCTGAATCAACTTTTAAAACATATTCAACTAAATTAAAAATTCTTGTACCTAGAAACATGTTTTAAGGTTTAGTGATAATTATTTCCCTATACCAGCAGTTATATGTAGTTGATATGAATGATACTTGACAAAATTCAGTGATACAGCTAGGATTCAAAGCTCCCATGCTGATACACTTAGAACTTGAGCCTAATCTCATTAGATTCAAATATCCTACACATAGCTGGTGTATGACAAGAATGATCACAATACAATTATCTCCAAGAGTAGTTATCTATAATGCCTGGAATTTCAAAGTACTTGCAACATTGCCTTTAAGAAATATCTGTAATATTTGAGATCTCCAGGATACTTGAACCACATGAGTAGATTTTGTGCACATATGGGCATTTGACCATGACACTGTGCAGCAGTATAAATATTGACATGAAGAGTTGGACACCCATTCTAAAACACTGAATTTTTCATGTTAACATTGTATCATGGTTTTGGAGATGTTACCTATCAGACCTTCAGCTGGGCCCTAACTGTTGCACTCTTTTTAAGCCTGCCTCTAATTAATGTATTGTCCACAAAATAAGCCACAATTTTGATCTAAATTTCAATGTCAAAAATTGGTGTTGTGGCTTATACCCGCTATGTTGACTTTTGCATAGCTTTGCTGCTATAAATGTATGCTCATCTGCAACAATGCAGCTAATGTTTGGAAACAAGACTGACAGCATTTTATTAACCAACCATTATGATGTTAACATTATGCATATTCCAATGTGTAAGGACTATGATACAATGAAGCACAAAATTAATATAATTTTGAGTCGAACTAATACTCAATGCTCCATTTATTGCTAGTATTTACCTAAAACATGTTTCGTGTAGATCTTCCTAACATCATCAGCTGTTCGATGATGTTAGGAAGATCCTAACGAAATGCATTCTAGGTAAATACTAGCAATAAGTGGAGCATTGAGTATTAGTTTGACTCAAAATTATATTATGCATATTGTTTCATTAGCTTCATTAAATGTCCTGATGGCAGCAATGATGACATATAGTGGGAAGAGAATGAAGAAAATGACTAGAGAGATGAAGTAAATAATTCAATTTGTTTGATGCTAATGTGATGTACCGTATGCTAGCAAAATGTTTATGTCTATTAAGTGTAAAAAATAAACATTTGTGCTCATTTTTTCTATTCAATCCAGATAGAGCTTATTTTTGTGCCAAACTTACTTTTTCAATCCCCTTCATCTTGAATTTTAAGGGTGCAACTTAAATGTGAGTTCTGTGCCATGGCACTGTGGACTAGAGCACAGAGTACATTCACAGGTACAGAATGCATCTAGGTTTGATCTCACACAGTCCCAGTACAAGAGGAAAGAGAGGTGCTGCAATAGGTAGTTTCATCAGTCATCTTTTTGGCTGGGGGATGTGTGGTACTAACCTCTCCATGCACAAGTGGGCATGAGGCCAGAAATCATGTTGGCAGTAATCAGGTTGACTTAGTGCATGTGAGGGCAGCTTATTTTAGGCCAAAACAGTGGTTCTCCTTCCCTGGAGAATTTAAATTGTGTTTATTATATGGTAGTTATCTTTCACTATGGAAACTTCCCTTCAATGTTAATGCTTTAGGTTCATCTATGGCCTTTAAAGTTATTGGCGGTAGTGTAATGTTAATGCACATATAAACAGTTGTTTGTTAAAGGATGAAAATTATTCATTTCTTCTCATTGACCATATACAGGCTAAGGTATTGAACTGATAAGAGTTGACATGAAAAAATCCAGTTGTTGTATTTAGTTTTTCTAGATGCTCATTTAATGTTATTAAGTCTGTGTTGTTTTACTTATTTAAACTTTGTTGCAATAATGACAATGTGCTTGATAAATACCTAAGGAAGAATTGTGTCTTTCTTTCAATTTAGCAAGTTCTTAATGTATAATCAAACAGACTTAGTTATTAAACATAAACTGTTGCTTTAAGTAATGCCCCCTACTTTTTTTCTTACCTGATAACAATGTTGCAATGTATGAATTTAAGTTTCCTGAGTTTGCATGCAAAATTTACATTTCCTTCAACAGATAATGTAGCTACAGAAATGTTTCAAAATAGCATCCCTAACAAATGGCATGCTGTCATTGAATTTATCATTGTGGAGAAAGAAACTATGGGGGATATTCACAAATATTTGGTGAAGTCTGCAGTTGAGGAATAGAGTTGCTCAATGGGTGCAGAGAGTAAAGCTGGTAGATCTCAGGTAACAATGAACTACAGTCAATTTAAACATTCAACTATTAGGACACTCCAAATTAATTTCCTTTACTTTAAAGCACAGCGGGAGATCTTGTTTTGGATTATGATAGATGATAAAACTTGGGTTCACTATTTTGAGCCCAAAACAAAACAGACAATAAACAAATGGTATCATCCTGGCTCCTCACAAAAGAAAAAAATTCAAGGCAACTGCTTCTGCCAATAAGATCATGATCACTGTTTGGGGACTAGGAAGGTGTGATTCTCACTGAAGTAATGCCAAGAGGCAATATACTTAATTCAGAAGCATACACCAATGTATAAACCACATTTAAGAAGTACTTCCAGCAACACTGGTACCATACTACAGGAAATTAATTCAACATGATAATGCTCAGTCTCACACAAGTTTGAGGACCTCTCAACACATAATGAAACAACATTGGAGAATGTTACCCTAGTCACTCTAGAGCACTGACTTAGCTTCTTAAAACTTCCACTTGTCTGAGCCATTGAAGGATGTTATTTGAGGAAGACATTTAGAGGATAATGAGAAGATGATTGACACAGTAAAGAAATGACTTGGTGAGAGGAACAAGAATTAGTAGACGGCACACACATTTTTATTTCGTGCTGAAGGCAGGGGACACTGGAGGAAAATTGCATAGAAAAATAGGATGTGTACATAAAGCTTTTGTTTTTTCATGTTTGTAAATCTCATTGGATGAAATAAATAACCACAGAAGAAAAACAATTTGGGTAACCTCGTATTTACACATAGAAAATGATGAAGGGTTTGTAAGAAATCATGTGTAAAATTTAAATTTAATAATGTGTAATGATTATGTAAGTAATAGTTTATTTTAATACTACAGCTTATACCCCATGCCCTACTGTGATACTACTATCCAGTATTTCATTTTAATATTGTGACTGACCACTTTTACTACCATTTCCCTAGCATTATCTAAATCAAATTTTCACTGACACTTCAACTTTTTTCACAATATTGTAATGTAATATGTAAGACCCAGTCTCTCTGTTCCATGTTTACTCATTGGGGAATCAAAACAAGATTCTAATCTCCTGCAGCAGCAGCAGCAGCAGCAGCAGCAGCAGCAGCAGCAGCAGCAGCAGCACTCATGGCATAATGGTCATCACAAATACCTTCAGAAAATGCAATAAATAGCTAGCATTTTGTTGCTTCCGAAATGCTTTTACTACTCACGAATTGGCTTACTGGTGAATTTGGGACTTTTATACCAGCTGGAACCTTCCACAAAGTTCCAGAGTATTAAAAGAGTAAGGAGAGAGGATACTTCCAGAATATCTTATTTTTTCTTGATAGTGCTTCTGTTATTTACAATGGAAATAAGTGCTACCACAAATATTTATGTGTATCTCTCCAACTACCTGGTAGGCTGGCACCAAGCTCCCAATATGCTTGGACAATAACCACTGGATTACAGTAAACTAGTTTTAAAAATGATCTTTCAGGAGATGTAATAGACAAATGCACTAAACTATACTTGGTGAGAAATTACCTTGTGACTAATGTTCCTGCTGCCATATGGTCGGCTCAGTACGCTTTTGCCACATTTACTCACTGTCCATCTGCAGCAGCTGCACTCCTATGCTGTCATCTTCTTTTTCCTCCTGCTCCTCTTCACTGCCATCTATTTTGTCACATTCACTTTCACTATTGTTTTCAATGGAGTCACTGCTGTTACTTAAGTTTATAACCACACGTTTCACAGCTTCTTCTAAAATGCCTTCTTCTTTCCGCGGATTTTCGAGCACATCTCTCATATGTGCCCATTTCTCACCTCATTCAGTCCTTTCAAAATTAGGTCTTGTACTTCATTAAATGTAAAGGTCTTATTATTTCAGCTAACATAACCCTTTACCTACACCCATATTAGTTCAATAGGGTTAATGTGACAATGGTATGGAGGGAGGCGAATTACACGATGCCCATTCTTAGCAAGCTCATCTACAGCATATTCTGGGAACTGAAGTTTATAAAGATGAACTAATTCCATTAGTTCAGTTGCTCTGATTTCTTCCAGGCAGTTTCTACAAGCACTTGTACATGTCTTCAGTGCAGCCAGTTAATCATGTCCGCTTTCAGCATTTGCATCGTGGGAGCCTTATCAATTACTTCTGAATGATATGGCGCATTGTCCATGATAATTACACAAGAACTGGTTAAACTGGCTAGCAGCTATTTCTCAAACTACTTTTTTAATCGATTTCCATCCATTTCCTCATGGTATCTGATGTTTTTCCTGGATCTGAACAGCAGTGCATTTGGAATAAACCTAATTAAGCTTCCAGCATGAGTAATGATAAGTCTGCCTCCTTCACCCAGCTTTTTCAGTTCTGACCCTGCAGCAGTGTCACCCGTCCCTCTCTCAGTGCAAGAGTAGTCTGTGTTAACCCATGTTTTATCAAGTCAAATAACACAACTTCAGTTGACTTCCCTTATTCTTTTCAATAAACCTCCATCTGTGTGTCATGATGTCTGCCCTTTACATTAGAAATGTTCTGCTTGAAAAGATGTTCCACTGGAAACCTATGTCTTTTTAAATCTTTCTAAGTGAAAGGAATGAACAAGTGAAGAGATCAAAGTCTGTAAGAGAATAGATCTTTAATGGTTGGGATTTCCTTGTCTTGTAATTCATAAACGTGATGATGTAAAACTTCCCTTTGAAGGTTATCTAACTTTGTCACACATTTATCAAACTTTCTTCTTTCTCCAAGAGTCATAAGCAATGCTGAAGTGCCAAATTCCTCTGGCACTTTAGATTTTTCTTTATATATATTCACAACAGTATTTTTATGCAGATTTAATACTTCAGCAGTTCTCTCAAGAACCTTCTGCACAGAAAACAGAGGGCCACCATTATCTCTTTCTTTCTCAAAATATTCTCTAACTGCACATACTAGTTCCCTAGTTTGGCTTCTGATAGTTACACCTTTCCCTAAGATGTAGGACATTTTAAAGTCAACAGTGGACTCAGTTCTAGGATGAGAATAAATTTAAAGTTCATGAGATAAAATTCTAATATAACGCTTAGAATTATTAAATCCTTATGGAACCACTGTGTATAACACTACCCAACACTTGGCTCCACTGAAATGCTTACAGCAAAGAACTACATCCACACAAACAGATGAAAACAATGGCAAATTTCTGCAGGAACCGTAGCTGTTGCAATGCAGATGACATCATGCCCTGATGACAATGCATTCTTACTATCTGACTAGTCAGCAACCTGACGAGCCCCTGCAAGCTGGTAACACACCTCCTAACAATCAATCAGAAGGAAATTTCTCACCAACATTAAATGAAAGTTGATGTTAATAGTTCTATGCAATTCAAACATGAGCTAATCTTAATGTGGAAAATATGACTACTTAATTTTTGAGTTTGATTTATGAGTCACTATGTTTACACTCAAACTTCACTTACTTGTATAATTGAAACGTTTTCAAGATCATTCGATCTCATCCTCAGCTGTTTGGTGACTAAATAAAAAAATTTTAGTAACTCATAAATCAAACTCAAAAATGAAAAACACTTCATTGTTAATAATGCTTCTGCTTTTAATATTTATGACTCCTTAAATTAAAAAATAAAAGGTTTAACGCTCTATCTGTGTACTGCAGACATCAAACCTTGACTAAGCTTACAGAGAATTATTAAATATTTCTGTATATCTCAGTTTGAATGAGTTTTCAGGTCATTGTGCTCATCAAGAAATATACTATTACTCACATAAAAATATTCTACCTGATAAATTGAATAAATAAACTGAATGAAAACTATACTAGCTATTCTAAGCTATTCTATCTGCTAAATATTAATAAACAGAATGAGAACTTTACAAGCTTATTTTAAACTGCCATTACTTCTTCACTGTGCCGAGAAATCCTGACCTACTCAGCAACTTAGAAGCAACTTGTCAGAAAAGACATTTGCACATACATGGGTGGCCAGAGTGTTTCTTTGACATATTCAAAATTTCTCAGTCAGAAATAAATATAAACTCAGCCAGAAATAAGAAGTCGCCAGTAGCACTGAGAGATACGAGGAGCATTTGGAAATGATTTACAACAGTAGGTTTCTGTACCTTATTTATTAATGAACATGAATCAATATACAAGGGATCTCTCAATATATTTTCCATTGACAGCAATACATCGCTACCACCTTCCTGGCAACTTTATTATTGCATCGCGGAACCACTGTTTGGGGGGATTACGTACCCACTCGTGGATAGCTGCCTGTAATTCTTCGTTGTTACTGAATCCTTTCCCTCGCAGTACGTTCTTCATGTTGTCAAACAGAGCACAATCAGATGGAGCAAGATCCAGTGAATAAGTGTGGCACAACAATGAACCCCAGTGATGCCAATTTTGCAGTCGTCATATTGCTGGTGTGGGGCCGAGCATTGTCATTCTGGAGAAGCACTCCTTTGAACCACTTTACCTTTCGCCGTATCTGAATTCTCCATCTAAGTCATGTAAGGCATCACAGTAAACCGCTGTTGACAATTGTGCTTTGCGGAAGCCAGTCCATTAGCAGTATGCCACAAGTGTCCCAAAAGACGGAAATCATGTGCATACCTGCAGATGGAGAAGAACAAAATTTCTTGGGCTGGTCTTTCATGTAGGAGCTTCTTGGTCACAAACTGCATTTAAATGTTTGTTTAAATATCTACTGTTTTGACTCCTTTCCACAAAAACCATGCATTCCATCTTTGTCCATGATAGTCACCTTCCATCTTGTCCATGGATTTTTCTACCTGATAACAAACAAGTGCTGCCCTTTTACTATACACTGCATTTACAAATTCCATCTAGCATGTACATGATGTAATAGTATCAGGTTATTGTCCTACAAGAAGACGTGCTCATACAGTGAGCAGTATGTTTGAAGCAACACGATTGTAAATCATTTCCGAACGCTCCTCGTATCTATCTTTCTTGACACCTAAACTGATTTTAAGCACTAATACTTGATTCTTACTTTACTTATTGAATTATGTTCTTACTATTAGTTTTCTTCATAAAAAAACTAAAGAATTTTACTTTTGCTCATCATTTTCAAATGTCATGTTTTGTGAAATTCATACATTGCTTTTTCAATTGAGCTTCTGTTTAATTTTACTCAATGTAACAATGTAACATGCTTCTTTAAGTTTGTTGTATTTTGTGACTTAACACCACATAAGAATTAAAAAAATGATTCAATATCACTGTCCTACAATAGTAAAACCAAATATTCATGGAAATAAGTACTATGGTATACCTTAATGCATGCTTGTGATTAGAATTTACCTTGCAAAGCACAATCTAACTACTGATGGGAGGAAAGAACGTGTTTCCATGCACTGTATTAGCTCATGTCCTAAGTTTTTATAGATTTTGTAAATGCAATGCCCAAGGGGGGTCATCAAGCCAAAGTAATGCAAAAATAAGATTTATGCCATCAGATATAAATGAAACTCAAAGGAAACATAATCAGTCTATCATGAATTACAGTCCAGCAAGTATTTGGGGGCATATGTAAGGCAATAAATATGACTTCTCAACTCCTTTAGCACAAAATGAAATGTCAAACTTAAAAATTGTGAAGTATGGAAAAATATTGAAGGTTTATGTCAAACCAGTATCAAACTCCATTCCTAGTCTCCTTAAGTGACACTGCTGAGCCTACGTAAACTTTATCCAGTACTGTTTTGCAACATTTCATTCAAAATCTATAAGGCAATTAGTGCATTGGTGAAGTTTGGTAAAAAGTGTGAACTTTTTCTTTTCTTTTTGTTTAGCTTCTTCTATTATACTTAAAACTTGTATTTCCAAGTTATACAAATAATTTTTAACATAAAAGAATCTCACAGCCATGCATGGTTATTTTTTTTTTATTTTTAAATATATATACATCTTTTATTTTCTTATTTAACCGATTTTCCATTATTTCCGTTTATTTCTTATCTGTTTTCCTAGTTTCACAAACATTCACTAACAACATAAACACCCATGCCCAAGGCGGGACTCGAACCCGCGACCCTCTACATGGCGGAATGCTAGAGACACACGCTTTAGCAACCATGGCTAAGAGGGCCGGCATTTGACTGGTTCTTTAACATTTAGATAAAGCACCATACTGAACTTAAAAATCTTTCAATTCTTTAACTTGAAAGTTTTAGGATAGCGCCAGGGAATAAAGATTTAAAAATTCTCCTGCAATGATTAAAAAATATTAAATAGGTAATTTGATATCAATCATTTTCCATAACTCATATTGAAAAGGTTGAAAAACTCAACAACATATGTGCAAAATATTTTCTCTTGAAATGCCTGCTCATAATTTCTTTAAGTCTCTGTATTAAATTAAAGTTAAAATATTGGAAGTGATACAACAAATCACAACTAAGGAGCATTTGACATTACCATATCAAATATGTGATTAATTATATATGAAAATTAATATCTTAACAGCTTCACTTAGGTTATTAAAATGTTGTTAATATTGTAAGCAAATAAAGAGTTATCAGAAGAAAAACGTGAACTTTTTGATTTTCACAAATGTACTGCCTCTAAATGGAAATATTAAACTTCAGCACAAAATTTATAGTTTTCAGTTTATGCAGCACATGTAAATGGATCACCTCAGATAACATTGGACAATGAACTGAAATTTTGACTGAAAATTTGTTCAAAGCCATTACATGAATTGCTTTTACCATTAATAAAATTTAGTATTTACTACAATATTTAAACAATTTTATTATCAATGATATAAATTAAAATGAAAAATGTAGTTCATTTGTTCAACCCAAATCATTCCATAGCCAATATATTTCAGTAACCAAGACTTCAAGGTTTGTACTCACCAAATAATTATATTCTCTGGAGTAAGAAGAAATGAAATAAGATACACTGATATTCAAATATGTAGGATATCTCAAGAAGCTCTGTAGCGGTTCTGCTGTGATTTCAAAGTAGCGAAGTTTACCATTTGGCCTTAAAGGCAATAACCATGTAAGATTTACACTGTGTGCACTCACATTCATTGCCTTCAGTTCAAGAGGAGCATCTGGTGGACCTTCAAGAAGCAAAACAAACACTGGATTAACTATTAATTCACAAATTTAAATATATCACATACAGAACATTACCTCTAATCTTGGGAATCATGTAAAATAAATAAATAAAACAAAACAAACAAAATAAAGGCAATTTTGAGAAAATGAAAACTTTTCTAAGTAAATAGTAATTTGAGGTGGAGAGCTTTCTTGAAAATCTTTGCATCTAAAATTTGATGTTTATACAATTTCTTTTTTGGACCAGTTATTCACAGATGGACTTTTGTGTTTTTAATTTTTATTTTCTTTTGCTGGTGAATCCCAAAGTTTATATTTTTAGCAGAACATAATACTTTATCTACCTACTATAGGTAAAAGGTAGAGGAAACTAAAATTAATTTTTGGTGACTTTTCTCAGCTACATCCATTTTAGTAACCTCTATCAGATGAAAGACTATAAACTCTAAAACAAATCTGATCCACGATTTGATCTTGACATTGAAAAAGCAGCCATCATACAATACGAAAAATTAATCAGAATACCTTATAATGAATGAGAAAAAAGAAAATTATAAGTAAATTTAAAAGCTCAACAAAGTTTAAGAATATCAATTTTACATTGCTGTTGAAGAGGCAGAGGTGTTCCTATTTTTCCACATGAGATAGAGCTGGACAAACAAATGCCTTCCAAATATGGTTTTTAACTTCTTCCTCTGTTCTCCCATCAGTTGTAACTATACTTCCAAGGTAGAGGAAGGACTCAACTCTCTCAATTTCCTTTTCATTTACTGTGAAGCTAGTCCTGACATCAGAATTAATCCTTATCTCTTTGGTCCTGTTTGTGTTGATTATGAGACCTGCAGGTTCCACTTCCTTCTGCAACTTCTTCAGTTTGTCCTCTGTGTGCAGGTACCACTGTGCCATAAGGCAAATATTGTATGCAAAATCAAAATATTCAAGCCTTTCTCTCATTTCCCATTGAACACCCCTCTTCCGTCCTCCCATTATCTCTTCATCATGCTATTCAGGGCCAACAGGAACAGAGTGGCGGAAAGAACACACCCCTGTCTCAGTCCAGATTTGAAGTTTATCCTTACTGTTAGTTTCCCTTCATGAATAACTGACTCTCATAACCCTCGTACATCCCTTTCATGACCTTGATGATTTTTGAAGGAATTTTATATTCCTTGAGGGTGTTCCACATGATTCTTTAATTTACAGAATCAAAGTCCACAAATGCAAGGTAGAGGGAATTCCTCCATTCCATACTCTGCTCCAGTATGATTCAAAGTGTATTGATGAAATCCACACAACTGCAATTTTGTCGAAATTCCGCCTGTTCCTTTCAAAGCTTTCTTTCTACAGAATCCTTTACATGATTTAGAATGACTGACGAAAGTACTTTGTTTGAAATGGAGAGCAAGGTGACACCCCTCCAGTTGTTGCAGTTTGTTGTATCCCCTTTTTCGGGCAACTTGATTATGAGCCCCTTTTTCCAGTCAGTCGATATTTCCTCTTTCTATATTTTCTTTACCAGTAGGTACAGCAATTTGATAGTAGCATCTAAGTCTGCTTTCAGTACTTCCGCTGGAATATTGTTCAGACCTGGTGCTTTCCCACTTTTAATTTGCTTCAATGCTGTCCGTATCTCACCCTGGGATGGACAGTCAAGGCTGATGCCAGGGTCATTTTCTTCATCTTCTCTTTGCTGCCCTTTTTCCATTCCAACTGCTCTCTTAAAAACCTCCACAAAGTATTCCCTCCATCTACTTAGCTGTTGTTCACAAGTAGTAAGGATCTCGCCTGTCTTGCTCTTAACAGGCCTAGTTTTATTAAAATATTTCTTTGAGAGCATCTTTGTTATGCCATAAAGCTCCTTTATATTCCTCCTTTTTGCCATTTCTTCTGCTTTCTCTGCCTGATCATAAATCCACTTCCTATGATACTTTCGCACACTCCTCTTTACTTCCCAATCACCTATTGAATACCCTACTTGTGTTTCGGCCTTTTGCTGCCTAGTCTTGCAAATGTTTAAGTTGGCCTTTATCTCCTTCCTTTAATTTATCTTTTCCCAGGTCTGATCGAATATCCATTCTTTTCACAAGTAGTTCTTATACCCGAACTGCTTCTCGCTTATTTCCATAAAGATGTTCTTCACCTTGCTCCATACAGTCTCCACATCCTTCTGTCTCAGAATCCAACAGCTGGCATCTGTACACTTAGCTGCAGGAGTTACAAAATCTGAACCAAGCAGGATGGCTCAGGCAGTTTCGTCTGTGGCCTGCATTCAGGAGGCTTGGATTTGATTCCCGTGGCCAACCTACCTGACCCATAGGACTTTTTCGAGGCTTTTCCAGGTCACCAGACAAATGCTGAGTAGATTAACCACGTCCCCTAAATTTCCCGTCCCTCCATTTCATCTCCATTATAATTTCACATCATCTCTCTCATCTGGTGGTCTCTTTCAGGGCAGAAGTTTTAGCGAATGCCTCAGCGCTTTAGTGACTCCTTGAGTCTGCCACCCTCAGTCTGCTCTCGCCTTATCCTTCCTCCCTGGGATGCCTCACTTGAGGCTTAGGTACAATAAACCACAGGTTACAGTGCCAAATACATAATGAAACAGCTGACTTTCTAGCCAAAAAAGGCAGTAAGTAGCCAGCCAGCCATATTAAGTAGAGGAAGTATTGCATTCCATCAAAAAATCTGTCCCCATCGGAAATATATATGTCTGGTACTTACTATACTAAAATTCTAAAATGCATCATTTAATATACATACTGTAACTTGAAATGTTTTAGTTCAGTCACTGTAACAGAATTTTTGATACTCATTATGTTTATGAGTTCTTTTGTCACAAAAGAAAAGCTATTTATCATTGCAAACAGGTTATAATGATTCTCTTAAGCTGAAAATTAAACAAATTCTTATAATGTGTGTTTGGAGGAATTTAGTAACAGTGACGTCAAAATTAATATAAAATTATTTGTGGTTGGTTTATTGACACTCGTCACTTAATTTTATATTAAATTCTTATAAAAATTGTCAGTTGTACACAGTTAAAATAAAACTTACCTATGTCACTCAAGCTTGCATTGACTTCAGAGTGATAATGTCGTTCCTTGCTGTAAGGAGTTTCAATGGTGTAATTTATCTAAAACAGAGCAAATTGGGTGTTAAGCAGCAGCATGTTCATGGATAATACCAAATATTGTCCTTAAGGACCAGGATATGATAAGAGATTAATAAAAGACAAAATTTGATAGAGGAATTTCCATGGTTACGATTATAATCTCACTGGCCTTAGAAGCAAAACTAATGTAAACAAAAGTACATGGCAAAGTGTGTATGTACATCGGTCACAGATTACAACATGTAGTTCCACTTATAGAACTACTTGTAATCCGTTTTTCATACATCACTTGCATTTTGACACAGTGTGAAAAAACAGAATACAAATAGTTTTATCAATTAATTTGGATGCCACTGTTACTGTTACTAAATTCCTCCAAATAAGCATAATGTAAATCCATGTCTCACTGTGGAAAACCAGTGACCTGACTATCCTTCAATGTCATTATCTTAAACAGATTCTTTTCCAAACTATTAGTAAGTAGTGGATTGAAAAGGGCAAATATTCCTAAATTATGAAAGGGTAGAGCCAGAATGAAAAATTCAATGCCATAGCCGGGATTTGAACCACGGATCTTCTGGTTTCCGTCCAGCCGCTCTAACCATTTGAGCTACTATGGCCAATGTGCCAACATGACATTAAATTCTCCAACTGACTCGTGTTTCTCCCGCAAACCACTAGGAGTTCTCATAAACACATGAGACAACTACCTTAATGGCGACTTACTATGCTGTAAGTACTTTAAGGCCTGGGCTTTATAGTTTGGACCACTATTAGGTACAGTTAATGGAAATTAATTGTTCTTTCATACTAGCCGTGTGTAGGACGCACTATGAAACGGTAGAGCCACACTGAAAAATTCACTGCCATAGCCGGGATTTGAACCACGGATCTTCTGGTTTCCATCCAGCCGCAATAACCATTTGAGCTACTATGGCCAACGTGCCAACATGACATTAATTAATTTCCATTAATTGCCCGGGCCTTAAAGTACTTACAGCATAGTAAGTCGACATTAAGGTAGTTGTCTCATGTGTTTATGAGAACTCCTAGTGGTTTACTGGAAGAAACACGAGTCAGTTGGAGAATTTAATGTCATGTTGGCACATTGGCCATAGTAGCTCAAATGGTTAGAGCGGCTGGGCGGAAATCAGAAGACCCGTGGTTGAAATCGCGGCTATGGCATTGAATTTTTTATTCTGGCTCTACCCTTTTATAGTGCGTCCTATACAGCTAGTGTGAAAGAACAATTAATTTCCATTAAATGTACCTAATAGTGGTCTGAACTATAAAGCCCGGGCCTTAAAGTACTTACAGCATAGTAAGTCGCCATTAAGGTAGTTGTCTCATGTGTTTATGAGAACTCCTAGTGGTTTACCGGGAGAAACACGAGTCAGTTGGAGAATTTAATGTCATGTTGGCACATTGGCCATAGTAGCTCAAATGGTTAAAGCAGCTGGATGGAAACCAGAAGATCCGTGGTTCAAATCCCGGCTAAGGCATTGAATTTTTCATTCTGGTTCTACCCTTTCATTGTGCGTCCTACACATGGCTAGTTTGAAACAACAATTAATTTCCATTCCTAAATTATGATGCAGTTTCTCAAGATCTTCTCTCTTCCCTAAATGGACTTTGACTAAAAGAAAATAGCACTGCAGAAATGCTCTCATTTGAGTTCATCTTAGTGTAACAATAGACATGGATGTGCTGATTCCACACATTGTGTTGTATGTTGATATCTAAATTTACATATAAGCTAGGGAAACTGCATTAGCAAATCACAACTCAGCGTTGTTCAACCTCAACATTTTCAAAGGACACACATGATTAACAGCTATCAAAATAAGTAATGATTAGTGGAGACATTTTATATTTTTGCACTACTGAAAGCTGTGAAAAGCTACTGCAATTCAGATCATCAAATATGCTCTTTTTTCTGCATTAACTTACTAGGTGTCACCTGAATTTGCATAGTTAACTTATTTTAACTTGAATGATGGATTAATTAATTTCATGTAGGTACTTCTCGCCATTCTTTAGGAAATTACTGTATAAACTTTTAAAGAACTCTTATGGTTAATCCTATTTTTACCCCCTTTATATATATATATATAGTGCCTGCTTTTCTAATAAAATATTAAAAGTTTGCTCACATTTGTGCAAAAAGATGTAATAAATTTGCAGAATTTTGATTTCCTTAACCTCCCCCTTCCCCTTGACAGTCTTTCAAGTTCTGAAAATGCTGTAGGCTTTGTAAGCAGTCTTTGTCAATGGAAATATCTTCAGTTGGAATGGTGGAGTAACTTTTTAGATAACTGTAGTAGATTCAGTCCCATTATTATTTTGTAACATAGACTATATAATTGTCACATGTTGCAGAAACCCTTAACACTACTATTCTCCATGGTCTAGGGGTAACATTCTAGCCTCTGGTTCCTAAGATTGTGGGTTCAAACTTGAAAGTCCTCAGCATGGTTTTCTTCAGCAGGTAAGTGAAGCCAATGGTTCCATGTCATAGATTTATGGCACTTAAAAGAACCTCAAGCTCGGTAAAGGTCTCTAGAAGAATTAAACGGTCTTTGACATCCAATATACCATATGAAAATTTTGTAGTATAGTCTGCAACCATCAAGAAAAATTATTTTTTCATTGATAGTTGGGAGATGAAGAAAGCAGTTGGGGAGGAAATTATGAGCATAGAGTGAGGCAGAGATAACACTGTCTCTTTCATTTTTGTTCCTTCCACACCTCTCAACAAGCACAGTGAGAACACATGCTATAACTTGCAGCAATACCTGACAGATTTATGCTAAATTACTGCACGAGCTACACTCAAATATCTTCATTATAAACTATCTCTATAAGTACCATTTACTGACTTCTAATATTATCAATTTTCTCTCTTTATACAATTGTTTAGCAAGCCCTGATTACAATATAAGTACAAATGAACAAATGAAGAAAACCAAACTTTCATACATTATGGTTATTTGAAGGTTCTGACAACCCACAAATTTCAATGCATACTACATAGAATTAGAATAAAGGTATATGGATGTTTTTTTTTTTTTTTTTTTTTTTTTTTTTTTTTTTTTTGGTAGATAGTCAACATGAAAAATTCAATGCCATGGCCGGGATTTGAACCACAGATCTCCTGGTTTCTCCAGTTTCTCTAACCCATTGAGCTACCATGGCCAACGTGCCATCCTGACACTAAATTCTCCATTTGACTTGTATATTTCCCCGGTAAACCGCTAGGGGCTCTCACATCCGAGATACACAGTTTGTGGTGACTTACCATTGTAAGTACTTGAGTCCCAGGCTAATTTACCGGGGAAATATACGAGTCAAATGGAGAATTTAGTGTCAGGACGGCACGTTGGCTATGGTAGCTCAATGGGTTAGAGCGACTGGACGTAAGTCAGGAGATCTGTGGTTCAAATCCCGGCCATGGCATTGAATTTTTCATGTTGACTGTATCTATCAAAAAAAAAAAAAAAACCTTAGCCTATATACGGCTAGTATGAAGAAATGATTAATTTCCATCAATTAACTAAAAGTATATGGATGTTTCAACATATTATTACACATCTGCAGTGTTTGCTAAGTGGCAATTTAAGAAACAAATGCAATATATAATCTGTATTATTATAAATAGGATCAATTGTTCTGTTCTAAGCTCTGTCTTTTAGTTCCATAAGTTTTACATCACAACCATTTATCCAACTGCTTAGAAACCTGCCTCGGTAGCATAGAGCATGTCTGCCTCTCATTCAAGAGGTCCCAAGTTCAAATCTTGGTCAGGGTGAGTTACCTGAAGAAGTTTTTTCCAGGGTGTTTCCCCTCTCCTGAAAAATGAATTTCAGGTAACTCTAAGCTCTATGGACACGGGCTCATTTGAGCATCATTTCACCCACTTCATTCATCGTCCAGTATGACTTTACTTTGGAGGACATAAATTAAAAAAAAAAAAATATTTAGATTAAAGCAAGCCTAAATTTTGTTTACATACATTCCCTGTGAAGTATAGCAGTTAATCAGCTTTCTTTCTACAGTTCTACCTACTTTGTATTCTTTGTAGAGTATAGCAACAATTTTCTATGCTATAGTATTTTCAATTAAATTTCTGTTTCAGCAAGCAATTCAGGAATGATCACTAGATATTGTATAGTATCAGAAAGAATAAGGCTTCTCAATAGTGAATAATTATCAAAATTAGTTGAGTGGTTTTTGAGATTCACATGCATGCACACACACAAAAGTTTTCCTCCATTTAAGTACTATAGCAAGTACTATTACATAGATTTCTGTAAGCAACTTACCTCAAACATATAGGTCGCATCACTTATACGACCGCACCAAGAATAATCCAAGCGATTATCCCATAGCACACTTTGACTTCTTTTTATATCAAACTCTTCCACTTCCTTCCAAGTGTTGCCCCTTTTGATTTTTGATTTCAAAGTAAAAGTCTTGGAAATGCAAGGATCTAGCCAGTGTACAATTATACAGTCATTGTCCAGGCCGTCAGCCACAGAGGCAACTGTAAGATCTACAGCATCAACTGTAAGATCTACAGCATCTTCTTAAAAACAAATGAGAAACTGCAATTATAGTACTTTATAAGAATGTGGTGCAGATATTGATGATGATGATGATGATGATGATGATGATGATGATGATGATGATGATGATGATGATGATGATGATGATGATGATGATGATGATGATGATCTCAGAGAACAATATAAGATTAGTCTTTATAATAGCATTTAGCAATAATAGCATTTTTCTAAACAGACTGGATTTCAAAACCAACTTTTTGCAAACAAAGTGGCAGGTTTTTTTTTTTTTTTTATTCCTTCTTTGAAGAAACAAGAAAGAAGTGTCTGCAGCCAGCTGAATACAAACTTGCTCCCTTGATGCATCACCTTCAAATTGTCTCTCCAATAACTTTTAAGCTATTTAAACAAATGATAGTTATAGCAGAAGAAATTTGGAATATTAAGAGATTCCACTGAATCTCATTCAGTTAGTTGTATGTAGCTTCCAGTTGTTATGGAGGAGATGTTCTGTATGAATTGCTGATGCTATTTGCTACAATAACAACTGTGTATAGAAAATGGTTCGAATAGGTACAGTCAGATTGACAAATTTAGTGCCATAGCTGGAATTTGAACTATAGATCTCCTGGTCTCCTGGTCTGACTCATTGTTTATGAGATCCCCTAGTGGTTTACCGGGAAAATATGAGTCAGGTGAAGAATTTAATGTCACGTTGGCATGTTGGCCATAGTAGCTTAATGCTTAAGAGCAAGGAGACCGGGAGAACCATGGTTTAAATCGTATTTATGGCATTGAATTTTTCAATCTGACTCTATCTATTCAAAATAGTGTCTAATTAAAATTATCCTATGAGTCAACTGAGACACTCTGTACTCCACATTCCAAAACTTTTCTTTCAACTCGTTTCGCCTCCACTTGAAGGCATTAACAAGAAATTGTCAACAGTACTCATAGATTCCCAGAAAATGTTATTACCACCACTCCAAATAAAACTGGGCTTAATGAAGAATTTTGTACAAGCAATGAACAAAACTGGGAAGGTTTACAGTATTTAAGAGACAAATTTACCAAGTTTAGTAGAGGAAAAGTAAGAGAAGTCAGTTTTATTGGTCCTCAAATAAGGAAAATCCTGCAGGCCTTTATGTTTGCTCACAGAAACAACAAAAACGTAATGTGTGTTGAAAGACATACATTCAAAATTCCTGGGAAATTAAAGAGCAGATAATTGCATTAAAGTTGTATGAAATTTATTAAGGACATAAGAGGTAGTGGGGTGCAATATGTCCCTTAAAATTCATTCCCTGCGCTGCCATCTTAATCTCTTTCCACCAAACCTGGGAATGGTGAGTGATGAACCTGGAGAAATACTTCATCAACAAATAAAAAAGAAAGACAAATAGAAAGACGGTGTGCAGGAAAATTGTCTCCTAACATGCCTGCTGACTACTGTTTTGTTTCTTGGCGCAGTGTTCCAGATGCAGCCACAAAAGAAAGTCTTTTTGAAAAACATTTTAAAATTATAAGTTTTTATAAAATGTTCAGATTATTTGCATTTAAATTTTTTTTTAAGTTTGGTTTTTGAATATGACATTTGATCAGTAATCAATCGCTACATCCTTTCAAATAAAACTGGTACTTTTGAACAATGAATGTAGCAAAGTTTGAGTATGTTTGAGCACATTTATTAAAATAATAAAATTTTTAATCAAAACATTAAACAATGTCGCCAAAGAAAATATGTAGTACAGGATAGGGAGTTTCTGTCTTCCAATTCGAATTTAGGGGACCAGAATTAGTAAAAGTTACATATTTTCATTTCATGGCATGAAAAAGTTTAAAATTTTGCTATACAATGTTTTTGACTGTTCTAACAAACTGTGTGTAGACTAACTTTAAAAGGCAGAATTAGTAAAGGTAGATTCCGGGCTATGGCTTTGAATTTTTAAATTATGAATCTGTTGTTCATAATAGTTAACTAATTAATTAAAGCTGATGTTTTGAGCTATGATTTTGAAAATGTATAAAATCTTACACCGTAAATTAAATCATTCTCACTGTGATATGTTTTAACATTAAAATTCATTGTTTAACTATAAAGTCAGAATACATATACAGTAAAACCTGCCCAAAACCCCTTATATGCCAAAAACTTGGAAAATAAACTTCAGAACAGAGCTATTTCCCAAGTAAAATTATACTCTAAGCTGGAAACTTGCCGAATGCGGAAAAGGAAATAACTTTTGGGAATGATTTGCATAAATAACCTGATTAAAACAGATTACTTTATGTGTAATGGGTTACAACGTATGTAATTTAAAAAGTGCAATAATTTTTAGGGCAACTGCACTTGCACCAAAGTTCCATAAATCATAGTCATAAACTGTAATCCTTCCAGGAAAAATGGAAACAAACCATTAGCTCACTCAACTCTCTTCCAACACACATGGTAAGGATACAACTGTTTTGCAGTGTGTTCATTTTCAGTTTCGTTGTTACAAGTGGAGGAAAAATGTGAACTTTGGTGATTTTTAAATACACAGTTTGTGTGTACACAAACTCTGTAAAATGAGTTCTAAACATAAGACATTATCATTGGAGGAAAATATTAAAGATTATTGAAGAACACGAAAAGAACAATGTACAGCTGAGCAATTAACTGTGTAATTTAAAGCAGGGAAAATTCACATTTATGAGGTTCTAAAAAATAAAAATTAAAGACAAGTGGTTAAAGGGTACAGCAGGGCTTGTGAAATTCATCATAAAATCTACAGAGTATCATGAGCTAAATTGCACTGTGTTCAAGTGGTTTGTTAGTGGAATTCCCATTTCTGGACCATTACTTCAGACTCAAGCTTTAGAGACAGCAAGAAAATTAGGCAAAGACAATTTCAGAGCTTCCAATGGATACCTCGAGAGTTTCAAACATCACCATAACATTTTTTTGAATGCTTGTATGGCAAAGCATATGATGTGACATGTAGACAGTTGCAGATTGGAAAGGGAAAATTTAAAACAGAGAAACTAGGCAATAAACTACAATTATTGTAAGTTGAAAATATAGTATATAATACGTATCACCCTATTATTATTTGCACTTCATTCTGTATTATTCCTTCACTGTAAATCTGTGTGACTATTTTGTGATTTCTTTGTATTCAAACACAACCCTCCTTAAGACAGAAACCTGTGTAAATGGAAAATAAATGCTGAAACGATTGTATTCCACTTTAGAGTGGTTTTACTGTACTTCACATTTCACATACAATTCTCTAATTAAATAACTTGCAACTTAATTATTTTACAGTTCAGTTGATTTCCCTGTTACAAATTCCTTTTTTTTTTTAACTTCAAATGATACAGGTCTAGGACAATGAACTGTATTCATTTCTGAGCATCATTTTCTTATTTTAATAATAGGATCATCCTCTGGTAATAGATTAATGGTAGGTAACAAGAATTACCTCTGTAAACAGGGATTTGATTTATAAAATGCAATATTTAATGAAATAAGTAATGATTCTTGCACTGCTTTATCTTCTCACCTAAAAAGTACTATCTAATAATTACTAACCTTCATAGAAACAAGGCTTTTCGTATTTTGGTTCACAGCAGCAATCAAACGTATTTTCACAAAGAATGGCATCAGTACAGCTTGACTCTGTGATAGAAAACTTGTTGCAGGTAGTGGCATTCTGTGAGCATTTCTCCAGTCTTCTGCACTCTAAAATAAAAGCAATAAATGCAGGTAGATAAAACAAATATATGAAAAATGTTTAATTTCTGCACTGTGTAGATGAAGTAATGTATTCCATTCAAAAATTCAATATCAAGATTTTACCAGAAATACATGATTTAAAGTCATCTGAATTAAAAAAGTAGCTACTTTATGTATTAAATATGCTTAAGCTTTTGCTTACATGATGCATAAAATAGTTTTTGTAAAAACTCTCTAAAGTAGGTATAGTTTAAACTTAATAGATGTATTTTATGATGAATAGGTACAAATTTATAAATAAAATTATACAAATATAACAATTTATAAATAACATTATACAAATATAACAATTTGCAACAAAAGCTTCACTTAACTTAAGAAAATAGTGTCAGTTCTTCTTTCTAATTGATATTCTTCTTTAAGTGAAGCTTTTGTTGCAAATTGTTATATTTGTAAAATATTCATTGCTTCACTGTAGCTAGCTTCATTTTCTACATAATTATAAATAACAATTTAACACTTTTTATACAAACTACTCTTAAACTCCAAATTATATTCTGATTATATTTTAAGTCTTCCCTTTGTTGCTGATCCGCCTAGGACCCATATACTCAAACTCCTAAACAGATATAAGTACTGTATAGATATAAAAATTATGTTCAGTTATTTGTTGATACATTCTTATAGCTGCCTGAATCCTATGCTACAAACCATAGCAACAACAGTAATAGTCATTATTTCATCCAGTTTATCATACATATGATTTTGGACACGTCAGATTATACAGTTACATATTTAAAATTTGGAATAGTTTTCTCAGAATTCCTTCAAATCTTATAAATATAAACATTTACTTATCCCAAACATCAACCCACCTTCAAATTGCTGTTTAGAAATATCAGCTACAGATTTAATTTCTAGCAGTGCCTTGTTTTAAAGTGTGATTCCGGATATATATCCATCTTTTAAAAAAGATTTTTGGAAAAAGTTTTGTGTGTGTGTGTGTGTGTGTGTGTGTGTGTGTGTGTGTGTGTGTGTGTGTGTGTGTGTGTGTGTGTGCATGCATGTTTTTTTTTTATTTTAATTTTAAATCTAAAACAGTTAAACATTAAAGCTGGTATTTTAGTTCAGTATCTTCCAAAGATGCAACATTAAAGATTTTCGCACCCCAAACTACCCTTTCCATTGAACATTTTCAGTTATTTATTTTCTCAAAATTGCAACTAACAATTCTGATTGAAATTAAGTATGTTTAAAATTTAATGAGAAGTATGAGTCAGAGTTGAAACACTTAACCCCCCCCCCCCTTTTTGTTTTGTTTATTAAGGTAGCTACAAAATAGAAATGAACATAAGGCGGGGCTAAGCTTGGCTGTTCTATGGCTACTAGCCAATGCGGTATGTGCAACGTTGTACAGTTAAGCACACATACTGGCTCGCTTTGCCGAAGCATGCGGCTAATTTCTTTGCGCGCTCTGAAGATACCAATTAAAGAATTATTTTGTTTTTCCCATTTTACAGAGCTATTTTTTCTGAGGATTACTTTTCAAACCCCATATTTGTAGTACATCTGATTTCAGAGAAATGGAAAGATAAGGCATCTGACTAGAAAGAAAACAATTATTAACTGTCAGTGAAGAAAGGCACACACATGCTATGCTGGAGTTGCATTTTGTGCCCTGCATTCAGTAAAATGGTGATCTTTTATGAGTGCACACGTGCTTCTCAAAGTTAGTAAATATACCACTTAGCAAACCTAGTACTGGTGCGCCTAGTAGAAACCGTGAAACGACTCATAAGATTTTACATAAATAGGCTACAAATGTTCTTATTAATGTGTATTACTTTTTCAAACAGATGTCAGCTAAAGACATTTTCGAAAGTATAAATTTCACTTAGAGTCAAGAATTAATATTACAAGCTTGTCACATGACTGCTAATTCTGTGATAACATTGTTAAAGAAGGCAACAGTTTACCAGATTAGGAGTTTTCATATTTAGATCTCCAGGGAAACATCAGGCAGCTAAAAAACATGCTACCATATTTAGACAATTTTCAAAAGTGTGTTTCACATAGAAAAATTTATGATTTATATGACAAAGCTGACCAACAGCCAAAAGGCTGACCAATTTAATGAGGGGGAAAATAGAATACCTATACGGTTTCTGTGTCTTCTATGCATAATATTCTGAAATCTCTTGGATTCAAATATAGGAGAACCAATGATGGTCGCAAATTTCTGCTTGAAAGAAGCGATATTATTGGTGCAAGACTAAAATTTCTGCACACAATACCTAACATTAGTACATGAGATTCATGGTGTGAAAATGCTTCATAAATATACATTCATATCTTCCTATATAATAAGTATTTTAATGAAACAAAAATTGGTTTTAAGTCCATTACAGAGAGCAGTGGCAGCTCATGTTGTCTATACCTTGGGGGGATGCATTGATTACTGGAATTTTAGCTTTGCTTTATTATTTGAAGATGAATGGCAATCTTTCTTTTTAGCAAACTTATTGACCACTCCCTCGTTGAACTTAGGGATGTTTTTTATCAGTTCTTTTTCTATTACTACTACAGGGAGATGTTAGGGCTTATTTCGCCCGTGGGTTTATTCCATCCTGGCTTATTTCGCCCTATGGCTGCTTCAGGGCTGTACCCTCTTCAGCCTTGACTTTATTTTTTCTATGGATTTTCTTTTTCTTAAATAGGGAATCAATTTCTCCTGTTTATTTAATCAACCAACTGAACACAGCTTGATTTTGTGACCCTTCATGCTCTTCATGCCCTCTTAGGGGTAGCTCATGATAACCACAAAATTTCACACGGTTGATTTATCTTTATAAGAGCGTCCCTTTTTTTTTTTTTTTTTTTTTTTTTTTTGACTTGATCGTTGTGACAATCTATTGATTCTTTCTAGGCTTGGCTTAAACATGTCTGTATATTTACTGACCCAAGTGTAGCAAAATTAAGCATGTTATTAACATGGTTTTTTGACATTTTTCATATAGTCTCTTCAAGTCTGAAACTTCCTTTTGAACCCATGCAGTGTTGGGCTACATCGTCTTTAATTCCAAAGAAAAGAGAACAGGGAATTGCTGATTTCACAGCCACACATCCACTCATATTTCATGTAAATTTCGGGACTGAAACACCTGCTATATTGTTTTTGGCAGCTTGTTGCACTTTGAATAATGTTTAACACAGGAATCAGATATCCTCGTTCTTTAATGTCACATTTCTCTTGCAATGTTAAAGCACCAAAACGTAGCAACTTTAAATACTCTAATGAATTTCTCATTGCTACAATCACACCATTGATAACAGTATAACAAATCACATTTGATTATACTTTACTGTCAGGAAACAAAATATATTTGAATCACCATGAAAATGTTCAAAAACCGTTGATTTCACGAAAATCTGCATGAAATTGCACTTACACTGCTCTTGGGACTGCAAGCAATGCAGTCCAATGAGTTCACTAAACTATGGGGCGAGCGGTAGGTAGGAACATGAAGCAGGGCAAGTCACAAACATTGTGATATAGACAGCAAGTGATAATATTAGTTTTAATTAAGGATAGATGAGTAGGAAATTAACAACAACCAGTGCAAGGAACTGGTATCTTTCAGGGGTTTACTCATTCTGTAAGAAACGGCCGAGCTGACCCCACCAGTGGGTGGGAGGCCCTTGCTCTTAAGGGATGTTACGGGCTATTTATTTATTTATTTTTGTTTATTTATATGGACCTGTAATAAGTCTTTATGCTCCATATATTTTAAGGTTTTTTTGTTATACAAAATCAAAGGTTGATCAAATAAAGACAGCTTCAAGGGCTATCCTCAGAAAGTTAAATATACAGATTTAATTTATTTTGTCTTTATATACTTATTGAAAATCATTAGGGCTGTAATTAAGAAAATAAAAAATAGTGAAATATTTTGCATGTAAAGAATATTTTGGGTTAGGGGGCTATGGATTTCCTCAAATTCTTGCATTGCATCCATGGAAAATGCTGAACTTAAACACCAACTATGTGTAAAGAAATACAACTTATGTATAATTTAACCGAGTACAATGTTTGACTTTTTGTTTGTGAGTACATAAACATATGTGTTCTATACAAAAAGAAGTGCTGTTCTTTGGATCCAATGAAAACATATATTTCTGGTAAAATCTCAGTGGTGAATTTCTGAGTGGACTAGAATATTATCCTCTTTATACCATAAATAGGTATTATAGACAGTAGCAGAGTTCATAACTTTTACATTAAAATATGTGGATTTCCGATATAAATTATAACTATAAAAATCACATTTGTCATAGAAAATTTTGGAAATGTTCTTGGAACACTACACATTTCTCACACCTTTGTGATAACACTCATTAATTTATGCCCTATAAAAAACTTCATCCATAATAAAGGCTAAACAAGGTTCAATGTAGTGATCATAATCATTAAATATTAAAAGCAGAAGCATTATTAACAGTGAAGTATTCTTCATATTTGAATTTGATTTATGAGTCACTATGTTTACACTCTAACTTCACTTAATTGTTGTTGTATAATTGAAACGTTTTCAAGATCATTCGATCTCATCCTCAGCTGTTTGGTGACTAAATGAACCTTCCTATTCTTCCACTACTACGGAGCTCCGATCACTCTGTCATCTGGTGTTAGGGGCACTAAGTTTTAATACTTCATTTAATGCCGGGATTTCAAAATTTATAACTTTATCACGGTTTTTGTTTATGAATATTTTTTCCCAAATATCCAATTCTATGGATGTACTTAAAGATTTTAACAGTTTAATGTTGTGGCCAATGTTGTGGTTTTCTGTCCAAAAATGGTGTGAAACTGCAGATTTTTCTGTTTGTTTCAACTTAATGTTCTCTGTTTTGCCTGGTTAACAAGTTTTTCTTAGTTTTTCCTATGTAGCTTTTTTCACAGGTTTCGCAATTAATCTGATAAATTCCTGATCAAATTGTTGGGGATTGTATTTTTCAGTGGTTTATTTAGCAGGTTCCTCAGACTGAATTTGTTTTGGGGTGCTAGTTTTAAGT
Organism: Mantis religiosa; assembly: GCA_030765055.1. NCBI lineage: Eukaryota > Metazoa > Arthropoda > Insecta > Mantodea > Mantidae > Mantis > Mantis religiosa. The sequence goes on along the minus strand of CM060952.1, from coordinate 85,358,448 downwards.
TTAGTCTTTTGAAGATTCGTTCAAATTTTCTAAAAGCCCATGGATGGTAGGTGAATTTTCTATATTGCCAATTTGAATTTTTAAGTGGTGTGAGAGTGGTTTCAATTATACAACAAGTAAGTGAAGTTAGAGTGTAAACATAGTGACTCATAAATCAAACTCAAATATCATAATCATTATTCAAATCTTGATTGCAGAAATTCTCTATGGATATTGTTATAGCAATGTTGCAGTTCCAAAACTACTGTTATCTTATACGGTTTTAATTTTAAAGGTTTTCTGGCAGACAAAGCTAAAGATTGCAACATTCTTGATTCCTATGTAAACTTTCTCAGAGACTACTAGACTGTTCTAGTGTTTCTTGTATAAGAAAAACTAGGTTTTTTTAGGATTTTAATTTTGGTTTTTATGAAGAACAGATCCTGTTTCTGTAAATATACTCACAAGATTGCAAGCACATGAAAAGGAGGGAATCTATCTATAAATCACTATCTCAATTATCTTAAAGATTTTGTCACATAAAATTCATACTTGAAGATTGTGTTTCAAAATACAGACTTTTTAGCATTATGGGAACACTAATACACTGTAACACTGAAATATATGGTCTCATTAACATCTTTTCAATGCAAACTTTGCATCAGTTTGGAAAACCAAGAGGAAACAGAACCAGTTAAGATCGGCGCATACAGAGCAAGCAATTCCCTTTAACATGGCCACATAGGCAAACAAAGTTTCAGATATCATCGTTTTATGTAATCAGTGCTTTGGATGTGTTTTAGGATGTCAAAATTGATCACATGCTTCTCATTTGGGACAAAATTTGGTACATGATTTTTAAAGAAATAGTTTTTATTAAAATTTTGTTTCAAAAGCACAAATCTAAATCTTTACTATCTAATGTTTCACATAGATTTGACACATGCTATGCTAAACTAATTTAAGAATACTTCAGCTTTGTAACTTCAAATTTTACTTACCATTTTTGATGTGTGAGACACTTGTTTTTGAAACTGTTTTCTCCTGATAATCAAGAAGTGCACATGAAAATGTACTGTCTTTGCTTGATTTTGTACTCGTGCTTATTACACGGACATCACCTTAAATTAATTCATGAAACATTTTAAGTTAGCTTAAATTAAAAATATTCTATAGACTTAAGTATGAATTACCTGGCAAGGATGGCTTTTTAAATTTTGAATGACAGTTCAAATATTTACTACTGTGCAATAATCTAAAAGATTTTCTATTCTGAACCTTAGCCCTATATACCATAGAATGTAATTTTATGAACTGCAAGTACAGAATGGTGCACAAAATGTAGAGTAATTTATATTTTGATTTTATTATTACACTATGCATGCTTAAAAATCGTGTGTATTCCTCATGAAAGCATGATATTAATGATTCACATATTATATATGGCTAATATTTTGTTGCAATAACTCTTGAAGATACAAAGTTTGTCCTCTTTATTTAGCTAAAGCTATCCAACAATGCCAATTTCACCAACTGACCATACACAAGTTATTTATACAGAAGTTCTGAAAGGTTTCATTTCTAATAGTGCAACCAAAAGGTAGAAAACAAATGGTTCAACATTTTATATGCCATCCTGTATTTCCCTTGTATTCATAGAATTCTCCAATAACAATGAATCAAATTCTGGATATATTTTATACTTCATATGTAACTTTTAATAATGGACTAGCTTAAATGGCCAAGAAATGTTCAGATAAGCATTAAATGAAATTTTAAACTTTGGTGCCTTCTCTTTGGTCCCAGATAACAAAAATTCTTGTATAACCCTTTATTGCACAAATTATTTTGCTACTCTTTCTCTAATCCACAATATATATCCAAATATGTACACAACTTAAATTTCTTCAGGGAAAAAAACAGTACTAAGCAAATATAATAAAGAAATAAAAAATAATAAATTTGAATTAAGTGTGCCTTTCAAGGAAACATTAAGGCAACTGGCTCAAGTAACGACACTCATTTAAACAAGCACATGATGGACTGGCCACCCATTCAAAGCTGAATTTCAAGCCCCAGAAACCATAGTCAAATGAACCTGTGATAAAGAAAAGGGTGCACACATAAAACAATCTGTATGAAGATACACATTTATAAAGGGGATTCATTTGACTATAATTGCATAGACTTTGCTTATTTCTATTAAAAAAATCACTACAATCTTGACAGAAAATATAAGTTTACAAACTAAAATACCTATTTTGTATATTTGATGGTAGAATATATTGTGAATTTGTGGGTTTGTAGAATTAAAAGTCCAATTTGCAGATATTCAAAATGTTCTTTATTTCCATAGAAATCTTTGGTCAACCCTTACAGTAGCAGAATTACGTAACATACACAATTACAGTCTTCCAGTTCATCTGCCACACCCACAAACAAAGAGTTCGCTTTCAAAATACAGCTGCACAATTATCAAGTTACATTTCGACTCTCTCATTCCGACTGGCATGTCGCGACTTCTTTTATACACCTCTACTCATATTTCTGGAATGAACAAGAGGGCACTAGAACTGTCTAGTTATCTAACTTTATCTGTTTCGGTAAGCCTTTAACTCCACGCTATTTTTATGTGTCCCTTTGTGCACATCAGCCGCACTATCGCAACACTACTCCCTCCACAAGGCTGGTCGTCCCAAACAGCACCATCGTAGCGGGCCAGACGATCCAGGTGTACCACCAACATCTTTCCTAGGGGCACCTTCTGGATGCGGTATACCACATCGTTAATCCCCTTTACCACCAGGTACGGTCCTTGGCATGGTTGTTGAAATTTTGGGTAGCGCCCCTTTGTCCGGGTAGGGTGGTACAACCAGACTAGGTCACCTTGCTGGAATCCTTGGTTGTTGGCTTGCCTGTCGTATTGGGTTTTCATGTGGTCGATCGCCTTCTGGATGTCCTGACGAGCCATCTCGTGCAGATGGTCCACCAGGTTCTCCACATACTCGGTTGCTGGCTGTTTCACTTCCGGGGGGCTCCCAAAAGCCAGGTCACAAAGGAGGCATAACTCTTGGTCCAACATTAAGCTGGCTGGCATCATCCCAGTGGTGTCATGTGTTGAAGAGTGGTAGGCCAGCAAGAACAGTGACACCTTGTGCCAGTCCCGCTGATAGCTGGCCACAACCTTCCACAGATGTTCTAAGGTCTTGATGTACCTCTCCACCATGCCGTCCATCTGGGGATGTAGAGGTGTTGTGCGGGTCTTGTTAACCCCAAGTCTTTCCAGTGCCTCCTTCATCAGGTTAGACTCAAAATTGTTGCCCTGGTCGCTGTGGAGCTCTAACAGCGCCCCAAACTGGCAGAACAGTTGTTCCACGAGGCAGTCTGTGGCTCTTCCCTCTACGATGTTCAGAGGTGAAGTCGTGCTCCTGCAGCCTCTGGAACCAACAGGCTTGGCCTTCCAGGTTCCTAAAGCTCAATAGCCATGTGAGAGCGGATTGGTCAGTGCTCAGGTGGAATGGCTGACCATACAGGTACTTGTGGAAGTGCTCAAGGTCTTTACTACTGCCAGTAGTTCTCACCAGGTAATGCAGTAGTTCTTGATGATGATGTGTATAAGGGCGCTCAACTACGGCGGTTATCAGCGCCCTTACAAAAACAAGTCATGGCAAAAGCCAGATATAAAAATTTCCAAAAAACTATTAAAATTGCACACACACACACACACACACACATATAAATATATATATATATATATATATATATCTTAAAAAAAGAAAAGGGAAAAAAAGAGAAGAAAACGAAATATCAATCAAAACCTACTAAAAGTTTCCTTCACTAAATCCTAAAGTGTAATCTAGAAAAGAATCTAAATACCTTCTCCACTACCATTATCGTCCGCTAGCATTTCTGCAAAGCTGGCCGGCAGCTGCAGAGACGTCCTAAGATCTGCTAGGTGAAAACTAGCAGCACGTGTCGTACAGACAACGCTTCATTGCAAAACGGACACAGCGGAGCAGGCTCCTGTTTAAAAAGAAAACTATGAGTAAAAAAGCAGTGACCAATACGTAACCGAGCCAAACTCACCTCCTCGCGACGAGATGACCGACAGGAGGTAACCCAGGGAATCGGAAGTTCTTTGACAGATCTAAGTTTATTATTGCGGAGAGCGGACCACTCTTCCTGCCAGCAGGTTTGCACAGCTCTCCGCAATACGGCCCTATAATCTTCCGATGTCACAGATGGTACTCGAACCCTGGGCTTCATGGTAGCCGTCTTGGCTGCCAATTCCGCCATTTCATTCCCCCGCAAGCTTACGTGACCAGGGATCCATGCACACACCACGTTAACGCCAGAAGCGTGTAAAACGTGGAGGGCATCCTGTATACGCTGCACAATAGGGTGGTAGTTGTACAGCTGCCGTAGGCTCTTAAGTGCACTGAGGGAATCACTTAGGATTAAGCAGTCCCCAAACTTTCGTCGGCGTACGTGTAAAATGGCCCGGTATATTGCATAAAGCTCTGCAGTAAAAATGGAAGTGCTAGTGTGGAATCCGAATGTATACGGTTCGGTTCCACACACGTAAGCACAACCAACACCATGTGAGTTCTTGGAGCCATCAATATAAATTACAAAATGGTCCTCATATCGCGATAAAAATTCTAAAAAACATGTGCGGATACTAGACATAGACATGGTAGATTTATCATATTTAGTCATGCCCAGATCAACGTGGGACGCTCTGCACAACCAAGGAGGGTATGTCCTCTCCCCCCTAGGATACATCTTGGGTATTTCAGTATCAAGAAGTCTAAGGAGCTCCCGGAAACGAAAACCAGGTGTCTTTGGTTTAATAGAAGTGTTCCTATAGCGCACGTCCATGAAGATATTAAAGAACGGCGTAAACGTTGGATGTGTGGGCATGCAATTAAGTCCACAGCCATAATTTGCTAATAACACGTTGCACCTGTACTGCAGAGGAGGTTCTGCAGACTCAGTATACAGGCTTATAACTCGGCTCGTTGGAAATGCTTCAACTGCTATACGTATGCCACAATTATGGACTGTGTCTAATCTCTTCAGCACAGATGGTCGTGCTGAGCCATAAACGATACTACCATAATCTAATTTGGAACGGATGAGTGCGCGATAAAGTCGCAATAACACTGTACGATCCGCTCCCCACGATTTTCTACTTAGTACCCGCAAGATATTTAAAGGTCGGTCACATCGTGCTTTCAGTTGTGCTATATGCGACGTCCAACTAAGATTTCTATCAAATATCAATCCAAGGAACCTCGTCTCATCTGCAAAAGGTAGTAGATCAGCGCCTAGCCGGAGCCTTGGAGGTAGTCGACTCTGCTGACGCCAGAAGTTAACACAGATGGTTTTCTCAGCGGAGAATCGGAAGCCGTTTTTTAAACTCCAACCCTTAAGGTTATCCAAGCTGGTCTGCAGACGGCGCTCTAAAAACGGAGTGCGCTGAGATGTACAGTAGACGGCAAAGTCGTCTACAAATAGGCATGACGAGGTACACATTTCGAGATAGAATTAATTGTAATAGCAAACAACGTAGCACTTAGTACCGATCCCTGTGGTACACCGTTCTCTTGAACAAAAAGGTTCGAAAAAACCGAGCCAACCCTTACTCGGAATACGCGGTCTTTCAAGAATTCCTGAAGGAAGAGTGGTAGGCGTCCACGTACATTCCAGGTGTGCAGAGTACGTAGCAACCCTGCCCGCCAGCACGTATAATAAGCCTTTTCGAGGTCAAAAAATATTCCGACTGACAGTTTTTAAGAAATACGTTCATAATCTGTGTCGACATGGACACAAGATGATCCACTGTTGAACGGCGTCGTCAAAAATCGCACTGGATGTTATTCAGTAGGTTGTGCGTTTCCAGCCACCATACCAACCGCCCATTTATCATGCGTTCCATCACCTTGCAGACGCAACTGGTGAGGGAAATAGGACGGTAGCTAGAAGGGAGGTGACGGTCCTTACCAGCTTTCAAGTTAGGTATAATGGTGGCTTCTCGCCACTTGTCCGGAAACGTGGCATCAACCCAAACACGGTTATAGACGTCGAGCAGGAATGCCTTACCTTCAGGTGAGAGATGTTGTAACATTTGAAAGTGGATTCCGTCCGGTCCTGGTGCTGTCAGTCGCGATGATGAAAGAGCGTGTTCTAACTCTGCCAAGGTGAAGAGGCGGTTATAATCTTCGAGGTTTCTGGAACTAAACTCGAAACCTTGAGATTCTACCTGAGTCTTAATTGAGATAAACTCAGGAGCATAATTACTGGAGCTAGACACCTGAGCGAAAGCACAGCCGAATGTGTTAGCCACGACAAACGGATCAACAACTCCTGCAGGTGTTTTCAGACCAGCGATTGGCAAGTGGTTTGATTTTCCGGCCACCCGTCGTAACCTATCCCATACAACAGATGAAGGTGTACATGTGTTAAAAGATGATACAAAGTTGCTCCATGAGATCTTTTTGCTATCCCTAAGTATTTGCCTAGACTTTGCACGAGCTTTCTTGTACTCAATTAGATTACTTAGGGTAGGGTGTCGTTGTAATACCCTCAGAGCACGTCTACGAGCACGAATAGCATTCCGGCAGTCGTTGGTCCACCATGGGACCGGAAATCGACCGGGTTGGGCAGCCGAACGTGGAATAGACTGTTCTGCAGCGGAAAGAGTTTTCTCTGTGAGATGATCAACCAAATTATTCACAGAATCGTGCTCGTTGTAATCAAAGACAGCCAACTGGGTGCAAAGGTTCCAGTTGGCACGATCAAAGCGCCATCTAGGGATACGTGAGGGAGACACATCTTGTGCTAAGAGACTAAAAAGACATGGGAAGTGGTCGCTGGAATGTAAATCAGAGATGACATTCCACTGTAATGAAACTGCTAACTGGGATGAACACACTGCCAAATCGATGTACGAATAGGTGTTAAAGGCGTCTGAAAGGAACGTTGGCTCTCCGGTATTCAGGAGAACCAAGTTATTGCTCTCCAAGAATTTTGCAATGAGGTTGCCCCTCGAACATGCCCGAGTTGAGCCCCAAACTGGGTGATGGGCATTGAAGTCTCCAACTATTAGAAATGGTGTTGAAAGTTGGGAAACCAGATCTTCAAGGTCAATTAACGAGAGGTCATCTGATGGCGGTACATATACATTGCAAATGCAAAATTCGATTGATGGCAGCTTAATCCTTACAGCTACAGATTGTATATCAGATTGTAGCTGTAACGGATCTACAAATATGTCATCCCTGAGGAGCATCATAGTGCTCCCGTGAGCTGGAATGCCCTCTTCTGTTTCAATATCACACCTCAATGATGTGTAGCGTCTGATTTTAAACTTGCCTTGCGGTCGTAGCTTAGTCTCTTGTAAGCAAGGAGTTATACTTACTGAGCAAAAGTTCCAGTTCTGGTCGATGTGCTCTTAAACTCCGTATGTTCCATTGGAGGATAGCCATTGGAACTATGGAGATAGGATGTAAAAGTTGGTCTACATTAAGACGACTTTAACGGTGGCCGAATCAGTTTACCCTTTTTCTTCGGTGTAGGGCTAACACCTGTTTCTTCTTCGTCGGGTATATCCTGGCACTTTTTCGTTGCCGTTCTTGCAGTTTGGTCCCTGTCTTCCTGGTCCATTTCTTCGACGGATGAGGCACCTTTTCCTATAGAAAACTTAGGTTCGAAGACCCCAAACCGGTTGGACACAGAGATCGACGATGATGACAGTTGTCGATCTGAGTCTTCACCAGAACACCCCTCAGAAGAGGAACTTCTAGACACTCTAGAACTTTTTCTTGCCGGTCCCTTTGTTTGTAACCTTGAGGAAATCTGATTTGGTGTAATTGGTCTTAAACATGTTGGGCGGTGCATCGTAGACTATAACGGGCTTGACGGTCGATGAGGTTGACGGCCTTGGTGAAGACAGTGCAGACTTCTCCCTCCGTGAGTTAGGTGAGAGAAGAGCCGGCTTGGATGTCTTGGTAGGCTTTCGAGCTGGTGTGGCAGTAAGGACCTTGTCTGTTATAGTAGCCTCACAATCGCTGGTCTGAGTTGCAATTTCTTTCCTCGGTGCCACCTTGGCAGCTATGGAGCTGTATGTACCGGACCTTGGGACCGAGGGTAGACGAGTACGTAGGAGTCTACGGGCATCCGAGAAGGATAACTTCTCCCTTACTCGGATCTCCTGTATCGCCTTTTCCTCTAAGAAACGTGGGCACTCTCTGTGGCTGGATGAATGTTCACCAGCACAGTTGACACATTTTGCCGGGGATGTGCAGGCATCCTCATGTTTAGACAGACCACACTCAACACATGTTGGCACACCGCTACAAAAACACTCGTATGACCGAAGCGTTGACATTTAAAGCACCTGAGTGGGTTTGGTATATATGGCCTAACCTCTATGGTCTCATACCCTGCCCTAAGCCTTTGCAGGAGGTCTACCCGATCAAAGGTCAGGAACAGGGTACGGGTAGGCACCAATTCCCCTCGCTCTGTACGTTGTACTCGGTATACAGCAGTGACACCCTGATCTTGTAGGTTCTCTTTTATTTCCTCATTTGACATCCCGTCCGTCGCACGAGTGGTGACAACCCCGCGGGAGAAGTTCAGGGACTTGTGCACCGCAATTGTAACGGGATAGCTGCCCAATAACGTAGCTTTTAATAATGTTGCTGCTTGGGAAACAGTGCGCTTCCACAAGGAGCGTGCCGTTTCTGGAGCGAGTACAGGATTTGACTGGACCGGCAATTTTATCCAATCCCTTCTGGATAATAAAAGGGTTCAATGTCAAAAAATTCTTGCCGTCCTCATTTCTGGTTACAACTAAGTAGCGAGGACCACAAGACTCGACTACTTTTTTTTCCAACTGTGTTAAATAATTTATTATTAGTAGTATTAATGTTAAATTTAACCATAATAAATGGGCTAGGTTTCATCCCCCAGTGCTACCCACCTACCACGGAGCCCAACAAGGGGTCATCCCACTGGGATGACAGGGCTGCACAGGAGATAGAGCGAGCTCGCCGTCCCACTCACCCTGGAGTTCGGTACAATACCTAGTCCTGGCCGATTGATTAGGGGTGAGTTAGTCCCTAACCTCCCGTTTAGGCGAAGCAGAAGCCAAAGTAGTGTATTAGAAATGCGCACCCTCCCCGAATTCAGAAAAACACTGTTACGAGCTCAGATACGCGTCCCTCAACCACCAGGACAAACCTTTACACCGACACGGGTCTTCACGCACGGCCTCCACGTGGGTGGGCATGTTGACCGTCTCCCTCAACCACGAAGAGGAGCCCACACGAGGGAGACTGTTGGCTCGGGACCCCGGGTGCGCCAAACCCGTACCTTCCGAAGTAGGCCCCTAGGGGGGCAGTAGTTCTCTGCCTTGGACAGCATCTTGCTGCAGTAAGCGATCACTCGCTCGTGGTCGTCCTGGACTTGGAATAGGACGCCTCCAATGCAATGGTCGTTGGCGTCGGTGTCCACAATGAAGGCGCCGCCTGTTCGTGGGAATCCCAAAATAGGAGCACTACATAGTGTCTTCTTCAGATGCTGCAAAGCGCCTTCGGGTCCTCCGTCCACGCATAAGGCCGGTGTTCTTCTGTCAGGCTGGTGAGGGACTTTGCAATGTTGGAGAACCCCTTTATAAAGCGGCGGTAATAAATATACAGCCCCAGGAAACTGCGCAATACTCCAAAGTCCTTGACCGGTCGAGAATGCGGTCCTCTCCTTGTTTCTCGGTCTAGAGTTACCTGCCAGTAACCCGACTTCAGATCCAGGGTCGAGAACCAATGCGCTCCAGCCAGCGTGTCCAGGGTGTCCAGTAATCCTTCCTGGTAACAGCGTTCAGCTTCCTGTAGTCCACGCAGAAGCGTAGCTCACCGTTCTTTTTCGTCACCAAGACTACAGGGGAACACCAAGGACTGACAGACTCTTCAATCACTCCCCTGGATCTCATGTCCCCCAGCATGTCAAGTACCGCCGCTTGTTTTACCAGCGGAACGCGTCTAGGTCAGGTATCTCCGGTGTCGATTCAGTGGAGCACCCGGTCCGTGCGGTCGTAGTCGCTGTTACCTTGGCTGAAGACGCGCTGGTATCGTCTCAGCAGTTGTCGAACCTTTTCCAGCTGTTCCGCGGTCAGGTGGTCGGCCGCCCTCTGCAGTAAGCCTTCCAGCCGGGGCCCCAGGTGGTGCGTCGGTACCGGCTCCTGGGTCTGATCAATTGGTGTTATGCTGACCACGGACTCGCACGTCCCCAACTCCGTCCCGACCTGCACGTCATGATCGGTATCTGTCAGGTTGAGCAGCCTCACCGGCACCTCCTCTATGTACGGCAATAATGTCCTGGCTACAATGAGTCCGTGCACAGGCGTCTTCTGCTCCAGCATCATGTTCGTCCGCTGGCCTTCCAGTCGAGCCGTCACCACCACCTCGCTTCTAGCGGGAACAACCACGTCTTCCCTCAGGATGACTTTGCAGATTCCAAGGCGCTCTTCGGGTTGCCGGAGCATCACCTTTTCTCCATTGAGCCGAGGAACCTTCCTGCCGACGTCGACCGTCACCTTATGGCTCCTGAGGGCATCCAGTCCCAGTACCACCTCCTCAGCCACCTTCGCGACGAACACCCACTGACGTACGGCACTCCTTCCCAAGGTCAACTTCAGTAGAGCCTCCTCCACAGGCAAGATGTCGCCCGATGCCGTCAATAGCTGGTATGGTCAGCTGGGTTTCCTCGACGGCAGACCCTTGCCCACGTCAGGTCTGCCCCGGTGTCCACAAGCACGCGGCATGTCCTTCCTTTCACCCAACCGTCCGTGATGAGGCTGTCATCCATATGCCGGCTTACGGCGCGCAGTGTCATTCGAGAGGATGGTGATATTGGCGCCGACATGCCCCTCGCCACGACGACCCTTACTCGTTTTCCGGCTGCTCTCCCTGGTGTGAGCAGTATCTCTCCAGGTGTCCCGGATGGCCACACACCCAACACACGCCACTTGGTCTTCGGCTGGCCTTCGGTCTCCAGTGTAGTAGATACTCCTTGTTCTCGACGTCGGGATAGCCGTCATCTTGGCTGCCTTCATCCTCAATGCTGCCGTTAGCGCCTCGTGGATGATCTTGTGATCGCCGAGCATTAGGCGCTGACGTATCTCGACGTCTCGTACCCCGTCAACGAACGTGTAGGCGGCTTCCCGGGATACGAATTCAGGTGGGAAGTCGACAAAGGCTTTGCTGGCCAGCTGTTCAATTGCCAATGCGAACTCCTGCAGCGTCTCCCCTGGCTACTGCGTCCTCGATTTCAGTTGGCTGCGGTAGGCTGCCGCCAAGCGGTGTTTCCCGAAGCGGTTTTCCAGGGCCTCCCAGATGTCCTTGGGCGCCACCGCTGTCTGGACCGCGTTCAAGACCTCTGCGCCCCATCCCTGGAGGCTAACTATTAGCTGTGCAGCCTCTTCTTCTGGTGACCACTTGTTTGTGCTTGGCCACTGTGTCGAATTGACGGCGGAAGACTTCGAACGTTGACGTGCCGTCGTACTTTGGTGGCTTGACGCACGCAGATGTTGTGTCGCGTCCGGCGCGTCGGCCTTTAAATCCTTCATCCTTCTGCCGCCGATGTTTCCCACCATGGCGTTTAGGGACCATGGCGTTGGTGTCGGCCTTTCCCTCTAGGTTGTTAACGCGGCTCGCCAGGTCTTCGATGTCTTCCACCATAGCGTTCAGGGATATGGTGTTCTTTCCCTCTAAATCGTTAAGGCGCTCATCCACTTGACCCATCCGCTTGCCCAGTTCCGCGACGTCATCCCTCACGGCGGTCAACTGCTCTTCAAACTTTGCGGTGAGGGACTGATTCGCCGCTTTCATTTCCGTGGTCAATTCGGTCATCTTCGTGGTCATCGTTGCGGCCAAGTTGGTATTTGCAGCTTCCGTCTTCGCAGCGAGGGTGTAATTCGCTGACTTCATATCTTGCATCTTCTCGGTGAGGTTGTGGTTAGCCGTCTTCATTTCTTCCATTTTCAGTAAAATCTTTTCCAATGCCACGTCCATTGTCGTATTTTCCACTTCCTAACACCAATTGTGACTTTGTGGGTTCGTAGAATTAAAAGTCCAATTTGCAGAAATTCAAAATCTTCTTTATTTCCGTAGAAATACACTTTGGTCAATCCTTACAGTAGCAGAATTACATAGCATACACAATTAAAATCTTCCTGTTCGTCTGCCACACCCACAAACAAAGAGTTCACTTTCAAAATACAGCTGCACTATTATCAAGTTCCATTTCGACTCTCATTCCGACTGGCGTGTCGCGACTCCTTTTATACACCTCTAATCATATTTCTGGAATGAACAAGAAGACACTAGAACCATCTAGTTATCTAGCTTTATCTGTTTTGGTAAGCCTTTTATCTCTTTATCTCTTAATCTGTCCCTTTGAGCGCATCAGCCACCTTATCACAACAATATTAACAAAATGCACTATTAAAATATTTTAAAAGCTTTAATAAAACTTATTGCTGCTTGAAAATAACACTGGGTAATAAAGGGTTAATGGAAACCATTCATTTAACTCATACAGCTGAGTTATAACACCTCTAATATCAATATTTAATTAAAATCAGTGAATGTGGTATCATCCTAAAGTCAGCGAACAATTATTATTTTGTAATTTACGTCTTCCGATGTTAAGTTATATTGAAAGATGAATGAAATGAGTGAAATGATGCTTAAATGAGTCCGAGGTCCATGGAACTTAAGAGCTACCTGACATTGGTCTATCAGGATAAGGGAAAACCCCAGCAAAAACCTTGGCCAGGTAACTCACCCTAAGAAGTCAGTGAAAAATTTTCAGTGTTAATTATAAATGTACATTGCTGATCTTGCACAAAGAATTAGTACAAGGATGAACATTGATTGTGCCTTCAAAGAAATGCATGTGTGTTAGACTGTTCATGTTCTTGTGTATTACTTTTGTGGTAGGGGAGAAAGGGGCAAAGGAAGATCTGGCTGTAGACTTACAGAAACATATGACAGTATCTTTAACTTCTGAATATCTTTAAAAAATACAGACAGTAGCTGAGAAAATATTTAAGCTGCAACATGATACAAAATTATACACTTACCTAGAGGATTGCACTCACGAATTGTTCCTATAGAATAAGTGATAATGCCTTTAGGCACTATGCGTACTCTAACAGTACTATTCCTGTTTTTATATCTATATATGCCTCTAACTTCTTGCCAAGCCATCTCCTATGCACAAGAAAGCAAAACAGAAACAATGATAAAGTTAGGAACTGAATAATCTATTTCAGAAATCTGGTAACTCACATTTTGTATAAAAATCATCTTTGTGAAATTAGTATCTTATATTGTAAGTTAAAAAAATATTTTATTATCTTTAACATTATTTTATTGCATTTATTTCAAGCAAAATTTTCATTGAGTTCTTGTTTTTCTTTTTTTCTCAAGAGCTGAAAATGTGAACAAATCAGGTTTCTGAAATAAAAATGTAAATAAGATTATATAAAGAACTAAAATGCATTATATTATCCAGTATACAGTAGTAGCACCTATCATTCACCCCTTTGCCTTTAGCCTTTTAAATACCTGCATATCAGCCAATATTGATTTAAAGTAGCACTTAGTTAAGTCTATGAGAACAGGATGTTAATGAACTACACCGAAATAATTTTAGAGATTGTAGATATGACTAGTATAAGCAAGTTGAGATAGGCAATGCATGGTATGTGGCTAAACATAATGCAGTTAATTGCGTTAAGCCTAATTGGCATCAGATGCTGATAAATCGATATTTAAACAAGATGTGTGAAATTATTGGATTGGAATGTCTTTAAAACTGCTTCCAGAGTATGAAAATAATGATTCTTAGTAGCTTCCCATTTGGCATTCTCAAGATTTAATTCCTCAAAGATCTCTCAAATCTTGAACTAACCACCTGCCAGTACGACATGGAATAGGGATTAACTGCCTCCTTGCATCAAGTAGTCTACCCTAATGGTGTTTCTGTAAATGTTCTGGTGGTCCACTCTGTAACGCCAAAAACTGGTGTTCCCAGGGTGTTTGGTTTAGTTCCTCTCATGGAACTTCTTTTGCTTTGTCTCTTTAATACATAAATTATAATAGTGATTCGTAACTAAGAACATGAATGTGGCCAGTACAAGGGGGAGTCCAACTGTTACTTGGCTAGCATGCTCTCCTGACCTGAACCCAATTGATTTCCTTTTCCGGGATCACCTCAAGTTTCTGGTGTATGAAACCCTATTATCTCAGAAGAGGACCTAACTGTCTTAATAACAGTAGCATGTGAAGTTATTCAACACACACAAGGAATTTTGCATAGGGTACGACAGTCGTTCCTTTGCTGATGTCAAATTTGCATTGAAAACTCAGGTCGCCATTTCAAGCAGTTCCTATAAACCCAACATAAAGAGTTGGGTTTACTTTTTATTTCATGTAAGTTTATATATCGAAATTTAACTGTATTGGAACACCACAGTGAAGCAAGTTAATTATTTAATTATAGATGAGCCATATTTATTACACATCAGCTTATGTAAGTGAAGCTGATGTGTAATACATTCGACTCATCTATAATTTAATAATTATGTAAGTTTGTTCACCATTTAAGCCACCTCCCATTTAGTTGTACAGCATGTGAAAGTATTAAGCAGGATTTAACCCTTGTTAGAAAGAATTAAAATTAATTGCACTGACAAGGTGAAATTACTCCATAAACTGTATATGTACATTTATACAAGAATTAAAAGCTTAGACAAAATATTAAAAAACAACCAAACAACAAAACAAAAATAAACAAACAAAAAAGATGAAAAAGTGAAAGAAACTTGAACTTGTCATAATGACATAATGTCATAACTAAGGCCTGGATAGATATGTACGAAAAATCAGTCAATTATGTATATATATATATATATTTTTTTTTTTTTCAAATACTGAAATATATAATTAAACTACTCAAATACAAAGAACTATGTAACATCATAATATTAGAATTCCCCTACGTGTTCTTGAATTAGGTATAGTAAATTGGAGATGTATTAAAAAAGTCAAAAATTGGAACTTGCATATTGCTCCTAATTTTTTAAGTAATGTTCCCTGGCAATAAGGTACAAACATGTATTTCAAATTCTCAAATATAAAACTACTCCTGCTGTCTTGTAATATGGCTTTGTACTGACTGAATGATCGTTCAACTTCACATGAAGCATATTTAAACTTGAACAAGTCTTTTGCTGTGTACTCAATTTCCAAGTCTTCGGCACTACCTTGACTTAGAATTCTGTAAATAGCACTGATTCTCTTGAATCCTGGGTTTTTCTTTAAACTGGATGAGAGTTTATCATTTACTGCAGCTTCAAACGGCCCTTGTAGACTTTAAAGAGAAGTGACCACAGAGTGAACAACATCAAGGCTCTTGGAGAGTTTAGACAATGATGGCTCCAACAATTTAATGGCAATGCAAAATGGGAAAAATTGCATTGAATGTAGGCAATATCAGTTTTAAGTTTCACATCACTGAATGATTCCTTGGATGATTCAACAAAAACTGCATCTTGGTAATCAAAATGCTTGAGAACTTGTTTCACAGAATCAAAATTCTTTGCGTAGTAGCCTACAGCATCAATTCAGCTTCCCCACCTCGTTAAGATTGGCTGAGGAGGAAGTGGAAGCTCAGGAAACAGTTCTTTGAATTTCTCAACTATGTTGTAAACCTTTAAAAACATTTTCTTTGTATTCGAAATGAATGTCAACATTAGAAAATTTAGAACGAACCAATTCTGCTATGTGATGGAATGCATGGACAAGACACGTGAGATGTAACATTTTAGGATATAAAACTTGCAAAGCTGTGGCAGCTTTGCATATATATGGTGCTGCATCTGTCACAAGTAGGAACACTTTAGTACAAAAGTGAATCGAGAAGATATTGTCACCCGCGCGTTGGAACACCCTGTGGAAGCAGCTGAGAGCGGAAGACAGGGGAGGTCCGTGTTAGCCACGCCTCCCCCTCGTCCGTCTTATAGTGGCGACAGGGACGGCTGGGGAAAAAAAAACATGATTGTGCGGTCTGTTTCTGTTCCAACTGTGTTCTGGAAATTACGGGATCTTTCAAACTTCTGGAATCTTCGCCTGGGAACAAGAAAAGCCGAGAAGACGGCGAGATGCCTATAAAAAGGGCTGCAGCTAGTCAGAAGTTTAGTGTGTGTGAGTGAGGACAGTTCTTGGTGTAAGAAGGCAGTGTTAGTCAGTGACGTGTTAATGAACGAAAAGATTGTGCAACGGAAGACTGCACGTAACTGTGTATGAGTATCGGAGTTGATGTAATCGCGAGTACAAGTGAAATTGTAACGGACGAACTGGTGAATTGTAATTGTGTGCAGTACGCAATTCTGCGTAATTGGCAAGTGTTTAACTGTAAGTCGGTGGAAATAAAGAACAGTTTTGAGCGGTGAAATTGGACTTTTCATTTCACGAACCCACAAAGTCACAATTGGTGTCAGGAGTGCGACATAACACAATGGAGGCAGCATTAGAAAAGATTTTAGCGGAACTGAAACAAATGAAGACGGCCAACGACAACATCACCAGGAAGATGGAAGAAATGAAGGCCGAGTTAACCACAGAAATGAGAGCAGCGAACGGCAGTCTGGCCACGGAAATGAAGGCGGCGAACGAGGCTCTCGCCGCAAAGTTTGAGGAACGGTTGGCCGGCGTGAGGGATGACGTCACGAATCTGGGCAAGCGGAAGGGTCAAGTAGACGACCGCCTTTATGATTTAGAGGAAAAGGCCGACAACATCGCAAAACCCCTCACCCGCCTGACGGAGGAAAACCGGCCTTATGTGTGGACGGAGGACGCCGAAGACGCTTTCCAGCACCCGAAGGAGACCCTGTGCAGTGCTCCAATTTTGGGTTTCCCACAACCGGGTGGCGCCTTCATTGTGGACACCGACGCTAGCGACCATTACATTGGAGGTGTCCTATCGCAGATCCAGGACGGCCATGAGCGCACAAGAGTGGAAGAGAAGGAGCGTGCCGCTGCAGTCCGAGTAGTTGTGGCAGTGCCTGCTGAAAGCTGGGATAGCGCAGGCCTGAGGAGGGAGCAGCTGGCGGACGCAGACTTGGGGCCACTCTTGAGGGAAGTGGAGGCAGGGATGAGACCAACCTGGGAGGACATCGCACCGAGGAGCGCCACCTACAAGTCGTACTGGGCCCAATGGGACTCGTTGAAGACCAGAGAGGGCGTGCTGTTCCGGGTATGGGAGTCACCCGATGGGAAGGCGCAGAGAGAACAGTTGGTACTCCCCCGGAGTAAGGTCCCGGAAGTCTTGGAGGAAGTGCACGCCGGTACTTCAGGAGGACACCTGGGAGCGAACCGTATGATTCACAAACTACGGCAGCGCTACTTGTGGCTCAGACTCCGGGCAGATGCTGGTGGTACACCTGGACCGCCTGGCACGCTACGACGGTGCTGTTCGGGGCGAACAGCTTTGAGGAGGGAGCAGTGTCACCCGGGCGTTGGAACACCCTGTGGAAGCAGCTGAGAGCGGAAGACAGGGGAGGTCCGTGTTAGCCACGCCTCCCCCTCGTCCGTCTTATAGTGGCGACAGGGACGGCTGGGAAAAAAAAAACATGATTGTGCGGTCTGTTTCTGTTCCAACTGTGTTCTGGAAATTACGGGATCTTTCAAACTTCTGGAATCTTCGCCTGGGAACAAGAAAAGCCGAGAAGACGGCGAGATGCCTATAAAAAGGGCTGCAGCTAGTCAGAAGTTTAGTGTGTGTGAGTGAGGACAGTTCTTGGTGTAAGAAGGCAGTGTTAGTCAGTGACGTGTTAATGAACGAAAAGATTGTGCAACGGAAGACTGCACGTAACTGTGTATGAGTATCGGAGTTGATGTAATCGCGAGTACAAGTGAAATTGTAACGGACGAACTGGTGAATTGTAATTGTGTGCAGTACGCAATTCTGCGTAATTGGCAAGTGTTTAACTGTAAGTCGGTGGAAATAAAGAACAGTTTTGAGCGGTGAAATTGGACTTTTCATTTCACGAACCCACAAAGTCACAATATTGACACATTGCTTCACTCACACTGTTTATTCACAGGACATGTTTCAAGAGCTCTTGCTCCTATCATCAGCTGATACTCGATTAGTGCAAGTTGTAGTGGTTTCCTCTTTCTCCGTTTTGTCAATAGATGGCGTGATGTACTTGTCAAAGATGTCCGGTGGTGGAGTTTCAAAATTCATGACTCTATGACAATTTTTGTTGATGAAGATTTTTTCCCCTACGGAAAGGTCTATGGGGTGATTAACATATTTTATTAGAGATGTTTCCAAGTTTATGTCATGTCTAGTATTCAAAAAATGAAAAGCCACTGCTGATTTTTCTGTTTCACCATTTTTAATGTTTCTTAGATGTTCTTTAGTTCTGATGTTAATATTTCTTTTTGTTTTTCCTATATAAATTTTAGAGCAAGTTTCACATTGGATCTCATAGATACCTGGTTTTTCTTTGGTAGTGATTGAATTTTTGGGAGGGCCTTTTAACAAATTTCTGATATTAAACCTATTTTGAGGTGCAAGAGTTATGTAGTGTTTTGAGAAGATTTTTTGGAATTTGTTATAGGCTGATGGGTGGAAGGTGAATTTTTTAAAAAGTTTTTTCTCTTTTTCTCCTGTAGGTTCTAGGGTGGTGGTTTCTTTTATTTTCTTAGCTTTGTTGAGTCTGTTAACTGTTTTGTCTACTAAATTTGGGTTGAAACCGTTGGATATAGCTACTTTTTTATGTGTAGGTATTCTTCTTGATAATCTTCTCTGTTTAGTGGAAAGTTGATCATCCGAAAGATTAAACTGTTGAAAATGGCATGTTGGTGTTGTTTTGGATTGAAACTGTTGTTCTTGATGTAATTATCTGTGTGTGGAATTACAGGAAACCGACACACACAGATAATTACTGTTGAAAATGGCATGTTGGTGTTGTTTTGGATTGAAACTGTTGTTCTTGATGTAATTATCTGTGTGTGGAATTACAGGAAACCGACACACACAGATAATTACATCAAGAACAACAGTTTCAATCCAAAACAACACCAACATGCCATTTTCAACAGTTTAATCTTTCGAATGATCAACTTTCCACTAAACAGAGAAGATTATCAAGAAGAATACCTACACATAAAAAAAGTAGCTATATCCAACGGTTTCAACCCAAATTTAGTAGACAAAACAGTTAACAGACTCAACAAAGCTAAGAAAATAAAAGAAACCACCACCCTAGAATCCACAGGAGAAAAAGAGAAAAAACTTTTTAAGAAATTCACCTTCCACCCATCAACCTATAACAAATTCCAAAAAATCTTCTCAAAACACAACATAACTCTTGCACCTCAAAATAGGTTTAATATCAGAAATTTGTTAAAAGGCCCTCCCAAAAATTCAATCACTACCAAAGAAAAACCAGGAATCTATGAGATCAAATGTGAAACTTGCCCTAAAATTTATATAGGAAAAACAAAAAGAAATATTAACATCAGAACTAAAGAACATCTAAGAAACATTAAAAATAGTGAAACAGAAAAATCAGCAGTGGCTTTTCATTTTTTGAATACTAGACATGACATCAACTTGGAAATATCTCTAATAAAATACGTTAATCACCCCATAGACCTTTCCGTATGGGAAAAAATCTTCATCAACATAAATTGTCTTAGAGTCATGAATTTTGAAACTCCACCACCGGACATCTTTGACAAGTACATCACGCCATCTACTGACAAAATGGAGAAAGAGGAAACCACTACAACTTGCACTAGTCGAGTATCAGCTGATGATAGGAGCAAGAGCTCTTGAAACATGTCCTGTGAATAAACAGTGTGAGTGAAGCAATGTGTCAATATCTTCTCGATTCACTTTTGTACTTACTACTTTGTGCTTCACTGTCCCTACGCTTCTTCCAAGTTTATACTTTGTAGGAACACTTTGTTGTGTTTCACCCCATCGGGGCACAAAAGTCCCATTGCATCATTAAATAATTTAGCAATACTTTGATGATTGCATTTTGGTAACACCTCACAAGTTAACAACACAGGCTTACTCACTTCATTATCTTTCAGCATGCCCACTATAACATTTCCAATATGTCTTCCCTGTACATCAGTTGTCTCGTCAATTGAGACATAAATGGAATCATCAACACCAATTTCCAAATGAATACAGTATATAAGTCAGGAACATAGTTATTTCTGATTTTAGATTCATCTGGCACAGTTTCATGTGTGTATTTCTCAAGAAATTAATGTAGTACTGGATTTTTTAATTTCCAGATAGGAATATCAGCACAAATCATAGCGCGGCAAAGATCACTTGCAAAATCAGATTTCTGAGATGCTGGACGTTTCTGAGCTTGAGATTCAGTGAGTAACAACTGCTTTTGAGTTGTGGTCTTCGAAGGACAGGCCTGATGACTTGACATGGATAAATGTTGCAACAATTGAAAATATTGAAAACAGGGAACATTCTTCTTATAGACCAAGCAAAAAAGAACATTTCCTTGTGTTGAAAAATTGTTAAATTATCCCTTTTTATTAATGTATAACTGGGGTTATCTTATTTGTTTAATTTAGTTATTTATCATCATCATCATCATCATCAATCTTGTATTTAAAAGTTTAATAACATGCTTAATGAAGTAAAAATATTGTTGCAAACTCGTATCTACGATTGCGTGGCTTGTTTACACAAAAGAAACTGATAGGCGGGCAGTGTGAAAACCAAGAGCCTGCGGTCAAAGATAACAGGCATATAAGGAAGGTCATAAATATTAAAAGCAGAAGCATTATTAACAGTGAAGCATTCTTCATATTTGAGTTTGATTTATGAGTCACTATGTTTACACTCAAACTTCACTTACTTGTTGTTGTATAATTGAAACGTTTTCAAGATCATTTGATATCATCCTCAGCTGTTTGGTGACTAAATGAACCTTCCTCTTCTTCTACTACTACGGAGCTCCGATCACTCTCCCATCTGGTGTTAGGGGCACTAAGTTTTAATACTAGTATTTTTACCAACTAACAATTTAGTTAAATGGTCACATAAAAAAATGTAGCACTGTTTATAAATATGAGAGCTGAAAGTAATAAAACATATTTTGAGGTGGTAAATGAGATAAGCAATAAAATAGTATTACCTATTAGATTTTCTCATAAGTACAGTTGATATTTTGATTTTGAAGTTTTGGAAAATTTATTAGGTTTCTTTAGTTTGGCAATGCTATTTACAGATGTCATAGCTAGTGTTGTATACATTGCGAGTTTGTATCAGTCTTCACTTGTTAATAAACAATTACAAACTGGAGATAACAAAGTTTGAACTTTGACTCCTTATAAAGCACTACTAGAAACAATATTATAAAGCCACTGCTGCAGCTCCAACAATATGTGAAGTGAAAGGATGTGTTATTAGTAGCATGTGGCACAACAATGGTTCCAACATTTTAACAATAGAGACGAAAACACTAAAGATTTATCACGTTCTGAAGGACCTAATGTATGGAATAATATTGAAGATACACGCCAAGTTTTGCGAGAAAATCTGCAAAAAAGTACTAGTAGGCTTTCAGAAGAACTTGGTGCATTGAAATATACCATACATTGCCACACTAAGACACTTAGAAAATCATACAGAAGCTGTAGATCTGTAGATCATGAACTGACACTATAACAGGCTGTACGCACAGTGGAAATCTGTCGTCAGCTTATCCCTAATCCGATGGATGATAGATTTTTCAGGAGAATTGTCATTGTGATGAAAAATGAATGTATGTGTATTATCAAAAACCTGATGCCTCAAAACAGTTACTTGATGCCCTCCAACCTGACAAAGTTCTCGTTAAAAAGAATTAATTTGGTCCCAAAATAATGCTGTGTGTCTAGTGGAAATTTGAAGGTGAGTTTTATTGGGACATTGTTCCAAATGGGTGGACGATTGACGTGGATCTTTATTCTCCACAACTGGAATGAGTTCATAAAATTTTGAGACGGATATACCCAAAATTAGTTAACCGAAATAGTTCTATTGCAACAGCCCATACTGCACGAACCATGGAAAAAATTCAGGAATTAAGAGGAATCGAACTGCTAACACACCCATCATAAAGCCCTCATCTCGCACCATCAGATTACCATCTTTTTCTATCCATAGCCAATTTTCTACGTAGGAGGAAATTTTGACAACATTGAAACAGTGCAAGTGGGAGTCACCAAATTCTTTGTATCAAAAACCAGAGACTGGTACCATTGTGGATAATAAATCTCGCTGAACGATGGCTCAAGACCATAAACCCTAATGGTCTATACCTTGAAAATTAGTTAATTGCTTGTGACAACACATTTCAAATAATTATTTTTCTTAAAAAACGACATTACTTATGAGACAGTATCTATAAAAACAAACTTGTTTCCTTTTATGTAACTGCCATATTTCCTAGTATTCCTACCAAAAACCTTTGAAGGTTTTAAAAAATGGTTGAGTTCTATAGATTTGCATGAGGAATTAATAGATCATTTTGTGAAACTTAAACTTTGTTTGGTTCAAAATTTCTTTTTAATTTTAATGGTCAATTTTGTCAACAAGCTTCTAGTTTAGCGATGAGTAATCCACTTTCACCTTTTCTTGCTAATCTTTTTATGAGTGTATTTTGATATGCAAATCATAAAGCATTCCCTTTCATTTTTACAACTTGGTGTAGATGACATTTTTGCTATTGTTCCTAAAAAACACATAAATTATGCTCTAAAACTTCTTAGTTTATAAGATAAAACTATTATATTCACAACAGAAATAGAAAATAAATAACTTTTCTAGATCTGAAGATAAGGATAACAATAAACAAAGCTTTGCAATTTACAGGAAATCTACTCATATTGATGTCAAAAATAAAAATTTTAGCCCTTTTTCATATATACGAGGGCTATCCAGAAAGTAGATTACGTTTTCGTCTGTTTCCGCTAGGGGCGGGGCTAGCGCGGCCATCTTGGGGTCAGAGCGTTGCGCAGCTCAGTCGGCATCTAGCCGTGCTAGTGAGAGGTTCGTGCTGTGCTCCGTTCAGATACTGTGACGGTTTGAAATGTCTGCGTTAATTGAAAATCCCGCGAGGTGCGTGCAGTAATAAGGTTTCTGACTGCAAAAAACTGTAAACCGATAGAAATCTATCGGCAGCTTTGTGAAGTGTATGGGGACAACATTATCAGAAGGTGGAGTGCGTCAGTGGGTCATCAGATTTAAAAATGGCCGAACCAATGTTCACGACGAAGATCGAAGTGGGAGACCCAGCATAGTGACTGCCGAACTTGTCGAAAAAGTCGATGCTAAAGTCCGTGAAAATCGAAGGTTCACAATAACGGAACTTTCTTTGAGTTTTCCACAAATTTCGCGAAGTTTGTTGCACGAAATCATCAGCGAAAAGCTTGGTTACCACAAGTTTTGTGCAAGATGGATTCCAAAAATCTTGACAGAGGACCACAAAAATCAGCGAATGGCTGCAGCGTTGAACTTTTTGGACGTTTACCATAAGGATGATAACTCTTTACTCGATCGCATCGTTACTGGTGACGAAACATGGGTGAAACACGTGAACTGTGAAACGAAATTGCAATCAATGCAGTGGGGGCACACAAGTTCTCCCCAAAAACCCAAGAAATGCATGCAAACAATGTCGGCAAGGAAGATGATGGCGACTGTTTTTTGGGACAGAAAAGGTGTGATTTTGGTGGACTTCCTGGAAAGAGGCACTACAATAAACTCTCAAAGGTATTGCCAAACTCTCCAAAAACTCAGAAGAGCCATTCAAAACAAGCGCAGAGGAATGTTGAGCTCTAAGATCTTGTTGATTCACAACGCCCGGCCCCACACGGCAAATGTCACTCGTGAAGTTCTTGAATCTTTTAAGTGGGAGTTGTTTCCGCATCCGCCGTACAGTCCCGACCTGGCACCGAGCGACTTCCACCTATTCCCAGCAATGAAGAAGTGGCTGGCTATGCAGCGTTTTGATGACGACGCACAGCTGCAAGAAGAGGTAACGAAGTGGTTGAAGGCGCAGGCGGCCGAATTTTTCGACGAAGGAATTTCCAAGCTCGTACATCGCTACGATAAATGCCTTAATTTGAATGGTGACTATGTCGAAAAGTAGTATTTGAGTGTGGCTTTCATCTGTATATAATAAAATTTGTTTCCTATACTTTGTTTACTTTTTATTCCAAAACGTAATCTACTTTCTGGATAGCCCTCGTATTTGCATAATTAATAGTTGTTTACAAGCTAACAAATATACCACTGAATAAAGAGGAATTTAATAGAGAATATACAGAGTGGCACAACGAAACGGGTAATTATGAAGTAACATAACTTGCATGAGTGAATATAGCAAACAACACATTATTGATGGACATTCATGTATACGGTATGCCATTATGTTTTTATTACAAAATTTCACTTACTTTACTTAATTTCTTAAAGATGACATCACAAAGATTGCTCCATTTTTGCATTCACATTGTAATTACATTTTGTAAGAGAACATTAATGGCATACCGTATACATGAACTTCATTAAGTAATCAATGTAATAATTTAATGTAATCTTTAAGAAATTAAGTAGTTACATTTTGTAATGAAAACATAAAAGGCATACTGTATACATTAACTTTCATTAATGTGTTGTTTCCTATATTCACTCATGCAAATTAGGTTATTTCATAATTTCCTGTTTCTCTGCGCCACATATTAGTATTGCTTTAATGGTTTAAATATATATTTTATTCATAAAAATATTGAAAAATTTAAATATAAAACAGTGTAAATGATGCTTCTATCTTAAAAAATTAAAAGATAATCATAATTTTAAAAATGCTATTTATCATCCTTGGGCTAATCAAAAAATTTCAAGGAATCTTTAAAGAATTTGGTATAACTGAAGTTCCTCAAAATAAATTTAATATAAGCAATTTACTGATTTTTTCTGAAAAACATAACATTTCCGATAGTAATAGTAGTAATTTATTTCCTTTTACATCAACAAATGGAAATACAAAATCAAGATTACAATTATAAAATCCATACTGAAGTAAGCCATATATTCCTAAATCCTGAAAATCCTATCATGTTATCATGTTGCCCACCATTGAATAGTAATTCAGTCCCCATACACCTAACCCTAGGTTTTTGTGTATTGGAGGCCCTCTGCTCCTTTTTACACTTTCTGCTATTTCACCTATCCCACTCAACATTTTTCTCTTAATTTTTCTTAGCCATCTCTCTTTAACTTTTCCTAAATAATTCCCTATATTTCTCCTGTTCTTTTCTCCTTTTACTGACAACATTTTTCTAATTACTACTTCACCCCCCCCCCCCCCAAATTGTCCCATTTATGTAGCCAAGCCTGCTCTCTCCATATCTTTGTTTGACTTTAATATACAATGGAAATCTGCATTCTCTTCTCCACACAATGGACATTTATCTAGCTCCCTTTCTTGACCTATACCTTTCAAGTTTCTCACTCCTGCTCTCGCCCAAACTTACTACATATATCTATATATCCTTCCCTCCCCCAGGTTGTTTTTATTCCTCTATATAATCTCAGTCAGCTTTTGTCACTTGTATTGGCAAAAATGTCTTGTCTGTCAATATCTTCTAATCTTAGCTTAGCTTCTTTCCAGAAGCCTCTATACCCATACTCTGCATTTATCCAAGAATGACCCATACCAATCTGCTTCAACAAGTCATACATTTTATGTGCCCAAGACCCACCCCAGTTACTTCTCTTTTGAATATGAAAACATTCTTTAATTATATTGCCATCTTCCAAGTTAGTGATTCTGTATAAATATTTCATTGCCCTTGTCCGATAGTATAAAACCTGCTATTGATCATTTTAACCATTTAGATTGCCACCCAGTTTACAGGAAGGACCAAGGTAATTTATAAACCAGAATTCAGGAACAGTTTAAAAATATTAGGTATAAATAGATTGATAAATCAGCCATGGCAGATCTTTTTTTGTCATTTAATCATGAAATAAAGCAAGAAATTAAATTATTAAAGCAATTAACTTGTCCAATAGATTTAATGGTTTGAGAGAAAATATCTTAAAAAATAGAAACTGTGTAGTGAATTTTAAAATACCACCAATCAGTTCTGCCTATAAGTTGCTTTACTGTCAGAGTTTGGTAATAAATACAAAAATATCCGTCAGGTGGCTGTACTGATAATAACAGGAACAAACATATTGGCTGATGATGCAAAGAATATTTGCGAAACTAGTCTCTTAAGTTGAGCTCTGTGAAGAATTTACCAATTTCTTAAAAAGCTAAGTGAATACACAGAAAATGAAGCTATTTACAGTGGAGTAACAAACACTACACAAATAAAAATATATAATAAATATTCTCCACTTAACTTAAGAAGCTGTTGACAATACTTCTATTATGTTTTTGCGAAATTAATTTCATGGACACTTGCCCACATCTTCAGTCAACACAATTCATTGTCAAGGATACCATGCATTTACCTATTTACGTATTACCAACATCTGAAGACGAAACAAACCTAAAAACAGAATCAATTGCCAGTATGTCAAAATTCATTACGTGATTCTTATTTTTTAAAATAAATATTTTTTCCCAAACTATTAAATCTTTGGGACCATTTAATTGTTTTAATAATTTAACTTCGGGATTTATTTCATGGTTAAATGACCAAAAATGATCTGCTACGGCCAATTTATCAATTTGTTTATATCTAATATTACGAAAATGTTCTTTCTTTCTGGTTTCCAAACTACGTTTCGTCTTTCCAATATAAAACTGATCACAATCTAAGCAATTAAATTGATAAATATCAGATTTTTTATTATTAGGAATTTTATCTTTTTTAGAAAATTGTAATGAATTTTTAATACTATATTTATTTTGAGGAACTAAAGTTATACCAACTTCTTTAAAAAAAATTTGAAAATGTTTATTAATCCAAGGATGGTAAGTAAAGTTTTTAGATTTATAATCATATTTTATTTTTTTAAGAGTAGAAATATCATTAATACTTTTTTGATATTTAAATTTTCAATTTTATTTTGTATAAAATATTTATTAAAACCATTAATTAAAGCAGTATTAATAATATGTTTATATTCTTTATTAAATTCTTCTTTATTCAGGGGTATATTTATTAATCTATAAATCAAACTATTAAAAACAGAAAATTTATGTGGAAAAAGGTTAAAACATTTATTTTTTTATGTAATTATCAATATGAGTAGATTTCCTATAAATACCAAAATCTAATTTGTTTTTATTTCTTATTATTTTCAAATCTAGAAAAATATAAATCATGGCAAATGTCCATGAAATTAATTTTGCAAAAACATAATAGAAGTATTGTCATCGGCTTCTTAAGCTAAGTGGAGAATATTTACTAAATATTTTTATTTGTGTAAGCTAAGTGAAGCTTGTAACAAATTATTTATTTTGCTTCATTTTATCAGCTTCTGTTTCTGTTGCTAGTGATCTCTCTGATGTACATAGAGGTTTATCTCTTACATGGAGCTGCACAACCAATTCTGAAAACAACTGCAATATGAGACTGTTATTTCTGTTCAACCCAAGCATAACTGTTGATTACATATTTTGTGATGTTATTTTAGAATTACGTTAAAAATTTAAAAATGTTAAATTTAAACAAAGACATGTGTTAAAACATTTATATTGTGAATGCGTTGGGTATAAAGTTGTATTACACCTTACAAGCCGATTTAATTCAATCACCTTAAAACAGATTTAAAGAGACCTTTTAACAGATTGCTTGCTTTCCTGTATTATTCTGTTCGAGAATAATTTGAAAAAAATACCCAGTCTTAATTAATTTCAATTTTTTATGTATTTTACTTTATTTTCACTAGTTTTTAACTGTGTTGTATTTTTATCAGTTTAGTATTATTACTATTGTATTTCACCAATGATATTGTTTTACATTTTCTTTACCTTTTATGTTTTTACAGTAAGTTTTTTATAAGTTTATTTTGTCAATTTGTACTGAGCATGTATTTATATTCAAATTGGTTATATTTTGTGCAATACAATAAGAATTTTAATTAGCTTAGCTTCTTTTACCTTCTCACTGTTGTATATTGTATATAGTAGTAGTAGTAATTTATTTCCTTTTACATCAACAAATGGAAATACAAAATCAAGATTACAATTATAAAATCCATACTGAAATATGCCATATATTCCTAAATCCTGAAAATCCAATCATGTTATCATGTTGCCCACCACTGAATAATAATAATTCAGTCCCCATACACCTAACCCTAGGTTTTTGTGTATTGGAGGCCCTCTGCTCCTTTTTACACTTTCTGCCATTTCACCTGTCCCACTCTACATTTTTCTCTTAATTTTTCTTAGCCATCTCTCTTTAACTTTCCCTAGATAATTCCCTATATTTCTCCTGTTCTTTTCTCCTTTTACTGACAACATTTTTCTAATTACTACTTCACCCCCCAAATTGTCCCATTTACGTAGCCAAGCCTGCTCTCCCCATATCTTTGTTATATTGTATATAGTTTACTGATGTCTATTGCTTTAATAGCTTAATGACAATAATCATAATCCTTTATTCACCATTAAACTTACAAGAAGCAATAGGTTTCGTCAGTTATAAAAAGTATTTACAATGTATTTACAAATACAGAAGGTTTACAAATTAATGCATATAAAATTCTATGTGAAATCAGATTATTTGCATGGCTTAAGCTGGTAATTATTGTAAATTAGCTTTACTATAGTAATAATAAAATTAAACAATTAGGTACCTACTACTATAATTTACAATAGTTACCTATTATATTTTATATTATGGTTACCTATTATTATTAGTGAGTAAAAGAAATACAACTTATAGGGTAGGCCATGAATGCTGAGAAGTGCAAGAAAACAACTGGTACCCAGAATGATGAAAAAATCAATAATCTTTCTTCTGTAAGCGTCCCATGAGAGGATAATTTGTGTTTTATGAATGAGTAAATGCATAGAAAGAGTTTTATATAAATTTTGATTTTATTTTTGTGTTTAGTGATCAAGAAGAAAAAATAGTACGGATAAAGAATCATGTTAACAAATATTTCAAAATCCCATCACAAAATTAATATTATTCTGAGACCACGACTCGGGATACAAGTTTCATGCTCCAATTCAGATCAAGACAGGACAAAAGGAATTTGAATAGTAGCTGCAAATCAATTACTACTAGACTTTTAAAACTGGTTGGCAACATCAGAAAATAATAACAATGAGTAGAGTCAAGACTGAAAAATTCAATGCCATAGCCGGGATTTAAACCACAGATCTCCCGATCTCCATACAGTTGCTCTAAACCACTGAGCTACTATGGCCAACATGCCGACATGACATTAAATTCTTCAACTGACGCGTATGTTTCGCAGTAGATCACTAGGGTTTCTCATACACAATGAGACACACCCAGCCGTGTGTAGGGTAAGGTGTGAATGAGTAGTGGTTTAACTATGAACAGAAACCTCCCCAAAATAGAAAGAAAACTTAGGATTGTGTCACTTTTTTCATGAACAGATTTATTATATGTATCATGGCATCTTCTCTTCTTTGCAGCTGGCTGTGAGAAAATGCAACATTATTCTATGTGAAACATCAACCAGCTTTCAATTTCTAATTTCATTTAATGTTTAGTATTTTAACATCTTATGTGGCATCACTCACAAGCCTTTATTAGTAATACAAAATATTTACAAAATATTTTGCCTGTAAGGAGCATGACTTATACTTAATACTGCACCAATTCCTGTAATCCTGTTAGTGACCAATACTAATACAAAAGATAAGCGCAACTTCAGAGAAACATTAGCCAGTGTGGGCTGGTGAAGTAGTTTTGTCTACAAAGGCAAAGGGGTTAATTATATTTAATATTCTTCTGCCATGTTATGGTAGAGATTTGTGTTTAATAAAACTTGAACAAACCTCAAGTGGATGAATGGTCATTAGATCCTCTTCCTTTTCAGCAACAATGGTTACTCTTAGATATGATTTTGCCTTTGTTGGCCATATTAAACTCAGCACACTGATACATAAAGGATAGTATGTTGGCTTGAATTTTGGACTTTCTGCTGCATCCAACCAATACACGGAATATTTGTGGTGCTCAATTCGAACAATAGGATCTGATGATGAAGAAAAAAATTAAACTCATCAAAACAGTACATAGCTACATAGACACATAAATACCTATTTTATTCACCAATGGAATTATTAAAATTAAAAAGCTTTGTCAAGTAGAAATTATAATGTTACACTAATTGAATATGTATGCTATCCAGAGAGAAAAGAAAAAGAATATTTTTTTTAACATATTGCTTTGTCTGCCTGTATACTTTGAAACCTGATCATTATAACATCATGGACAATGAAGAAGAGAACACTGTTGCCAAAAGAAGGGGTCAAGACACTTTTTTTTTTATCAGAAGCAGTTTTACCACTAATCAAAACTATGATCTAATTCTGTTTCGGTTTTTATTTTTTATGAAATAGTCATCTGTTCTATAATTTAACTTCTTGCCATGCTTAATAATCAAAGCTTTGCGAGTGATCAGCCGTGTCAGGTTTATAAATGGCGAGCTTTCAGCCATTCTATACACTGTGACCTTCTTCAGGATCTGAATAAATAAATGACCTTAAAATAATTTTGAGTCGAACTAATACTCAATGCTCCACTTATTGCTAGTATTTACCTAGAACGCGTTTCGTTAAGATCTTCCTAACATCATCAGCTGTTGTCGGCTAATGGACATTGGTTTGGTGAACTCATTGGAGGCGATAGGTGCATCTCTGTCGGTATCCTGATGAACTTGAAATTTGGGTTCATCAGGATACTGACAGAAACGCACCTATGGCCTCCAATGAGTTCACCAAACCAATGTCCATTAGCCGACAACAGCTGATGATGTTAGGAAGATCTTAACGAAACGCGTTCTAGGTAAATACTAGCAATAAGTGGAGCATTGAGTATTAGTTCAACTCAAAATTATATTAATTTTGTGCTTCATTGTAACAGTCCTTACACATTGGAAATGAATGAGCTTTTCTGTCATAGATACTATTGTTATTACTATTACTGTATATGATACTATTACTATTAATCTATTAATTGGTGCATGGCAAGGAGCCGCACAGAAGGTACAGTGTATTAAGAAGAAACCCTCATGCAATGATAGAAGGATGGTTGGCTGAACACGGCTTATATACCTTTCTACAGTTCCGTCTCAAACAAGATTTCCTGCATCCTCACCAGGTTCAACATCAGGATATTCTTCATTGCCCCTAAGAATATCCAGCAATATCTAAGATCAGTGCAAGCCCCACCTACCAAATAATAGTATATATGACAAAAGTTCATTCATTTCATGCAGATCCTGAAGGAGGCCCTGGAATATAGAATGGCTGAAAGCTTGACATTTGTATACCTCACATGGCTGATCACCCACGAAGCCTTGGTTAATAATGCTTGCCATGAAAACTTCAAGACTTACATTCTTGCAATGCCTTCAAACATTATTGAGAAATCAGGTAGGTTTCTTTGCAAATTACACAGAACCTTTCTCTTTGACACTCCGTCTTGTGATGCCCATATCAATAGTACTTGATACAACTCCTATATTTTTCTTTGGCTTCTGTTTCAAAGGATGATTCTTCTTTAAACTTAAAAGCTTGCCCTCTTCTAATGACAGTCTTAATATTAGATTTTTCTCAATCCTGTTCTTTTGAGGAATCCCATGCACTGCTGAAGAGCTTGAACTTTACAGGCAGAATAAATGATTTAGTATTTAATACTACATTGCGATCCATATAAACCTGAACCATTTCAATATGCCATAATTTCCATTTGAAAGCTCGTAGAATGTAGAAATTTGTTTTAATGATCTCAGTGGCTCTGGAAGAACTGACAACACTGACAATTCTTGACAACTGACAGTCTTAAATTTGAAGTCATAACAGCAAATGCAGTACTCGCTATGAGAGCGTGTTTACATTTTGAAAACATATAGGAAGACAAATTCCTTGGTAACAACACAACGGGAATTTCGAAAAGATCTTAATGTATGCAATGTTCTGACAAAGGCGACAATTTTATCGCTCGTAAGAAAGCTGGAGACAACTGGTATACACATTAAGTTACTGTCGATGGTTTCAGGGTACTCTTATTTCATGTCCAGACATTCTCTCCATAAAGTGGTTTACAGATGAGGCATGATTTTATCTTTCAGGCTACATAAACACACACAAAATACCTGATATTGGACTCCTGTAAACCCCCAAGTGATCCACGAAACCCCATTGCATGATGAAAAGGTTGGAGTATGGTGCCCGGTGTCAGCTTTCAGGATCGTTGATCCCATTTTCTTTGATACGACTGTAAACACTGAAGTTTATATGGGTATCTTCAATACATTTGTAGAGCAGCAAGATGGAACAATGTTGCATATATATAAGAAAACCATGGAACTTGTAACCAGTTTCTTTGATAAACAAATAATCTCAAAAGTCTGTGGCCCCCCAGATCCCATAATTTAACTTCACCGGATTTTTTTCTTGGGGGGTATCTAAAAAATAGAGTGTACAAGAATAGGCCACGGACAATGAATGAATGTTCTCAAGAAACATTCGAACCGAAATAAGTAGCATTGGTGAGGATATTCTCTGTAAAACTTCAGAGAATATGGTGAGGCAAGTGCAAACATGTATAGATGCTGGTGGAGGACACTTCCAACATTTTTTCTGAGATGTAAATAATGTAATGTAATCTCCCAATTGTGTATTATATTCTCCCAAAGTTGCACGTGTGTCCTATTATTGGTTCAAAAGTTATGGCCTATTGAAATGGATCAGGTTTATATGGATCGCACTATACTAATAAATAACATTTGATTACTAAGTGGTACACATCACTTATAACAAAGTCCAGAAATTTAAGTAAAATAATGGAAAATATTTTTGAGATAAGCATGATTTCTGAAATCTCCTTGTTCAGTGTTCTTAACTTGGACACTAAGTTCTGAATGTGAGTAATACTTCTGTATATACATAGGCTTACAATGTACTTGTAATTATAGAACTATTCTTGGAGTAATCATTTTTCTTAATCTGTGTTATTATATATATCTAACATTTCATGAGATGCACCTTCACTCTCGCCGAAGACTCTGAGGAGGAAACATCACAGGATGGGGAAGAAAAGCGCCAGGAAGAAGAGCCGGCAAGACAAACAGCAACCGTCACCTGCCAGCTCTCGGACACAATCTCCCGTCTCTCTGCCGGTACCGGCAGACGAGAGGGAGCCTTCCGCTGAGGTAGCTGGCAAGTTCTGGGCCAGCACTACCACGCGGTCCAGCCAGCCACCGCAGACAGGGAGCCTACGGAGAGGACAGCCCCGCAACCGCCTTCTCCTATCGGCCAGCTCAGCCAGCCACCGCAGACAAGCAGCCAGAGGTGCCTTCCTCTGCTGCTTACTCAACCGCTGCCACCAGCCGCAAGCTAACCTACGCCGCCGCTGCCGCCTCCTCAAACGCCGGACTCACAACTGCACATGATCGCGCTACTTCCCTCAGCGCTGTCATTCGTGGAGTCCCGAGGAACTTGCCCGACTGGTTCGTCTTGAACGCCGCACAACTCCGGTGGCCCTCTGCACTGAGAGCCACACGCAGCACGGACCCTCGCAGCTTGTCCGGATTCAGCTCGCCTACCACCGGGACTACAGGCAGCCTTGGCAGCGGGCTTGCCCTTGCTAGGACAGCCCCTCCCTGTCGAGGCTGCAAGAGCGGTGCGTCGAGTTCCATGTCGGCGTTGCTGCTGCTACGGGAACACCACCGAGAGTTGCACTGCCCGGCCGAGATGCCATTACTGTGGTGCTCCAACACTAACCGGGCAGTGTCGCCAGCACGACCTTCGCCGCCGCCATCGATACTGCGCCACATGTGATGGCTTCGGCCATTTTACAGGACAGGTGCAGTGCCCACACTACCCGAAGGACAGGCAACCACTGCAACCACTCGCCGCCACATGCCCTTCACCGGCCACGGGAACAGCTGCAAAACCGCTCGTGGAGGCCTTGCGGTACCTCTGCAGTGACATCAGCAACATCTCAGCCAGACTGGCCGCCATCGAGCTGGAGATTGCAACCAACTCAAAAACAACTGCATCCACTGGGCCCTCCGGCGAGGCAATTCAGGACGTCCACTCGGAGGTTCTTAACCTCGGCCCTCGCCTGACTAACCTGGAGGAGGCAGTTACCAACACACACAATGCTGACCACACCAAGACGTTAGACGCCATCAACCAAAGTACAAGACAGCTAGAGCAACTCACCACTGACCTAATAACAACCGCAACTCAGCAGATCACAGCACTTCAGGATCAACTGTCACAAATCACCAAGACTGCAACAGTTCAACAGAAGACTCTCAAGAAACTGGAAAAAAACTATAACACCAGCCTTACCATTCAGAACAACATGCTGCAAACTCTAGAGAAACTCCATCAAAAACAGTATGATATACAGGTAGCACTCACAAACTCCTCCTTCAACACAGAGTCAATATCGCAGGACTTCAACAGACTCCAAGACTCCATCGATGCCCTTCACAACAGCGTGAACATCCAGATAGCCACAATGCCAGACACATCTCACCGACACAGACGCCGTTAGGTGTCACATGCCCACCAAAGCACCAATGATGCACTATAATTGCTCTATAAATAAACAAACTTTAAACCTCTCTTTATTCCTTCTTTTGCTTCAACCTTCCTATTCCCCGCTACTACACTGGCTATGGTCAGGGCCTTGTGCCATGGCCATGAGCCAGGAAAGCCAACCTGTCCTGTGCACCCTTTCCTACACAGAATTTAGCATCAACCTTACACTAACGGAGGTGCTGTCGCGGGACTCCGCTATTTTCCTGACCTTCTCCCCTCTATTACCTGAGCTCTTGCTGGCTTTTCTTTCTCTCCTGTCCTTTTCTCTTTCTTGTTAAAAACAAAAAAAAAAAAAAAAGATGCACCTTTACTGCTTTGCCCACAGTTCTTCGCCTGCAGCATTCTTTGTTTATCAGTCTTTCTTCTCTTTATTGTTTCCAGTCTATATAAGTGGCAATGATTCATCTACAACATCCATCAGTTGCTCTGATTGAAATAGGATTTTAGCCTCAAAATGCCATCAGGAAAAGTTTGCCATCTTTTACTCTCTGGCTATCAAGCAGCATCATTACTCTTGTATTTAATTGTGAACACCAATATATGGTTCTCTCATAAGCATTTCACTACCACAGTTGTTATGTATTTTAGTTCCAGCATGAACAGGATCCATAACATGTTGCTCTCTCTGCTCCATAATAATTGTCCATTCCGTCGAAATAGCATTACAGAAATTACTGACAAGGGAATGTTTTGGATTTATATGCATGCAGAGTTGTGCAGAAGTTCAGTGAACATGACTGTGAAGTGTGAAGAGTACTCATGCGACTTTATCACAATGCTGAACAAACACTGTCAAAACAATTACCAACAAGGGGCAATGATTTTAATACCAGTGGTGTAACGCTGTATGCAGTCTGGTGAAGCAAAGCATGCTGGAAATCGTTAGTTGAGCACAACTCTACAGTGAGTGCGTCTGTAAATAGGAGTAACAATAGGTAATGACAAGCTGAATATCTTTCTCAGTTTGTGATCCTGTCTTATTCAAGTAATGAAAGTGCATGGTGGGAACTGTTATAAGATTGCCCATACAGATAAGGCATGCATGAACCATCATAACGTACTGCCATCTAGCTTGGAGTGTCCTCGAAACATTTACAACAAGGCTTCAGCAGCACTGAAGCAGTAAATCTGTCAGGGAAAGGCAAACTGGTGGATTGGCAGCCTTCCCAAACTAACACACAGTTTACAATATAGTAGGAGTGGAGTACTCCATTTTTTTTCTTGTCATTTTGTATTGATCCTTGAGCAATAAATCTACACTAATGTGGAGTATTTTCAGTTTCTACTGATTCTGGAGCAATAACATTGTATGAATCATTCCCTTATTTCATTTGCATCCTACATACTCCTTATCAGCAATTTCACAGTAAGCAGAACAAATTACTGTGGGACAAAATATATGTCTTCTTGACAATTAATATGGGACAAACGAGATACATGTACCGAACAATTATTATGGGACAGGGGGAATATTATTTTTAACGTTCCCTGTCTTATTTTGAGTTATTAAGGTTTACTAAAGGAGCTTAAAATAACATATACTTGCTCTAAACAGAGTAGTATTAGTCTTTCATATATATATATATAGTCTTTCATATATACATATACACAATACATAATTATTACAAACTGTAATAATAATAAAACTAACTAGTTACGCTTGTTTGGAGGAACACAGTAACAGTGAGGTCCAAATGTCACATGTTACTTATGTTTTTATTTTTTGAAGGACTAAAAAATTAAAAAAAAAAAGATCCAGAATATACCAAATAGGTTCTAAAGATTATGAAAAATTCTACATAGAATAAACTAAAACAAACCAGAGTCACACTACATTTTAGAAACATAAAAGTGAAACAGGAGAAAAGTCGGCAATAGCATTTCACTTTTGAAATGAAAACCAAAACCTTGAGCCATATCCAAAATTATTAAAAGGTGTGTTAAACAACAAAAAGACATGGGAGATCGTCTTAATATGGAAAGACAGCGTAACAAACTTTGAAAATCCCACCGGTCAGTAATTTGATAAGGAGGTTCATAGTTCCACCACCAGAAAGACAGCAGGCAACAATCACAGATGACAGTCAGGCCTTCGAGGTTGAAAATGGAAGCAATAGTCTCCAGAACTAATCCCTCAAAAAATAAAAATGTAAGTGATATAGTGTGAAAAATTGATTGCAAATAGTTTTATAAAAACTGACTTGATCTACTAGTACCAACAACTTCTTCTCAATTATTTACACAATTGCAAATAAGATGCTTCAAACATGGCTAATGCAATAGTGAATGACTTCTTTTGCTGGTTCAGCATCTCTGGGAGCTCTAGAGTGTGCAAGGATATAATTTCAAACCTAAACTTATGCAAGAGCTGTTCTGGTGCCTTGTAGTACACAAGACCTATATGACTTTCCGTTATTCACAGTTGGATAGAATGTGAAGCATTATATTAAGAAGATGGAGCATACCTTCAGAAAGCAGTATCTAACCTTCAGCACGACTGGGATATGCATGTGTCATTTCTCCTGGACTAGCAAGCAACAGTACATGAATGCACTGTATGATACTGGCCAACATGATATTCAGAGGGAACTATGTCTACCATGCGATCTGTTTTTCAGCATGCCTCCAGATAGTAACCTGCTAGCAACAGAGTATGTTAGTTTTAGTTAATTGATGGAAATTAATCATTTCTCCACACTAGCCGTATATAGGCTAAGGCTTTTAATAGATAGAGTCAATATGAAAAATTCAATGTCATGGTCGGGATTTGAACCACGGATCTCCTGGTTTCTGTCTGGTCACTCTTAACCTTTGAGCTGCCATGGCCAATGTGCCATCCTGACATTAAATTCTCCATTTGACTCATATATATGAGATGAAGACGGAGCAACGGTGAAATAAGATGGCAGGGTAAACTGGAGATCCCGAAGAAAACGTACCCCAGCACCGTGTTGTACCCAGCAAATCTCACTTTGCAGTTAACTGGGAATAAACCCAGGCCAAATTGGTGAGAGCCGAGCAGACTAACCACTCAGCCACAGCACAGCCTTCTCCAGGTGAGGTTTCAATGACAATGTAAGGAATTGGAGAACTCTTCTGTTCAACTCACACAGAGTAAACAATTCAAAGGTGAGGATATTTGCTCAATTTCATTGCACTGTTGTTGTGAAGAAAAGAAATGATATGAAAAAGTGAACTAGATGACTAGTGAAGTAATAGTCAAAACTGGACAAAGACACGATATAGATTAAGATATGTATCAAAAACAAGTCATTCAGACATTCAAAATTAACTTAAAATCTGTATTTTAAATTACTTCTTATAAGTGATTACAAATAGTGAAACTTTTCAATACATTTAAAATAGGTGTTATTTGCATGTTAGATTTCATCCCATTTACTTCAACTAGACTTTTTCCAGACTGTACATACATGTACAGTTGAAAGTAGATTTCTGCATAGTGAGATTTCGTCCATTGGAATGCATGATGAATTTTGGAATTTCCATGGAAGTCAATGCCAAATCATTCATACTCCCGGAAATGTGTTCAGACTTGAGGGCTATAGATATACAGATCAGTTGCCCCAAAGCAAGCAAAAACCTTCAATGATGTACTCCATAAAAGTATGGTGAATGAAATTATAAGAATGTCTGATCAACTTCATTCTTATATAAGCTATTTTCAAAAAAAAAAAAAATAATTTACAATTTTCTGCTCCTGTAACTGTCTGAGATGAAAAGTTACAAGTTACAACTTGTACGGTTAGAACTCCCAACCAGTATTGTTTGGTGGAAATTCATCGCTCTTCCACACTAGCTGTATGTAGGCGATAATTTGGATACATCGAGTCAGGTAGAAAAAATTCAATGACATAGCTGGGATTTGAACCCTGGATCTCCCATTATCCATCCGGTTGCTCTTAACCATTGAGCTACTAAGGCCAACATGCCAGCATGACATTGAATTCTCCAACTGACTACCACTAAGGGCTCTCATATACAGTGAGATATGCACTTTTTGTAGTGACTTACTATGCTGTAAGTACCTAAGTTCTAGAAAATGAAATGTGCAGTGTTTAACGCCCGCTTTTACTACATACGGCATCGCAGGCTAAGTTCCAGGCTTCATAGTTACCACTATTAGGTAAACTGATGGAAATTAATCATTCTGCCACACTTGGAAGAATGTTTGATGTGTGGAAGGATGATCAACTTCCATCAATTCACCTAATAGTGGTAACTACGAAGCCTGGGACTTAAGTACTTACAGCATTGTAAGTCACTACAAAAGATACATATCTCATTGCCCCTAGGGGTTTACTGGGAAAATGCAAGTCAGTTGGAGAATTTAATGTCATACTGGCATGTTGACCACAGTAGCTCAATGGTTAAGAGCAACCAGACAGAAACAGGGTAATCCATGGTTCAAATCCTGGCTTATGGCATTGAATTTTTCAATCTGATTCTACCTATGCAAATATACTGTTTGGTATCTATCTGACTTTCCATTTTGATATATTTTCCCGAAGTGTTTCCTTTTTATTTATTATTTTGTGTTTTTGTGTGTGCACATTGATGTGTTGAGCTTTAAACCAGAACTGAAATATGGGTATCAAATATGAAGTGTTAGAGAAAGTAATATTCTAGCATTCAGAAAAATTCTGTGTTATTCTGCAAAGTGTTTCTTTTACCCTTTCTTGTTTTATTTACTTAGCAAATATAGCTGATGAAGTAGTACTTACATTCATGAATTTTAAACTGAGCAGGCGAATAATTGCCTCTTACAGTGAGAGTGTTTACACACAACCACAGCGTCTTAACTTCCAGAAGTAGCACAGCTTCATTATTTGTTTCAAGTAACTTAAGTTGTAGAACAGAATTTCTCATACTGAGTGTCACATGAATCCACTTTGACCCATCAAACAGTTTTCTCTGAAATGTAAAACATTGGTTGTACTAACTACCAGAAGTCACTTCATCATACTTAACTATACAACAAATTTAAAAGACAATAATAATTCAATGTGGGGTTCCATAAGGTTCCAGACTGGGATCTTTGCTCTTTATATATACCCTCTATTTAACTAAAATAAAATTGTATTCATATGCTAGGAAGTCATGGTCTTACTGATATAAATAAAATCTGGCTCAGTTAAGTTACTAAATTGAGTTAGATGTACTGTTTGGATTACATGAATATCAGCTGACAGCAGACACATGTAATTACTTATTAGTGAAACTGATCAATTCACATTTCTTGGAATAACTTTTGACAAGCATCTGAAATGATAGATCACGTTCATAACAAAGTAACAGGATCTATCTATTATGATATTTCTCCAAATTTAAAAATGTGAACATATTAAACATAATCTACTATGGTTTAATATAACCCATTTATACATGGTAATAAACTTTGGGGTGCTTATGCTAATGAACACAGTAAGCTCCATTATAACAATCCCTTATATCACTATCCTGTTTATAGTGCGAGAATTTTGAAGTCCTGACCTATATTTCTTTTTATTAATGCAGTTATTAGCCCAATATGTCTAGACTTGTTTTGTAGTTTCCACATATAATGTTAAGATATTCAGAATATCCATATTGTGGCTTTGTGGGTTCGTGAAATAATAAAACGAGGTTACGAAACACAAAAACTACACTTTATTCACCTCGAAATACACTACTCAACATTATAAAATTGCTAGAACCTCAAAACTGTTTATTTTTCCAACTCTACATTCAACTCTCTGTCGCTACCGGTAACGATTGGTTCCGAAGTTTTCCGAATCTCCACCGGCTTCGGCTTCGCGAGTCTACCGCCAGGGCGACACTGCTCCCTCCTCAAGGCTGGTCGTCCCGAACAGCGCCTTCGTAGCGGGCCAGGCGATCCAGGTGTACCACCAACATCTTTCCTCGGGGCACCTTCTGGATGCGGTAGACCACGTCGTTAATCCTCTTCACCACACGGTACGGTCCTTGCCATGACTGCTGAAGCTTCGGGCAGCGTCCCTTGGTCCGGGTCGGGCGGTACAACCAGACCAGGTCACCTTGCTGGAACCCTTGGCTGTTGGCTTGCCTGTCGTATCGGGTTTTCATGCGGTCGCTCGCCTTCTGGATGTTCTGGCGAGCCATGTCGTGCATGTCGTGGAGGTGGTCCACCAGGTTCTCCACATCCCTCAAGAGTGGCCCCAAGTCTGCGTCCGCCAGCTGCTCCCTCCTCAGGCCTACACTATCCCAGCCATCCGCAGGCATTTCCGTGACTACTCGAACTGCTGCGGCACGCTCCTTCTCCTCCACTCTTGTGCATTGGCCGCACTCTTCTGGACAGGGTCTTCGGGACATAGCGTCCGCGTTACCGTGACTCTTCCCTCTGCGATGTTCCGAGGTGAAGTCGTACTCCTGCTGCCTCTGGACCCAACGTGCTGTCTGGCCTTCCGGTCGCGCCGTCACTATCACCTCGCTCCTCGCGGGGACAACCACGTCTTCGTTCAAGATGACCCTGCAAATTCCAAGGCGCTCTTCTGGTTGACGGAGTATAACCAATTCTCCGTTGAGCCTCAGGACTTTCCTGCCGACGTAGACCGTCCCCTCGTGGCTCCTGAGGGCATCCAGTCCCAGGATCCCCTCCTCAGCCACCTTCGCGACGGACACCCACAGACGCACGGCACTCCGTCCCAAGTTCAGCTCCAGCAGGGCCTCCTTCTCCACAGGCATGGTGTCGCCCGATGCCGTCACAAGCTCGTATGGTCGGCTCGGCTTCCTCGTCGGCAAACCCTTCGCCACGTCAGGTCTGATGATGGTCACGGCCGCCCCGGTGTCCACCAGCACGCGGCACGACTTTCCTCTTACCCAACCGTCCGCGATGAGGTTGTCATCCATCCGCCGGCTGACGGCGCGGATTGTCACTCGAGGGGATGGTGGTGATGGCACCGACGTGCCCCTCTCCACGACGGCCCTTACTCGTTCTCCGGCTGCTCTTCCTGGTGTGGGCAGTCTCTCCGCAGGAGTCCGGGCTGTCCACAACCCCAACACAGGCCACTAGGTGTTCGCCGGCGTCCCTCAGCTGGTCTTCTGTCTCCGGCGTAGCGGACACTCCTCGTTCTCGACGTCGGGATAGATGTTACTTTGGCCGCCTCCATCCTTAATGCCGCTGTCAGCGCCTCGTGGATGGTTTTATAATCGCCGAGCATTAGGCGCTGACGAATCTCCGTGTCCCGTACCCCGTCGACAAAATTATAGGCGGCTTCCCGGGATACGAACTCCAGTGGCAGGTCAACCAAGGCCTTGCTAGCCAGCTGCTCGATCGCTATGGCGAACTCCTGCAGCGTCTCCCCCGGCTGCTGCGACCTTGCCTTTAGCTGGCTGCGGTATGCTGCGGCTAAGCGGTGGTTCCCGAAGCGATTCTCCAGGGCCTCCCAGATGTCCTTGGGCGCCGCCGTCGTCTGCACCGCGTTTAGGATTTCCGCGGCCCGTCCCTGGAGGCTGGCTATTAACTGTGTGGCCTCCTCCTCCGGTGACCATCTGTTGTGCTTGGCCACTGTGTCGAACTGGCGGCGGAAGACCTCGAATGTTGACGCGCCGTCATATTTCGGAGGTTTGACGCGCGCCGATGTTGTGTCGCGTCCCGGTGCGTCAGCCTTCAAATCCTTCAGTCTCCTGCCGACGATGTCCTCCACCATGGCGTTCAGGGACTTGACGCTGCTGTCGGCCTTTCCCTCCAGGTTGTTTACGCGGTTCGCGAGGTCTTCGACGTCTTCAACCATGGCGTTCAGGGACTTGGCGTTATTGTCGGCCTTTTCCTCTAGATCATTGAAGCGGTTCGCCAGGTCCTCGACGCGCTCGTCCACTTGGCCCATCCGCTTGCCCAGCTCCGTCACGTTATCCCTCACGCCGGACAACTGTTCCTCAAATTTGGGGGCGAGGACCTCGTTCGCCTCCTTCGTTTCCGTGGCTAGACTGTCGTTCGCTGCCTTCATTTCTGTGGTTAATTCGGTCTTTATTTCTTTCTTTCAACTCTGCGGCCAGGTTGTTATTTGCCGCTTCTGTTTTTGTTGTTAACTCGTTCATCTTCGCGGCCAAGTTGTTATTTGCCGCTTCCGACTTCGCTGTTAATTCGTTCATCTTCTGCAAAAGCATTTCCAATGCCGATTCCATGGCCATAATGTTCGGTGATGTTGTCCCGCTTCCTGACACCAGTTGTGACTTTGTGGGTTCGTGAAATAATAAAACGAGGTTACGAAACACAAAAACTACACTTTATTCTCCTCGAAATACACTATCAACATTACAAAATTGCTAGAACCCCAAAACTGTTTATTTTTCCAACTCTACATTCAACTGTCTGTCGCTACCGGTAACGATTGGTTCCGAAGTTTTCCGAATCTGCACCGGCTTCGGCTTCGCGAGTCTACCGCCAGGGCGACAATATAAACTATTGCCTTTTTTAGCTTTGTAGTAAGTTATATACAGGATGAGTAAAAAGTATGGACCAATGCTTGTAACTTTGTTATAGTTACGTGAAGTGATATTTTTTTTTTTTTTTAGAAAAGTTGTAAAAAATCAATATATTTTATATTATGATTGTGAATAGGGCATGACTTTTTTTAATGGCAACATTTTTCCCTCAAGTCTCGGAACATACAGGTAGATGTTTTTTTTTTTTTTTTTTTTTTTATGTTTTGTTTTTAACTGTAATTTAAATTTATTAGGAAATATTACAGCACATAAATTTAAACCAAGAAAACACATTTATTGTGTTGTGACACATGAAAAATTCACCTCAAAAAGTGCTCAAATGGCCTTCATTTACTACCAAACATACCAAAGTCTGCCTTTGAAATTAGTTAATGTTTCCAGCAACACTGTTCACCTGATCAGCTGCATTTCTTGCCCAATTCTTCGCTTTAACTCTTCAAGATCAATTGATCTCAGTCCTTGTAAACCCTTCACTCCGAATATCCTCACGAGTAAAAGTCTAGGAGGTTTAGGTCAAGAGACATTGGCAGCCATTCAATACTTCTTCTTCAGGTTCGTAGAGTGAGGAATCCTTCATTCTGAATGCATTTCATCAAACAAACTCTTCTTGGGTCCGCCTCCTTTCACCATTTCTGATCATCATTAGTATTTCAATTTGCTGTCTTTCTCTAAGTTGTGCCATGACTAATTACTTTCAGGAAGATTTTGCAATGAAGTAAACATTGTTGTTCTTATTTGTTCAGTCCAAAGCCACATACTGAAGCAGCCTACTGTGTTGTTTAATTCAAAACCTACTCAATTTGAAGTAATGATGTGTTTTACTTTGCTCAGGACACATGCAGTAAGGTCCTAATAAATTTAAATTGTGGTTTGAAAGGATATTTGTATGTTCTGAGATTCGAGGACTGGAGGAAGAAAAAAGAAATGTTGCTATTTAACACAACAAAAAATGAAACTCACACATGTTGATATCTTACAGCTTTTATAAAAAATACCACTTCATAGAGTTACAACATTAGGGTTACAGACATTGTTCCACACTTTTTCTCACCCAGTATTTATTTAAAAATACAAATTTCTCAACAGTTGCTTTTCTTTGCTATCTCTTGCAATATACCAATTTTGTAACACTTTCTTGCTGCTAGATAGAGCACATTCACCTTGTCTTCTAGCCAGCAGTCTGATGGGATGGAGCATGAGCTTCAAAATGTTTCAAAATATCACAGATATAGCATTAGCCATCTGAGTTTATTATGACCTTTT
This sequence comes from Mantis religiosa, assembly GCA_030765055.1. Lineage (NCBI taxonomy): Eukaryota > Metazoa > Arthropoda > Insecta > Mantodea > Mantidae > Mantis > Mantis religiosa. Next base: position 85,313,831 of record CM060952.1, on the reverse strand, counting down.
GGAATGTATTATTGATGATGGATGGAAGGTAAATTTCTTAAAAAAAGGTTTTCTGTTTTGCTCCTGTAGGTTCCATAGTGGTGGTTTATTTACTTGGCCCTGTTGAGTTTGTTAGTCTTTTTGTCCACTAAATTTGGGTTAAAGCCATAGGACATAGCTACCATTTTTATGTAGGTTATTCTTTTTGATAATCTTCTCTGCTCAGTGGAAAGATGACCATAGAAAAGATTAAACTGTTGAAAATGGCATTTTGATGTTGTTATGGGTTGAAACTATTATTTTTAATCTAATTATCCGTGTATATCAGTTTTCTGTAAATACCAAAAGCGAGTTAGTTATCAATTTTTTTTTCATTTTGATGACCAAAAAGGGAAGAACCCCATCCTTTTTCGCTTTCAATGTAAGTTTTATAGCTGGATTCTAAATATTCATAAGTCTACCTAAAAACTAATATTAGGCAAAAGAGTCAATCTTGTATATACTTTTCTCCACTTACAAGTTTTTTAATGAAGACTAGTTTCTAGGAACTTCTTCCCTATCCTCAGTTCTGTGGTTGACTCATACAAGATGCTCTTAGACTTAAGTAAACAGAAACAATATGTTAACATTTATCATATATCTGAAGAGACGCTTATTCAAATCACCTATAGTCTGTGTTGATGTTAAGAGTACCTCAAGGTACTGTTCCTTCATTTCTTATGTATGTAAATGAGTTACTTTAAGCCTCGACAATGATCTGTTACATATATCTGATGATACTTCCATTATGATCTCTGGAAGGAATCCCTAGACAGCGGCACTAAATTGTAACAATTTACAATATGAGGGAATGGTATGCACAGTTTAAGAGACACTCAGAGCTAAAATTCTTGAAAGCAGTTTTTTCTTTTGTGAATATATGAGATGGAATCAACATTGTACTTACCTAATTGCTTAACTAAATATGGTGGATAGCAATTAAAAATATTGAACAGCCTGTTGAGTTATGAAATATTATTGCCTTACTATTATGGTGACTTTGAATCCAGATTAAGTTAGGTATTTGTAATATGAAAAGGCAATTGGAATTAATACTGTGTAGTAATATACAATTAAAAATTATACAATGAGTCGACTTAGGTACACTGTACTTCACACATCACAATTTTCTTTCAATAATTCTCCTCCATTTGAAGGCATTATTAATTCTATAAATGCCAGACTTCTTTTCCAGAGGAATTTTGTCTGTTTATGGTTTTACGATGAGGTTTCTGATACTGAAGTTGTTTACTGGTGCGAGGGTGATGTTAAATTCACTGAAAATCTTTTGAAATGTTCTGGTTGCCCATGGGTGATAAGTGAACCCACAGAGTGAACCTCTTGCACGTATTTTTGTCCCTAAGAGCTATTAGGATGGTGATCTCATTCAACTGTTTCTGTCTATTGAATCTTTTTATTTTCTTGTCTACCACCTTTCTGCTGAAATCATTTGTTGTTTCCATTTCTATTATTTTGCTATATTCCATGTATTCCTTTTCATCTATAGGGATGTTAATCAGCCTATGTGTTAGGCTATCGATGACTGCATATTCGCGAGGTCTAGGGTTAAAACTATTGCTTTGATGTGGTTGTCTGCATGTGTGCCCATCCTGTAAAAATAAAATTTTAAATGCCTTCAAGTGGACGCATTTGTGAACATTTGTGGCATTACAAAGGCATTAGAGAGGAATGAGAAAGAAAATTTGTGGTATGATAAGTACAGAAGGTCTCAGTCAACTCATATAATTTTTAATTGTGATATTTGTTTTTGGGGAGCTTGTGATTCAAAAGCACATCACCACATTTTTAAAATAGCACCCAAGAATACATGTTAAGACTACTTATGTATTTCAACATTTTGATATGTATGATATATACTTTTAAGTTTAACTGAATGTGTCTTTAGTAATATCACTGATTAGAAAATAAGTATATGTTTGGTACTACTCTTTACAACAAATTTATGACAACAATTGTGACATACAAGGAATGCTGCTATTACAACATATTTAAGAGATTCTAATTACAACTCTCTGGAAAAGAACCATACAGAAGAAAAGATTACATTGTGCACATTTCATTACTCCGCTACATCATCAAAAAAGTGAAATACAGTTAAAATTTGAACTAAATGAAATTATTAAGTGACATGAAAGCTTAAATGATAGTGAAAACTGGAGGGTAACATTGTTTTCAGACATTTCCATAGGTCACTGATAGATTTATTTATATTATACTTTTTAGCTCTTTAAACTTACTTGTGTAACAGCTTTTTCATAACAATTCCATGAAAATACAATACAGTAACTGATTCTATGATACCAACTGTCTCTTTCTGGCACTCCTAATGTAATGTTGTAATATGCAGGTATGTAGTTCCTAGCTACCACCATGCTTACACTCTCTCTGGCACGGATAGAAATGGTTACATCCCAATTTGTACAAAAATCAAAGGCTCTATCTAACTGGTCATATATCGGAAAATCTGAAACAGAGATGGAGTTTTAAATAAAACTTCAAACTTCACATCTGAAACATTGATTTTACTCTAGAGTAAACACTTAACACAAGTAAAAGGTAAATAAAACACAAAAGAATTTTTATGGCATTAGCTGCATTCAAATTCCTATTGGTAAGAAGAACACATTGAAATAAGAAATACTGGGTTGTATAACATTACTTTTTCCAACACGTTCTTCTGCAATTATTCTTACATAGCTTTTTTGTATATATTTTATAATAAAGATAAATTCATTACATATTTACACATTTTGTTAAAGCTATAAGAATGCATAGGCCAAAACTAGGTTGATTTTTAAAAGATGGATTATGTGATGTTTTTGAAAATCTGTTTCCTTTGCATGAGCATGAGAAAAAATGAGTAGTGACTTAATACTTGAATAGTTGTTACATATTTGAATACTAAAACTAATAAAAAAATTTTGTAAATGGTTAACCCACAAACATTTTTTTCTTCAACTTCCCTAGTTTTACCACTATCATGGTGTTTAGGGGATTCTTTTTCTTTTATTGTTATGCCATTTGGCATCAGGTTGAGGAACAGAAACTGTGGATCAAATAAAGAACCCAGGATGGGTGATCAGCACGACACCTGGTGTGAGAGTGAGAGGAGTAGAGGACATAATAAGGGTGAAATGGATGACAGGAAAGGAGCAATTGGAATGGATAATGGAGCAATTGATGGAATGATGGCAGGGAAAACTGAAGATCAGAAAAAACCCTGGTCTAGCACGGTGCTGTCCACTGCAAATCTCATATACGGTCGCCTGGGATCGAACCCGGGCTGCCTTGTTAAGAGTCAAGCAGTCTAACCATTTGGCCACAGTGCGCCTCACAAAACACAAAAAATTATAACTATGTAAATTGCTTGGTTTACATTTTTTATGCAGTAAGATTTTGTTCATCTCTTATGGTTTACCAATTACACCATATTCATTCAGAATATGGAGGACTCTACAGGGAATTCCTACAAAATTCAAAACTTTATTGGCCATGCACAAATATGATCATATACATACAGTATCTTTACAGTTGTTAAGATCCATTCTTGATTAAATTAATACATTTTGGTATGTAAAGTTTAGTTTGAGGGGATAGGAATTTTCATGAAAGCATGTTGATTCCTTGTGAACCTAATTTTAACATTCAGTAAATAATTAACTGTTTTATGTGAGTTATGCTGTTCTTGCACTCAGGCATGCATGCATGCATGCACACACACAAACAAACAAACAAGCACACGCGCGCACACGCACACACGCACGCACACACACACACACACACACACACACACACACACACACACACACACACACACACACACACACACACACACACACACACACACACACACACACACACACACACACACACACAGTGGTCTTTTATGCCCAATATGGAATGAAACAGCAATTAAACAGCATCCATAAATAAAAAATAAAAAGACCACACACATGCTCACAAATATAGACAGAAACAGAAACTTTTGACTAAAAGGGCTTATTTTATTTAGTTATTCAAAAAGCCTCAAAATTTGTATTTCCACTGAAATCTCTATATCAAATTTTTGGGTGGAATGCAATACTTCTACTTACTGTACTTAAGTATTGGATTGTATTGAAGTGAGTGTGTGGAGTTTAAGGGCCCATTAAAAACTAGGTCATTTGAGACTGTTATATTGAAGAGATGGTAAACAATATTGACTCATGTAACTATGAGGTGCATCCATAAAGTAAGTTCCCTTGGGACTGTTAACAGAAAAAAGAAAAATTATAAAGATTTATTGAAACACATACAAAAAGTTTACTGCAGTTTTCAACATATTTTCTATCAGATTTCAGACATTTGTCACTACATGGGGCCAACTTTTGTAATCGTGTGTCACAAAAGTCTACCACCTGGTATTGAAAGCACTGGGTAACAACCATCTCTGCCTCTCTATCGGTCTGAAAATCCTGACTCTGACAGGATAAACTTTTGAGGTTGGAAATCACTGGGAGTGAGGTCCATGCTGTAGAATGAATGATTAAATGCCTCTAAGTTGAATGTTTTCAGGAGCTCTGTTGTCTATTGAGCCATATGAGGCCAAGAATTATTGCACAATAAAACCAAACTACAGTAAACTTTGGCCATTTAAGTAGGCCATCTTTTTTTTTTTCTTTTTCTTTTTTCAGTAATTCTCTAACATTCAATGTCTCATCTCTGGTCAGGAATTCAATGCAAACTTAACTATCTTTAAATCATATCTGTTCCAAAAAAAAAAAAAACAAAAAAAAAAACAGTACTTTCTATACCTAGTCTGCTTGAATTTTGTCTTACAGGAGAGCTCTATGAGGCCAATTTATTGACCACTGCTTGGTTTTTGGGGTATGAACTACAACCCACCTTTGATCAAATGTGATAATGTAGTCCAGTTACTTGTCCCCATTATCATGGCACTGCTGCAGAAAAGCCAAAGGTATCTCTATGCACCTTGCTTTGCTGTGCACCTTGCTGTGAAGTGCTTATCCACCCAGCTCAACAAGATCACCTGCAATAATTGATGCCCTCCTGTTGCATCAATATGAACATTTTGTCATCTTGATGCAATGTCTCAGCACCAGTGATGCACCATCTACTTGCCATCTGAGCCCATAGACTGGCATAGATGACAATGAATTTCACTTGATGATATGCTCCACTTTATTACTGACCACAAGTCACATGTACAAGGAGCCGCAATATGAACCTCTATTTTCAATGGCTGCCTTAAAGCTACTGTGATACTTTGGGAAATTCTGCTAGTGCATGCTCCTTTGCCACAGTATTGCTATATCACATACACGAAACCACTTTGTACAACCTATGGTTTGCTAGTGGAAGGACAAACGGGTAACTTACTTTGTAGGCGCACCTTATACACTGCAGAAGTGCCTTTAGACCTTCAACTGTGTAGTAACATTATTATTATGGATAACATTTATGACCTTTCATTTGAAACCTTACACAACAAATTTTAAATTCAACTAACCAAAAAAAAAATCAGTAATCTTAAAAGTATAACATGGCAAATTTACATCCAGAGAAAACTACTAAACCATAAATAGCACAAGGATCTATTTTAGGATCTCTATAATTCATTCTTTGAATGTACAATATTAAAGACCCCATACCTATAAATGTAGAACTGTTTTAGTATGCAGGTAATTTCATAGCTATTTTTGTCACAAGACATCACTATTCCAGAGGCCACATTGAATGACACTACAAATAAATTATTGCAGTAATTTAAAGATTGAATATTTAGTTCGTTCAATAATGATTGGCACCATTAATGACATAAAAACAAAATCACTGAAGGAGCTGAATACCACAATGAAAACTGAGTACCAGAAGTGTTTCCAGATAGGAAACAGCATTGGTACAAGTATATTATATCTGAGGGGGATTACTTTACAGTGTACAAAATTGTTGATTAATAAATAATGATTCTTTTTTTAAAAGAATCATTATCTTTTATCATACCTTGTATGTTCCTTAGTAAGTAAAAATGACCATAATAGTAAAATGAATTATATAAATGCTATTTATAATTTAATTTACAGTTCCCATTCTTACTGTACACTTAATTATCCCCAAAACTTGATAAAGTGAAAAGTAGATTGACTACTATCAGTTTTCAAGTTTTCTCCGTGAAATTTTCACAGATCAAAACCTGGAGAACTGAATGAAACTATTTGCTCTAAAGGCACTAAAAGAATATTCATTAGTAACATTACCTTCCCAGTGATAATCCAATAATGGTAAAACATCTATTTCAGAGAGTATACTTTTCTTCTTCCAGGTAAAAGCACTGGAATATATATTGTAGCTGTGACTTAAGACATCACAAGCAAAAGCATTATCAAGCCATTTGCTTTCTGTCTCCACTGGAATCAAGATTGTAAATAAAAAAAAAATAAATACATACATAAATAAAAAATTAATTAATTAATAAATAAATATAATTAAAACTCATGTGTGATAACTCATTTTGTAGTGGAAATGTGATAGCATTGATCAATTTAATATTATGGATATTTTAGATGTTTGTGTTTCGGAGGTTCTACATATAAATTATACATCATTTTATATCAACTTCAACCAAACTGTAAATATTTGACAACTGCTGTTTAAAGTTTTATGAATAAAATTTTAAGGCAATATATCAGTGAAAGTTGGTAAAGAACCTGAAAGCTTTTTATTTTTGTTATTTTTATTACACCTGCAGCAGAAGAATTGGGTTTGATCCCCAGCACTGACTAGGAGCTTTTCCTCATTGCAAGCCTGAACAAGGATACATTCAGCCTCATGAAGCCAATTGAATGGCATCTGAAAGGTCAAGTAGTAACCGTACGATACGTACCACCTCCATGACCTTGGCTGCAGGATGCAGTAACTGGGCAAAAAGGATACCCTTAGCACAAGGGAAATACCCTAGAGATTAATAATAATAATAATAATAATAATAATAATAATAATAATAATAATAATAATAATAATAATAATAGTAATAGCTTATTTATCATCATTATTATTATCATCATTATTTAAGCAATGCATTTAACTTGAACTTTTAGCTTGTAACTTGCGATTTTCAGTACAAAATCAAGAATGATTAAATTGTTGTGCAGTAGCTAAAACAATTTGAAATATTTATTTCAGCTTATATTATTTTACATATTTCAATTAGAAAATTTCTTAATTCAGTTAACATGTGAACAAACTAATATTTCCATCATCAGCTAATTAACACTAAAAAATGCCTGCATAATAGTTTCTTTATATTGGTATAATGTCATGCACCATGGCATCGCAGGCTAAGGCAGCATGCCTTGGTCCCTGGCCACGGAAAGTGGCCCATATTCAATTCCACCCATGGGATGCGGATATTAAGTCCCAGGTGCCCATTCAGCATCGTGAGGAAAGTGAGGGGCTTACGCTAGGTAAGCAGCTCTGGTCACAAAAGCCAATGTTCTGGCTGGGGGATGCTGAGATTCTGAGCACATCTCCTTCCTGTATCGGTTCGATGATCGCCCACCTCTGCCATGCGTAAGTGTGCATGAGGCGGGCAGTCGGGTTGGTAGGCCTTGACCCTCTTAGGGCTGTTGCTCCAGGGTTTATAATTATTTATTATTTATATTTATATAATGAGTTCAAATTAAAAATATAATGATAATGCCAGATCCAAAGAACACTTCATGTTAGTACATCACAAAATAATTTAATGTGAATAAAAAGTGTTAATATGTTAACAATGGTTTGATATAATACTTGCTAAAATTTTTTGTTCACTGTATGTTTTGTGTTCTGAGTATGTAGTAAAACAACAACTGGCAGAATACTGAAGTTTTTTGTGTCACTGATGCATGCGTTAACTCTGTATATACACCAAAGGAATTGATGTTTGAAAACCATAAAATACCTCAAAAAGGGTTAATGCACATTAAGTTTATGTCCCTGTCTTATACTTTTGCTCATTAAAATTTCAATAAGAACATCTTTATCAAATTAGTCAAAATACACACCTAATCTGTCTTAACACTAAAGGTTACATATGGAGTGGGACATCTCTTGCACTATGACACAGAGCATTACAGATAACACTTCCCCCCACCAGAAGGAAAGGATGAAGTAAGAAGACCTTGGGATGGTGGGCAGACAGGCTTGACAGATGCAAAGAGATCCTCAACAAGTGCTGAGCCAGGAATTGCCACCCTTGGTATGGTATTGACAAGAGACCTCCCGACCAACAATCCCACCCACCAGTTCCACATCAAAATTATAAAAGATCTTCTAAAAGTCAAGTCATAGAATCTTAGTAGTAGTAGTCATTATTCATCTTCAATCACCATTATATCATATATAATTGAGAGCATTTCATAAAACAAAGTACAAAGCTTACATTATACTTATAACAAAGGATAGTGTCAAATGAGTAAATAACAGAGAGGTACAACTGTAAATTAAAATAACCACATTCATACAACACCAGAACTATGGAATTATTACATCTGCAGCATCACAGAATCTCTCACATCACAACACTACAACATATTGGAAAAAGGATTTACTTTCAAAACAAATTATCTAAATTTACAATTCGGTGTATCTCGAATGTGAAAGCCCCTGGTGGGCTACCGGGGAAATATACAAGTCAAATGGAGAATTTAATGTCACGACGGCAAGTTGGCCATGGTAGCTCAATGGGTTAGAGCGAGTGGACAGAAAGCAGGAGATCCACGGTTCAAATCCTGGCCGTGGGATTGAAATTTTTATGTTGACTCTATCTATAAGCATTCTTATATTTCTTGGAATATCCTAAATGCAATTCAGCATCTAGTTGACTCAGATTACTAGTTAACATCTGTACGATTCAGATTATTTAGTCAACAGTCAACATAGTGAGCATCTGACCATATGTTCGTGGTCATTATGGACAAACAGAAAGTTTATGTCATAAGCTGATGTCATGAGAAATATATTGCATTACCTTGCTCCCATGAGTCAGCAGAACGAAGGACTGTAGAACTAGGAAAATGTGCATGCAAGCCACAACACAGGAAATAGGCATTAAATAACAAGGTGCCTGAATTCGATATGTTCCCAAGCATTCCTCAACCTTACACGTGACAATATATGACATGTGATATGTATTTGCAAACTTTGGGACTTGTTTTCTGAAACACATTTTTCTATCTTTAAGAAACATTTAGGGAACACTTTCTTAAATCCTAATAGTACATAGAGAAATAGCCCACACTTCAATCATTGAATATATTTCCTACAGATAATTTTTATATATACCTACATTTATGGCAATTTGCTCTGGAAACAAAATTGATACATTGTATTATGGATTGGAATATTAATGAAGGGTGATTGTTTCTTGTTTGAAATGAAAAACTGGTAAATACTGCATTTGTTGTATTACAACAAAGATTGTTTTATAATATTTTTCAAACATGTGGTTACTATCATCATAATGAACATTCTGTGTTAAGATACCACTTTGACTTTGCTAATTCCATTGTAATTATGTGAGCAAGACCTAAAAGCATATGTATGGGAAGATGAAATTAATCACTGTAAAGTACTGAAATTTGTTGTCCTTAGAACAACAATTTGAAGATGGCAATTCATTGTTAATTAACTAAAGAGTCACAAAATCTGTTAGGGTTGCAGATGAAAACAGATTACTTTCAGGGGGTCCAAAATGTAATTTCAATTTAACAATTTTGGAAGCAACATATAGTATAATCGCCCTGCTCAAACGCTTACCATGGATTTATCTTGGGTAATAGATACCTCTCAGATAACGCACTGATTACTCCACGCGGAGTAAACGTATATCTGTCATTTGTGATTTCTGCGAATTCCATTGGCTGAAGTGATGCGTTCATTGGTGCTTAGCACACGACCGGGAGGCGCGTCAGTTCCTCTCTCACTCTTACAAGAATAATCAGTACGTTATCTGAGAGGTATCTATTACCCAAGATAAATCCATGGTAACCGTTTGAACAGGGCGACTATACCTCCTCTACTTATCATCATTGGTAAAGCTGCAAGGAAATTTACAGCTAAACAAAGTAAAAGCAGGGAAGGGTTTATATTTTTTGTATCTTTAAAAGTGCTTGCATATCGAACAACTGTGCAGTGTGTGCTCATATTGTGATGTAGTGGCTGTGGCCCAAGTTACTGGGGGTTGGTGACAGGAAGTTGGGAAGATAAACAGAGATAAGTAGCACTCTCACCTAGTGTAAACACCAAAAGTTCTATCAATACATATGAGGGTCGTAAAAGTCAATCCGGGACTTTCTTTCCCAGGTTTACATGGATGCCTAGGCTAGAGGTTTTGAATGCATTAGACAGTGGCACCTGTGTCCTTTTGCTGGTAGACGGCGCTCATTTCCCCTTCTTCTAGTTAGAACCTTATTCAAGATGGCGGACAACATGTGAATGTCCACATGGAACAGCATGTTGTGATGAAGTGAAATGGTGAACACATGTTTCGTCACATGTGATGATGCGGTTCAGAAAATCCTGGCATTCCCTTTCATAGTGGATCTTCAGTTCTCTACAGACTTCAGCCCTTCTGTGTCTATCAAAAGCAGACAGCTGCTTTGGAACCCAGTGTGCACTCACTTTTCTGAACAAATGATAATGAATTACTGTGTTCAATGACAGGTTATGCGATGAATGTCCAGGATCAGCTGCTCCATACACTGAAACTTCCCAGGAATGATTACCAAGGGCTGTGATCCACCACAACCAGGATCATTAGTGATCAAGATTTACCATCTTTGAAATGCTTACACCAATCAAATGTCTTACTGCAACTGAGTGTCTCATCAATGAACTGAGCCTAAAGTCTTCTGTAAATTTCAGCAGGTTAAATGCCCTTGTTCACTAAGAACTTCATCACAACACGCTCTTTCATGTGGATGTTCATATGCCATCCTGAATAACGGTCTATCCAGAAGCATGGGAAATGAATGCCAGTAAAAAGACACCAGTAAAAGGACAGAGGAGCCACTGTCTAATGCATTCAAAATCCCCAGCCTAGGCATCCATTTAAATCTGAAAAACAGAAATATCTCGGACTCACTTAAACAACCCTTGTAAATAGATTCTTCTGGACGTTCCCCTTACTCCCACATTCAGAACATTCTAGAATGTTAAGAAATTGAAATTGAAATTTATGCACACTCTTTAATTACTGTGATTCTTTGCCCGCCTCGGTAGCGTAGATGGTAGCATGTCTGCCTCACGTTCAAGAGGTCCCGAGTTCGAATCTTGGTCAGGGTGAGTTACCTGGATGAGGTTCGTTCCAGGGTTTTCCCATATTCTAAAAGGTGAATGTCGGGTAACTCTAAGCTCCATGGACCCTGGGCCCACTTGAGCATCATTTCACCCATTCTATTCATCGTCCGATATGACTTAAAAAGTTAAAGGACGTAAATTAAAAAAAAAACTGTAATTCTTTGTATGATATTATATAATGGACATGAAAGTCCACTAAAGTTTTCTCAGAGGCTTCTTTATCAGACAAGTTCTTTAATGTGCCATAAATTTACATGGTACCACTGGCTTTACTTCCCTTCTGAAGGAACTACGCTAAGGATTTTTATGACTTTATGGCTAAAAAAGTGTCCATCACCAAGCTTGAACTTTACTTCAGGAACCAGAGGCTAGTATGTTACCCCTTATAAGCGAGTGTTCTTGTGAGTTAGTGAGTGAATTTTCATTACAACATTAAGTACTGCTATTCAGTTCATTCTCAAGTGAGGTAGCAATGATAATTCATCAAAGTTCTAAGGCTTTCACGGCCGGTGTCAATACTAGATACAATATTTACCGGGCTTGTGGGCCGTGGTCTATTGGGTTCCTTCTTCTTCCCAAACGTTTCGTCTGCGACTGCGGCAGACATCTTCAGTGGCGGCGAGGTAGAAGTTTCCTAGTGGAGATTTCAGCACCGACCTCGCCGCCACTGAAGATGTCTGCCGCAGTCGCAGACGAAACGTTTGGGAAGAAGAAGGAACCCAATAGACCACGGCCCACAAGCCCGGTAAATATTGTATCTAGTAGCAATGATAATTGTTAAAACAGGCTCATGAAGAAATAAGAACCTTAAAGACTGAGAACAACGAACTCAAAACGGAAATTCATCTCCTGAAGGAAAAAGCTAAACACAGAGATGACTCAAATAAAATTATGATGAAAATGAAGGAGCCTATTCCTACAAGCAACAGGTTTACTTCGCTATCATCGTTCGATAGTGAATCTCAGCTTTCCGTTGATGAAGGACTCACTGCAAATAGTGGTCTGCAGATAAAGAAGAAACAGCAGTAAGCTCAAAATTCAAGTGGATTAACCCTAACCTCAAAATCAGGAAACATGAAGGGGAAGGAACGGACAAGCCGGAAACGGAAAAATGCAAATTGTTAGTGCTTGGGGATTCTATTATTAAACATGTAAATGTGGATGGGTTTAAGTTGAGGTTTCTAAGTGGAATAAATGTGCAGCAAATGTGTGGTAAACTCAATGATCCCAGCATCACTGGAAGAGCAGAAGATACCGAAGTGGTTGTGCTACATGTTGGTACAAACAATCTAAAAAATTTGCGGAATGCCGAAGAGATTCTGGGTAACATGTACAATCTTATATGTGCGACCAAGAAGAAGTTTTCAAATGAAAAACTAGTAGTGAACAGTATAGTGAGAAGGCGTGACTTAAGTGATAGGTATGTAAATAATGTTAATGAAAATATTAGATGCGCATGCCATGCTCTAAGAGCTATTTATGTGGACCTAGACAAGAAGCTGGACTACTCGTGCCTTGGCAAGGATGGTCTACATCTTATCAGAAAGGGGTCGTTTACACTGAGTGAAGCTATAAAAGATGTAATAGGTGTAGTATGTAAAAGTCGGGTAAATTAGAAACGTATGAAGAATGTGAAAAGCATGTAGGCTTTGATAGCAATCCTCCTGAGAAAACAAATACTGGTGTAAATACTACCTGTAAAATTAGTAACAATAGTAAATTCAACCTATCAATCTTCCACCAAAACATCCGAAGCTTAAGGAACAAAAAGTGTAATATTGAAGTACTGTTAACATCTGTTTTAAAAAAACTCTACAGCAATTTGTTTAACGGAACATTGGTTGGGAGAAGATGCAACTGAGTATTTTAATATACCTAACTATGTGCTAGCATCTTCCTTCTGTAGGTCAAACAAGAAAAATGGTGGATCATGAATTCTTATTTGTGTGTACCGAAATCGCACAAGCAATACCAAAATTTTCCTTCAAAATTTAGAAATCATTTTGGACTTCTTTAAAAAGACAAAAAAGATCTGTAATTATATTAGGGGACGTGAATATAAACTATTTAACAGAAAATGCAAATAAAAAGCAGCTGCAAAATCTCTTTAATATGTATGGAATGGAAAACGTAGTTAAATTACCAACCCGTGTCTCGAATTCGTCATATTCTGCGATTGACCAAGTAGTGCTGAATATAAATAAGTGGAAATATGAAATTCAGATTTTTGAACAGCCCTGTCAGATCAAATGTTAAAATTAGTTGTCCCAGTAGATCAGCATAACCCAAGACAGAATGCAAAAAAAATATTCAAAAAGGTTAGACTTGCTAATGATGACAATCTAAGCTATCTAAATTTTCTAATAAGTAAAGAATCTTGGGAAAGCGAAATCTAAATGATGCCATGAATGCATTTTTGGACACATTTGATTTTCACTTTGTAACAGCCATACCAATGCGAAATATATATAATAAAGTTATAAGAGCAGCCAAAAAGTTACATAACGATAAAACAATAAATAAAGCAGTTAATAAAACTAAATCCATATGGCAAGTAATTAAGCACGAAATAAAAAATGGACCCAAATTGAAAGAAAATTACCATCTAGAAAATAATGGCCAAAAAGTAAGTGATCCTAAACAAATTTCGAAATTATTCAACCAGTTTTATTCAACTGTAGCGGAGAAACTGTTAAATACCCATTCTCTAGGAAAGAAGGAAAAATTAAGTGTAAAGAAAAATGAATATAGCATGTTTTTAATTCCAGTAAGTTGAGGAAGTTAAAGATGTTATAAAAAAATTGAAGAATAAGAAATCAGTAGGAATAGACAATTACTCTAACTGCATCATAAAGCATTGCTCCTTATTCCTAATTGAACCACTGATGTACTTGATAAATCTTTCACTTTCAAGTGGGACGTTCCCCGATAGGTTAAAAAAAGGTAAAGTGAAACCCATCTTTAAAAAAGGTAACAAAGGGGAGGTAGGAAATTACAGGCCAATTTCCATAATTTCAAATTTTGCAAAGATCTTCGAACAAATAATGTATAAAAGAGTAACAAGCTTTTTGGAAAAATTTAAAGTAATTAATGACAATCAAAATGGTTTTCAAAAAAATAAATCAACAAGTTCTGCACCGATGAATTTCATTGAACAAGTGTATGAAACACTAGATAGTAAACAATTAGGGATAGGCATTTTTTTTAGATCTTACAAAGGCATTTGATCTGGTTGATCACAAACTTTAACTAGAAAAATTATCATCGTATGGCATAAGGGGGTTAGCTTTAGATTGGTTCAGATCTAATCTGGAGAATAGAGAGCAATCGGTGGAAATAGAGTGTTTTGATAGCGAAACGAGTGAAGTTAAAACTCAGATTTCAAGTAGCGCTATAATGAAATATGGGGTCCCTCAAGGTTTGGTGCTTGGGCCTCTTTTATTTATAGTGTACATTAATGATTTGGCAGATAATGTAGAAAACAGAACCGATATAAATGTTACACTTTTTGAAGATGATACAAATATTTTTATCAAAGGGGTGAATAAGGAAGGGGCAGATGTACATATTGAAAATAGTCTAAAATATATTCAAAAATGGTTTAGTGCCAATATGTTAATATTGAGTAAGGAGAAAACAGCAGTCCTAAGCTTCTATAATAAAATGAGTGGAAGTCAATTGTATCCAAAATTAATGCTGGGACAAGACCAAATACATTATGTACAAACTATCAAATTTCTGGGACTAATACTAGATGAAAATTTAAGTTGGGAAACTCACATAGAGACATTGACGAAAAAACTTAGTAAAATGCGTTTCTTAATGAGGGCAATTACAGGCATGTCAAGCTTGAAAGTTCAGAGAATAATGTACTTTTCATATATACACAGTTTGTTGGCGTATGGTATAATTTTTTGGGGAAATTCTAAAGACAGTATAAAAGTATTCAGATACCAAAAGAAACTAATTAGAATCATAGCAGATCTCTCAAGCACAACTAGTTGTAAGCCATACTTCAGTAAATTAGGTATCTTACCACTGCCAAGTATATACATATATGAAACTCTTGAACATATGAAAGCAAGCCTAAGTTTCTTCAAAACAAATTCTGAAATTCATATACACAACACTAGAACAAAGAATAATTTATTTGTGAAGTCACACAAAACAAAGATGTATGAAAATAGTTTCACATATGCTGGCTTACTTCTTTACAATAAGCTACCTGAATCTATAAAAGAGATTGAATCACAACATAAATTTAAGAAATTGTAATTAAACTTCCTTAGAGCCAATAGCTTCTACAGCGTGGATGAATTTTTAAATTTGTAAATATTTAATTCGCTACCTTAATTATAAATATTGTACTTAGTTTTTAATTTGACGTGTCCTATAACATGTACATGTTTTAATAGATGAATCAATAAATCAAATCAAATCATACGACTGGGTGCTGCTTCATCAAGAGATTAAGATGCAGGTTGTGTTCAACTCCCTAACAAGGGAAGAGTATGTCATGCATTTTTTATTATGTTGGTGTGTTGTGAAGAAAGTGAAGGGCAGCAGAAATTGAACCAGTTTACATTAGTGAATTGACAGTAAAAAGGTGGACTAGATGACATTAGCAAAGTGAATGAGAAATCAGTGAAGTGTGTTAAAATTGTTAGAAGTCACAATACCAATATCACTCAGATTTGAAGACTGTAGTACTATGGCAGGTGTAGACAAGTTTCCATTTCTTGAGTTTTCTGCAATACAGTAAACTTTATCCTCTTTGGCCAGCAGCGAGAGCTTTGGACCTTCTGTAACAGATAAAGTATTCCATAAATTTACATTTTTATGTGATTTAAGTTGGTGGTCTAAGAAGGTCTATATTTACTAAATGCTAAGATTTTGTCCATCTCTTACGGTTTACCTGTTATGCAAAAGTCATCCAGAAGTAAGAGAACTTTTGAGGACATTCAAGAGAAAATTCAAGATATACATTTCATTTGGCAAGAAAATATCTTAAATATAAGTACTTTAAAATTATAATTTGAAAAATAAAATTTTCAAAAATGTTTCATACAAAGGGTAATTTGGGGTGGGGGTCTCATCCTAGGTATGCTGAACCTTTGATATTCACAGAAAATCATGAATGTTTCGTCTAACAACCTGTAAAGTGTTCACATGAATTTTGCTACTCATTATTCTTACAAATGCTTACCCTTCTATTTTTTCTTTATACAGATAAACATTCATTAACCATTTTGCTGTACACAGAGTTCATTTTTATCTGTAATTTTACCGCACAAAATTTGATGTCATCAATTGCATCGCTGATGGAGCGAGTATATATACAATTCCCCTAGCAGCTTGTGATTGTATTTGATGTTCTGACAGCAGCTTCGAGGTCCCCCTCTACCGGCAGGTAAATATACTATGTGAGAGGTGGGTCTACCTGCATAATATAAAGCTGCGTAATTTCGTCTGATGCATAGATATGATAGCTGCTTTTAAAAAAACTGTATACTGCAATGCAATAACTGCAAAGCTAATTATGCAGCCATAAAAGGATTATATCATGAAGAATTTGTGAAATGATGGATCAATGAACACTTATTTCACAATGAACATCTGTTTTTCTGTTACAGTAAACATATATGCATATTGTTAATCTGTCACATAAAATAGAAATATTTCAATTTGAGTTCAATTCTTTTTTATCATCCACAGGTTCCTCACAATGTAACTTCATTACAAACCAAAAAATTAGCAGAACATGTTCTAGGAATGAAGAATAAATTAGTGTTACACTATGTACAAAGCTTGTATCCAAGTCTAAACAAGAAAATATCTCTACTACATAATCTTATGTGTCCATTTTCTTATATTTCCTTTCTCTCTTTCCCTTGAACACTGTCTGTACTGTAAGAAGATATGGTTGAGGCCTTTCTGCTTCTGCTTCTAGATTGGAACCAGTCACCTTATAGTGTCCAGTGTCTCTCTTTTTGCGAAACTGATCCTGTATCTTGGAAATGTTTGATGTACCTATTGGTTTTAAAAGATATAAGGATACCCACATTAATAGACATTTTAATTAAGCATGAGAATGAAAAAAAATTTATATTGTATACTGATAAAATGCAAGGTGTTTGTGTTACAAATAAAAGTATGTCAATTTGATGGTATCTGGATGCTTCTGACAATATTACGCTCAAAGGGACCAGTCTGAATGCTGGATATGGATAGTGTTGCATAAACTCCTCTATGCAGTGGTTTAAATTATATTTATATGTCACACCAATTTCAGTGCCAGTATGAAAGTAGCATTCAACCATGAAGATGTGGTGCTCTATGTTCATATCCAGGGGAAGCTGGTTGTATTCGTTATTAGTGCAACCACAATCAGAGCGCTGTAATTTGCTTACTGTTCCATAAAACTTACTGCTTCTTCTCCGTAGAGGCCACTGTGATTTCTAGAGACTCAGCAGTCAACTATGAAGTCATTCATGCTCAATTGGAGGGCAGATAAAAATGAACACTGTATATATACAAATTAATGAGTTTATATTTCAGAAAAGTATAAGTATTTGAAAATTAGACTAGTAATAAGGAGTATTCCAGAATGATCATCTCCTAAAAAAACAGTATTTGACATAAATTGCATACTTTAGCAATAGCTAATTTTTGTGTAGTAAGACGTTTTCTATCACTTATGGTTTACCAGTTACAAAAAGGTCATTAATTTTAGAGTGAACAGGACTTCCGAGACTATTCCCAGAAAATTCAAGATATACATTTCGTTTACCATAAAAATACTTTACACATATAGTCATTTAATAAACATATATAGATCTAGTTTTGAGAAAATCATAATCTTCAAAAAATTTTTTTGTATAAATGGCAGTTTTGCATGGGGAGATTGTTTTATAAAATGTTCCTGTTGCATCCTTGGAAGTAGTTAAAGAGCTTGCTATTGAGAATACAGCTTTCTTTAGTCTTGAAAGTAACTGATTGAATAATTTAGGAGCATATTTTCTAAACTCAATAAATGCTACACTGCAGTTTTTCATAAAATGAGTTTTCTATTTTCATTTAGATACATGTTTCAAAAGGTTGCTTTTTACATGATTTATAGATCATATAGAAATAAAAAATGTGTTTAAATATATTAAAATTCAATTTTTTGACAGTATATAAAAGTTTGATTTTTCCAGCTTGTTTTCAAAACTCGACATACGCATATATAATCATTACTTCTGTCAGCTATTTTGTCTCTTTTAATTATACGATGCATCTTAATTTTGTTCTGGATATATTTTTAATTGCTTTGCTCTTTGTTACATATCTGCATTGTTGTACAACACATATTTTACAAGTATTGTAATTCTGTACCTTTTTTTTTAATTTACGTCCTCCATCCGTTATATTGGACTGTGAATGAATTGTATGAAATGATGCTCAAATGATTCCAGGGTCCATGGAGCTTAGAGTTACCCAACATTCGTCTTTAAGGATAAGGGAAAACCCTGGAAAAAACCTTATCCAGGTAACTCACCCTGACCGAGATTCGAACTCGGGACCTCTTGAACGTGAGGCAGACATGCTACCATCTACGCTACCAAGGCGGGCTGTTTTATTTGATACTTTTAACTTTATTAGCAATACAAAAAATATAAATACAGTAGCATATTACAATAATAACAATTTTTGAGTTTAATGTAATTAATAAATATAATTATTAAAAATAATTATATATAAATATAGTTAATTAACTGCTTGAAATGTTTGTAAAATACATGATTATATTTTGATAAGGAGGTTTGTCCTTAGGAGTCCAAAACCTTTTTTCTTCACAGAGTCTCTTGAACATTTTATCCACTGTGAAATCTGAAGGCAAATAAGCTCTCGAGGAGTTCCTCCTGCCAGGATGGCTCTCTCTGAATTATATTTCATTATATCATTCGTAATGGCAATAGTTAGGGCCTTATGCTCCTTTCCTGTTCTGTCCCCTCCTCTTCTTTCTTTACCAACTTTTCTCTTTCATGAAACCTACTTGCTAGTTAGGACGTGCCAGAAACTTCCTGAAAAGTGACAGCACAAACAGACTCCATTTCACCATTCATTTTTCTAATGTTATACTTCACTGTCTTCTTCATTTTGCATTCTTGGTGTTCACTACTCTGCGCTGAGGTGAAGAAATATTCAATAAATTTTAACAGAATCTTATTCTGGTCTGTTTTAATATCAAATGATGGTAGAACTGGGTAATATCATCATAGCAATTAAGCATCTTTGCTTTCCTTCTTTCCATTACCTTTTGAAGGCCAAACCTCAAGTCCATGTGTGCATTTAATAATAGGTTCCGTTTTACACCTTTAAGTTTACATTTGATGTTGAGGTAATCACTTCTTGAATCGTGATTTTCTCCTTCCAGAACATTCTTTGACTTGTACGATGTTGTCAGAATCACAAGGAACATCATTCATTTTGATTTAGCTTGAAGTGCCTCTATGCACACTAACATAACAGTATCAGGTATATGCTTAACTGAAAGTAAGCTGTAGCTGCTCTGACTAAAATGAAGTCTGTTTGCACCACTGTTTCCTGCTGGTAAATATTATTACAATAATGAGTAACATGATATACAGCAATGAAAGAAAATGAAAGAAAAATGAAAGAAAATGAAATGAAAGAAAACAGAGCGTTGAAGTAGCCATCAGTGATATTGGTTATGAAAAACAAACTTTGAACTGGAAAGTAGTAACTCATGGAATACCCCAAGGTTCCGTGTTAGGGCCTTTATTATTTCTGATCTATATAAATGACCTCTCACTTTATATAAAGGACATTGCAATTACAGTTCTTTTCGCCGATGACAGTAGTGTCCTGGTGACCAGTACAAATTTAAACGAGTGTATAATTAAAATGAATTATGTTTTGAACTGTATGTCATCAAACAAATTATCTGTGAATCTAGACAAAACAAAAGTGGTCACATTTATAACCTGTCGTACGTCACATACTCAAATATAAATTGGGATTAATGATATGTTATTAGAATAAATTGACAGCATAAAATTTCTGGGCCTTCAAGTGGACAGATGTTTAGATTAGAAAGCTCACATAAATTATATCTTACCTAAACTCAGCTCTGCCTGTTATACTATCTGAGAGCTGGTTAATGTGAGTTCTATTGACACACTTAAATTAGTATATTATGCATAGTTTAACTCTATTATGGAATACGGAATATTATCTTGGGGCAACTCAGTAGAAAGTAAAAAAATATTTTTTATGCAAAAGAAGGTTATAAGAATCATTACTAACACCCACAACAGATGCTCCTGTAAAGATCTTTTTAGAAGATTGAAGATATTAATGCTTCCTTGCATGTATATATTCTCGATCCTAAAATTCTTT
This sequence comes from Mantis religiosa, assembly GCA_030765055.1. NCBI lineage: Eukaryota > Metazoa > Arthropoda > Insecta > Mantodea > Mantidae > Mantis > Mantis religiosa. The sequence continues at coordinate 85,293,047 of CM060952.1, read as the reverse complement.
GTATGCAATCGTGCCTTATTTGCAACAAATAATGTAATTCATCGAATAAACACTAGACAAAAGTATAATATCCATTATCCCAGTGTTAAACTTTCTTGCTTCCAGAAAGATGTGTATTATGAAACTATCAAAATATTTGGTGCACTTCCTAATGTTCTTAAAGAAAAAATTGATAATTTCGGTGCTTTTAAAAATGCTGTTAGAGAGTACCTTAGCTCAAAATCTTTTTATTCTGTACAAAATTATCTGAATGACAAATTATCCTGTTATGCTTCTGTAGCTCTGTAAGTAGTAACTAACTGTTCCAATGACAAATCATTACCAATACATCTTTGATGCATGTTGAAAGTTTATTTTTAATGTATATGTATTGTCACCCGAACGTCGGAACATCCTATAGAGCGGGCAAGCAGGAGACGGTCGGCGTTTGCCCCGCCCCCTCGTTTGTCTTATAGCGTTAAGGAGGGGTGGCTGGGACAAAAAAACATCACTGCGCCGTCTCTTTCTGTTCCACCTGTGTTCTCGAACTTACGGGATATTTCATCCAATCGAGAACCTTCCAGATCGGCCAGCTGACCCTATATAAGCAACACGTCGTGCAAGAGGAGGGAGTCAGAGTTCTTGGCGAGCAGTATAAGAGTGCAGTGCTGGTGTACGACGAGAAGACTGTGTACGTGCATCAGAGTATTGTACGTAATTACGAGTGCAAGTGAAATTGTAACGGACGAACTGGTGAATTGTAATTGTGTGCATTACGTAATTCTGTGTAATTGGCAAGTGTTTAACTGTAAGTCAGTGGAAATAAAGAACATTTTTGAGTGGTGCAATTGGACTTTTCATTTCACGAACCCACAAAGTCACAGTATTTAAGAAATAACAAGAATGGTATCCATTGCAAAAAGGTTGAGACGTACTGGCATAAGCCAAGTGAAAGCTGAATTAAAAAGTGTTTGATTTTGTATCATATATAATTATTCCTGCTTTGTTTTCCATAATGTTGTTCATATTGCCTGTATACTATAATATGTGTCTTATGTTAACTTTTGTACATATATATGCTATTAAACTTTATACCATGTCCAGAGGTTCACAGCCTTTTCTGGCTACAAGTGAACCTACTGAACGCAAATCAATCTAATCTAATCAATGTGACATGCCACTCTAGTTCAATATTACCAACAGCATGCTAGGGAAAGACAGCTATAACACTCATAGAGTGCATATAACGGGTTCTGCTAAAACCTAGTGATTTTAAGCGCTTATATACGAGGCATTATTCAACTTTTGCTAAAACTGGGTTCAGAGGTTGACATAAAAGATCAACATTATGCCATTACTATGCCTAATTCAATTTTGAAAATTTTGCATTTATTGAGTTTTAAAAAATGTTCCTCATTTCTAGATTGAGCCAAAATCTTATTTACATAAAGAGAAATTTTTCATTCATGTCTTTAACAACAATGAAGCTGGAATGTAAAGGAAACCTTTAACAGATCAGGTATCAGCGGTGCAAGAAGTTGAAGTTAAAATTAGTACTGCTAAAGAGATATTGGAAAATATTTGTTAATTAAAATTCACTTATCTTAAGAAGTTGATGTTAATACAATGTTTGATGTTAATGTTGTTAATTATAATCCAGTTATCTTAAGAAGTTGATGTTAATACAATGTTTGATGTTAACAAATATTTTTATTTGTGTAATATAAACAAGCATTTGAGTTTATTACACCTGAGGGAAAACATTAGCCTACTTTAAGAACAAAAATAAGTTGTTCTCAATACACATTCAGTGCATCTTCACAGTGAGTTTTTTTTTATTATTCATCAATATCTGAATTCAATATTATTCATCAATATCACAGATCCAGGAGGACTTTGTTCAAAGAGCTAAGGCTTCCTTCAAATAGTTCTACTTTGTTAAGAGAAAAAAGAAACTTATATATGGCAAGATGCTCCTTTCAAGTGTAATAGTCATAGTTGTGCCTTCTTATGACATCTAATTGAAAACTATCCAATTGTGTGACTGGAGATGTTCTTGGCCTTTATTTCCCAGGAGTTACAATTTGTGATAGACCTGGCCTGAGATTCTGTAAACAGTCACCTCACTTTTTTTTTTGTTCCATTTATACCCGCCTTTCACTGTAGTGGTCATACTGGAACATATCGATGGTGTTAACTTGTAATCGTTGGGTTGTATCATTGGATCACGCACACATTCACACTCTCATTCATACTTTCGGACTCTGGGGAAGATGGGGTCCATCTTGGTTAGAGAAAAATCCCCACCCTCAGCCGGGAATCGAACCCAGGACCCCTAGCATGGCAGGCAAGTGCTCTACCGACTGAGCTACGGGGCCAGCCAGTTACCTCACTTACTTTAAGGGCACAGGCAGTCCTTTTTCTCAGCTGGTTGAAACGAAGCGATTCATTGTGAAGGAGTAAATTCTCTTCTTCCAGTTCAAAGAATTCCCTAAGAGAACAGACAAATTCTCTAGCTTGGCTGTGCAATATAAGACACTGAACATAAGCTGATCTTTGTCTTGAGCCATGAATCCTTGATCTACCTCTAATCCTACTGCCACTGCAACTTTTGTTTACGTTTCCATTGGAACAACCTTCCTCTCTTACCCTCTACGTCCCTTGCTCGACAGCTTGCTTCTTTTAAAAAATCAGACTGTATGTTAACAATTACACTAGAGAAATTTTTTTTTCCATATTCCCTGAAACAAAATAGGCTAGTTCTTACATAAAGTGATTTGCTGATTCCAAAAGTGCCCCTTAAAATGCTGTATCATATAACACTTTTTTGGTATTAATTTTTTATAAAAGCTTACAGAAATTCTATTTGACATCATATTTGCTTAACTAAAGTAATAGGCATTTTATTGCTAAATAACATTGAATATAATTGTAATTATTAATTATTATTATAATTAAAGTAAATCAACACAAGATAATGATGAAAACCATATACCTGAATAATCTCAGAAGTATGGGAAGGTACTGTCAGACTGAAATATTCAATGCCATAGCCATGATTTGAACCATGGATCTTTCAGTCTCCATCTGGCTGCTTTTAATCATTGAACTACTATGGCCAAAGTGCCAGCACAACATTAAATTCTATGACTCGTGTCTGACTGTACATTTCCATACTTCATCCTACATACGGCTAGTGTGAAAGAACAATTTAATTTCCAATCTCGGAAGTGTTCCACTGTTGATTATTTTTCGTGCATTGACATGTGCTCTTCCATTTGAGGACCAACAATAGTCTCCCAATCTCCCTGGCTGAGTCCCAGCCACCCTGGCAACGTCTTTCCATCTCAAAAATGTCCTGGTGAAAAATGGTCACCTTGCTTATCATTAACAACTCCTAAGTTTGTAGGGAAACTATCAAAGTAAAAGTGCAAAAAGTGGATTTTAAGTGACATTTGGTAACCCGTTTCTTTGTAGCTGCTTAACAGTTCTGACACTAAATTTTTGTAATTTTCTTCTTTGTTATTGCCCAGGAAGCCTTTCATCACTGATTTAAATGATTTCCATGCTGCCTATTCAACAGGTTTAAGCTCAGATTTAAAAACAATGTCTTTAAGAAGCGCTCTAATCTGAGGACAAATATACCTTTCTTTAATTTAGATTCTCCGAGTTTTGGAAAGATACTTCTTAAACACTCAAATGCACTTCCACTTTTGTCCAAACCTTTAACAAAAGTTTTTATTAAACCGAGCTTTATGTGAAGTGGCGGAAGAAGGACCTAGGGTCTGCTAGAGGCACATAATTAACACTGCTTGCTCCAGATGTGTAGCTTTCCCTTTTCTCCCACTCTTTCACTATAAAATGCTTGCCATGCTTCCCATCGGCAGAGAAAATACTAATATTTTGTGAAACCTCCCTGAAGTCCCGTTAGCAATGCAACTATATTGAGGTCACTACAAATTCCCCAGCAATGGTTTTGATAACTAATAGCTAGGTATCGGATTCATATGCACTAAAAACATTCAAAATATGCATGCATTTATGTGTAAAAGTCTTTAAAATATGCTCTAAAATATGCTAATATCCACCACATATATTATATAGAGGTAAAGCCTGCCTCAGTAGCGTAGATGGCAGCATGTCTGCTTTACGTTCAAGAGGTCCCGAGTTCGAGTCTCGGTTAGGGTGAGTCACCTGGCAAAGGTTTTTTCCCAGGTTTTCCCTTATCCTGAAAGACGAATGTCGGGTAGCTCTAAGCTCCATGGACCCCGGACGAATTTGAGCATCATTTTACCAATTTCATTCATTGTCCGATATGACTTAACATTGGAGGACGTAAATTGAAAGAAAAAAAAACAAACAAACAAATACAGGTAAATAATTTGATATACGAGGGCTATCCAGAAAGTAGATTACGTTTTGGAATAAAAAGTAAACAAAGTATAGGAAACAAATTTTATTATATACAGATGAAAGCCTCACTCAAATACTACTTTTCGACATAGTCACCATTCAAATTAAGGCATTTATCGTAGCGATGTACGAGCTTGGAAATTCCTTCGTCGAAAAATTCGGCCGCCTGCGCCTTCAACCACTTCGTTACCTCTTCTTGCAGCTGTGCGTCGTCATCAAAACGCTGCATAGCCAGCCACTTCTTCATTGCTGGGAATAGGTGGAAGTCGCTCGGTGCCAGGTCGGGACTGTACGGCGGATGAGGAAACAACTCCCACTTAAAAGATTCAAGAACTTCACGAGTGACATTTGCCATGTGGGGCTGGGCGTTGTCGTGAATCAACAAGATCTTAGAGCTCAACATTCCTCTGCGCTTGTTTTGAATGGCTCTTCTGAGTTTTTGGAGAGTTTGGCAATACCTTTGAGAGTTTATTGTAGTGCCTCTTTCCAGGAAGTCCACCAAAATCACACCTTTTCTGTCCCAAAAAACAGTCGCCATCATCTTCCTTGCCGACATTGTTTGCATGCATTTCTTGGGTTTTTGGTGAGAACTTGTGTGCCCCCACTGCATTGATTGCAATTTCGTTTCACAGTTCACGTGTTTCACCCATGTTTCGTCACCAGTAACGATGCGATCGAGTAAAGAGTCGCCATCCTTATGGTAAACGTCCAAAAAGTTCAACGCTGCAGCCATTCGCTGATTTTTGTGGTCCTCTGTCAAGATTTTTGGAATCCATCTTGCACAAAACTTGTGGTAACCAAGCTTTTCGCTGATGATTTCGTGCAACAAACTTCGCGAAATTTGTGGAAAACTCAAAGAAAGTTCCGTTATTGTGAACCTTCGATTTTCACGGACTTTAGCATCGACTTTTTCGACAAGTTCGGCAGTCACTATGCTGGGTCTCCCACTTCGATCTTCGTCGTGAACATTGGTTCGGCCATTTTTAAATCTGATGACCCACTGACGCACTCCACCTTCAGTGATAATGTTGTCCCCATACACTTCACAAAGCTGCTGATAGATTTCTATCGGTTTACAGTTTTTTGCAGTCAGAAACCTTATTACTGCACGCACCTCGCAGCTCGCGGGATTTTCAATTAACGCAGACATTTCAAACCGTCACAGTATCTGAACGGAGCACAGCACGAACCTCTCACTAGCACGGCTAGATGCCGACTGAACTGCGCAACGCTCTGACCTCAAGATGGCCGCGCTAGCCCCGCCCCTAGCGGAAACAGACGAAAACGTAATCTACTTTCTGGATAGCCCTCGTATCTATTCACTATTGAATCTTCTTCCTTAATATTGCGTCATAATTTGATTTACAATATACAATCATTTTTTCCATATTTTTAGGAGTATACATGACATTTATCAATGAGCTTGTATGCAGAGAAGGATCTTTCAGCATCTACAGACACGATTGGATAATATTTATAAGCACTAACATGCTCTGGAGGAATTTCTCCTGGAAGCTCCACACTGTCATCTTGGAGATATTTGCTAACAGAGCATAAAATATTAAAATAGGATTTCTTTGTAATATACTGCACAGTTTTTCACTCAGTATTTCCTCATATTTTGAAGGAACACACGGAAGTTCACTCTTCACTTCCTCAAAGATTGATATAGAGACATGAAGAAACAACCCAATCGTTTCTAGTTTTTGTATTGCTTGAGGTATAATTTTGAAATGCACCTTTATAATAGTGAAGCCTCTCTGCAAGTTTCATTTCTGAAAGTGTCCTGTGAATGTTGAATTGCCAAAGCATCATTTGGATTCAGACTGCAGACAACTTTTTAACTGTATTGAAATTGTCAGATTAAAAGAGAGCAGTGCCCCAGCAGGTAAGAATTGGTTCTAGGGGTAGAGGATGTTCCAGGAGGTTTTTCCTATAAGCAGCTACTTGGCCAGAGACTTTCACAAAGACTTTCTACATAGTAGAAATTAGGGTATTTACTTGAGAACACTTCCACTTGACATCTGCTACCCTTTGAAGCTCATACACAATACATGTAACATGGATTAAATGGGGCTGAAACAGCATGCAGCATGCAGGTTGCAGCATCTGAAAGCAAAGTCTGAAATTTATGTTTGTTATCTGCTTCTTAAAGCATCATTGTTAAAGCGAGTATCAGTAGAGTTATTGGTGGAAAGGTTTCTGTAATACCACAGAAGAAATAAAAAATAGATTTCCCAGCTTGTCTTCGCTTTGTTTACCTCCTAGAAAATTTGCCACATGATGTCTACAGGAGCTAGTAGTTTCATCCACCATACCCCATGTAACACCAATTATTCACAATCCAAATCATTTGGATTTCTTTAGTTGTTGTTTGATAACAGCCAACAAGATAGTTTTTCCTAAGGGTTGATTCATTTGGAATGGTAGGATTACAATATTTAAGAAATTCTGGAACGTGGGATTGCTAAGTGAATTACATGGAATATTTGCTACAATTAGCACTTGGCATAAATCACTGGAAAATTTGTTTTTTAAATTAGAAGAAGAGGGTTTTTGTTGTCAACAATGTTTGCTGCAAGGAACTTTGTTTCTTTTTAGCTGCAAGATGTTGATTCCTTACTGAATTAAAAAAAAAAAATGTTGGCTTAGCGAAACTTATTCTCACACGCAATTTGTTTATTACTAAAAGCTACCTTTCTATGTGTAGTATAACCCAACAGCTTAAAGTCCTAAAGCCACAGTTTTAAAAGTTGACTTTTTGTATTTTTATTGAGTTTTGCCTTACAACATGAACACAGGACAACCTCTAACTTAAGAGCAGAACGAAACTCTCTATTCAGGTGCTGATAGCAAAGCGGGGAATCCCTGATGGGGTATCCTACAAATATAACTCATATCACATGAAGCCGAGTCATATACACACAAAAGACTTGATATGGGTTGACTCGCTTGTAGTAGAATATACTACTTATGTTATACAAATTAGAAAGTAGTTATATTATTAATTTATAAAATATGACTCAGTAGTGTAAAAACATTTGATATATGCATGAACATGCCATAATCTTGAAATATACAACTATACCATAAATATGCAAATATATGCACCAATGTCTACTAATAGCATCTAAAATTACGGACATACAGTTGTATGTCTTCTTCATCCCTATGGCATGAAATAAAGGTACTAGTAAATTGCCATTATGTAGCAACACTGACTTTAAACTGTATTTAGAAGAGTCAATAAAGAAGAGGCATCAATCTTTGACATAATGCTTTATACCTAATTCCTTCACTAAACCTAACATTAACACAGAAACATATGTTGTCTTTTGTTGTTAAATACTGTGAAAACTGTTTATGTCAATATTGGCAAAATGTTCTTTTAGTCTCTCTTCTAGGAAATTCCACCCCATAACCTGGAACCCAGTAATTCTGACTCTATTATTACCTAATTTCAAATCGCGAATAAGACTGCTTAGTTCTTCTTGAGAAAGAAAATTCTCTTCACTTTGTTCACATTGATATGTAGGGTCTTGGGATATTGAGGGTTCATTGTCACCTACATCGTGATTTGAACTTGATCCACATATTCTTCAACCCATGTTTTTGGAGGATCAGGCACCGGAAGATCTTCACTATGAGGAACTGGCAACACTAATTTGACACTCAATTTATTTATTTAAATGGTTAGATATTACAAAATTAAGTAATTTAAATGGTTAGATTGTTCTCTCCACCCCATAGGCACTGCAAACAACAAAGATCTGCATTTACGATGTAGCCATTGAGTAAGACCAATTATGCACGATATGAAGCAATCATGGGGGCAAAATCTTAATCTTGATCTCCAAGGGCACAACCAAAGTGTAATGAATGTAGCCTTTTAGTAATACTTATTTTCCTTTTTTTCCCCCTTTTCCTTTCCTTTTTTGCTTCTGTGATTTAGGGGTGAACTGTCCACACACATAACAAAAGTTATTGGGATTATTAGTACATTTCCTATGCTGGCTCTTATCCATATCTATAACCTCTCTTTAGCACCATGAATTAACTACATTACACATTCACAGCTAAATATAAACTAAAAGAAGAGTTCACATTCTAATACAAAACAACACAGATGAAAAACAGACCATCCAGTAGAGTACTCAAGATAAACATCAGTTTATTTACTCAGTGAAATGAAAGATAGATGGAGAGGAGCATAATAAAACAACACTATGGAGCTAAGGTCATAAATAAATAAATGCTTAAGATAGGAATCTTTTCCATTACAGTAAACAAAGTAAGATGTATTTATTTAGGTCTTTATAAGTTATGAAGTTCTGCATCAGTAATTTTATGTCAACTTAATTTTAATTTCAGTGGGCACACCCATTTAAATACAATTTTTATAGTAGACTGTAAAATTAAATTTATAGATAAATCTTGTATTTTTTTTTTTTAATTTACCTCCTCCAACGTTAAGTCATATTGGACGATCAATGGAATGGGTGAAATGATACTCAAATGTGTCCAGGGTCCATAGAGCTTAGAGTTACCCGACATTCGTCTTTCACGATAAGGGAAAAACCCAGGAAAAACCTTAACCAGGTAACTCACCCTAACCGAGATTCGAACTCAGGACCTCTTGAACGTGAGGCAGACACTCTACCACCATGCTACCGAGGCTGGTGCTAAACAGTATGCCTACTTATTTCAAATAATATGCATTTTCTTTGCAGGTATAAAAATATTATTTAATAATAAAATGGCTGTCATTTTAAGTTAATTAATGTATCATACCCCATTTCTGTAACTTTTTATAAAAGAATAGGAATAAAAATATCTCAAAAAAAAATTACGTGATACAACATTTTAAGCAGCATTTTTTAAATCAGCGTGACATTTTGCATAAGAATTTGCCTATTTTGTTTCAGGTACAACTGTTTTCTCTGGTATTATGAACTGAAATAACATATAATGCTCATAGTCATGTATGACATGTATACACATAAAAATGTAAAAATACTTTCATGCTTCACTGATCATTTTATGGCCCATTTTAAATACTAGAAATAAAATATTTATCTTGTACATAGCTTCAGAACCTATTTTAGTATCTAAAATTCCAAATCTACTTATTATAATACTGTTGTGCATATGCTTTGTTTGGAAGAGGAGTAAACAGCTTTAAAAGTTAGCTGATTATATGTTAAACCATGTGGTGCAGTTGGGTAGAGTGGTGACTTCCCCTACTCAAAAGATTATGGAGTTCAACCAACACCTAGAACACAAAGTCTGAACTGTTACTATCAATATGGCCATCACTAAGGGCAAAGATTTGGTTTGCACTGCTTTTGCACATGATGTGAATTGGTTTTATTTAAACGTGTCTAGCAAGTTCTATACATTTGTACATGCAAGTGTAAATACAATCTATACTAAATGGTTTTAAAGTGCTGTGCTTTTAATTGCCAGAAAAGCTATAATTGGTTGAAACAAACTATTTGTGTTCACATTTCTAATAAAGCAGAGAAAAGGAAATGGATCAGGAACCATTATAAAATAGAACTTTAATCCCACAAGGAATTCTAACACACAATTAATATTTATGTATTAATTTCCGTGAACTATTTTTCTTCAATTTATCAATCCTAGCCCTGCAACACCTAACTTTCCACAGATCCATAATACTAATCTCTGAGTAACTATCATACAGTGACTGTTCATATTTAATGCATTAATCATTGTTTTTGAAATATATTTCATCTAATTAAAACTGTTTTGCATAGCACAATAAGATTCATAAGCCCTGTAACATACGAGGGTGAGTCAAATGAAAACTTTAAATTTGTAAGAACAAATTGAAATTGCATGCCGTTATCCTGTAAGTTAGTAAGCGTGCTACAAACAGCATGCAGAATGGCCTGTAGGTGGCAGCATAGTGCAGATGCACACATACCATCGCAGTATCAGTATAAAGATAGCCGCCCCACTTGCGACTTGCACCAGGGAAGAACCGCATTCTCTTATTCGACTTTGCATAATGAAGGTGTGAAACCTATTGAAATTCATTTACGAATGAAGTTTCAGTACGATTATGCATGTTTGTCACAGCAACAAGTCTACGAATGGAGTAGGAAGTTCGCAAATGGTGTGACTTCAGGTCAGGCATGAGTTCTGACTCCGTAGAACATTGCAGCAGTTGAAGCCATAGTGAAGGAAAACCGCTGAGTAACACTGAATGACATTGCAGCATGCTTACAGATTAGTCATGGGTCAGCACACCACATTGTGCATGATGTGCTCCAGTTTCACAAAGTGTCTGCAAGATGGGTGCTACGGTAGCTGACTTCTGAAATGAGAGACTGACGTGTTGATGTTTGTGAAGAACTTCTTCGGCGCATTGAATGGGAAGGTGATGACTTCCTTACAAGAATCACTACTGGGGACGAAACCTGGGCTCACTTCCACCAACTGGAAACGAAGAGAGCGAGCAAGTAATGGTGCCATCCCTTATCACCAAAACCAAAGAAGTTTTGAACAGAACCATTAGCAGAGAAGGTTATGCTGAGTCTTTTGGGACGAAAAAGGTGTCATTTAGCAGCATTACATGCCTAGAGGGACCACTGTCACCAGTGCATCATACACAGATCTCCTAAAAAATCATCTGTGGCCTGCAATCAAATCAAAGTGACATGGATTGCTGTCAGCGACATGACAATGCAAGTACCCACACTGCCCGTACAACAGTTGCAACAATCACAGACCTACATTTTGAGTGTCTTCCTCATCCACCATACTCACCAGACCTTGCCCCAAGTGTTTTCCATATGTTTGGACCATTCAAAGATGCAATGGGAGGAAAGAAGTTCCGTTCCGATGAAGAGGTACACCACGCGGTGCATGAGTGGTTGCGCAGACTACCAAAAGCATCTTTTTCTAAAGGCATTCATGCAATTTGTAAGCACTGGAAAACTTGCATTGAGCATGGGGGAGATTATTTTGAAAAGGGATACAGATTTGTATCACTTCTGCACAATAAATAATACTTAAAAAATATTTAAGGTTTTCATTTGACTTACCGTCATAATTTAGCTAGTTGTTAAATACCCACCTTACTCTTTAGGTAATTGTCGAGAGTGGCTAATTTCGTTAAGTAAAATAAGGAATTATTGCATTAACACTTTATGATTAGGTCAAAGAGTTCTCTCATGTAAAATTGCTTCATAATAAATTTGTAAAATAACTTTAACGGCTCTATAAACCTAACCTTGTTTTTCCATTACCTTATCCAGTATAACCATACAGTGTTTCTTTCAGCTAAGTAATATATTAGCACAACAAGGAAAGTTATAGAAAGCTATTTCTTGTAAAACAGCATTGTGTTTCATAAAAAATAGGAGTTCATAATCTAGTACAAAAGTGAATCGAGAATATATTGACACATTGCTTCACTCACACTGTTTATTCACAGGACATGTTTCAAGAGCTCTTTCTCCTATCAGCTGATACTCGACTAGTGCAAGTTGTAGTGGTTTCCTCTTTCTCCGTTTTGTCAATAGATGGCGTGATGTACTTGTCAAAGATGTCCGGTGGTGGAGTTTCAAAATTCATGACTCTATGACGATTTTTGTTGATGAAGATTTTTTCCCATACGGAAAGGTCTATGAGGTGATTAACATATTTTATTAGAGATGTTTCCAAGTTGATGTCATGTCTAGTATTCAAAAAATGAAAAGCCACTGCTGATTTTTCTGTTTCACCATTTTTAATGTTTCTTAGATGTTCTTTAGTTCTGATGTTAATATTTCTTTTTGTTTTTCCTATATAAATTTTAGGGCAAGTTTCACATTTGATCTCATAGATTCCTGGTTTTTCTTTGGTAGTGATTGAATTTTTGGGAGGGCCTTTTAACAAATTTCTGATATTAAACCTCTTTTGAGGTGCAAGAGTTATGTTGTGTTTTGAGAAGATTTTTTGGAATTTGTTATAGGCTGATGGGTGGAAGGTGAATTTTTTAAAAAGTTTTTCCTCTTTTTCTCCTGTAGGTTCTAGGGTGGTGGTTTCTTTTATTTTCTTAGCTTTGTTGAGTCTGTTAACTGTTTTGTCTACTAAATTTGGGTTGAAACCGTTGGATACAGCTACTTTTTTTATGTGTAGGTATTCTTCTTGATAATCTTCTCTGTTTAGTGGAAAGTTGATCATCCGAAAGATTAAACTGTTGAAAATGGCATGTTGGTGTTGTTTTGGGTTGAAACTGTTGTTCTTGATGTAATTATCTGTGTGTGTCGGTTTCCTGTAAATACCAAAGGTGAGTTTGTTGTTCATTTTTTTGATCTTGATGTCCAAAAAGTGAAGCACACCATTCTCTTCTGTTTCCAATGTAAATTTTATAGCTGGATTTTGTATATTCAAAAGTTTAAGACCATCTTGTATGAGTTTTTTAGGTACTATTGCAAAAATGTCGTCAACATAGCGATACCACACTTTGAAATAATTTGGAAAAGTTTTTGTGATATGTGTTTCAAAAGCACTTATAAATAAATCTGCCAAGAAGGGAGACAATGGGTTGCCCATAGCTAGGCCTGTTTTTTGTTTATAGTTCTGTCCATTAAAGCTGAAAAAATTTTGATTGATACAAATTTCTGTAAGTTGTGAAAGTTCTTCTATTTCTTCAGATGTTATTTGTATTGATTCCAGCATGCAAATCTGTGGAATTAGCAATTAAAAACAGTAAAATCATGACTAAAAGAGATAAATTGAACAATAAAATAGACAATCCAAAAACACCATACATATATGGTTTACCCAAAATACATAAACCTGAAATTACCCTCAGACCAATAATTAATAACATTGATGCACCCACTTACCAACTATCAAAATGGCTGGTTCATATCTTCAGATCCTTCACAAAATTTGAAAATTTAAGTATCAAAAACTCGTTTGAATTGAATTGTTAAATCTCCTGAAGGACACAAAGATCAACTCTACAGATGCTTTAGTTTCATTTGACGTCATTTCTTTATATCCAAGTATACCTACCAATGAGCTTATTCCACTTCTCAAAAAATGGCTGGAATCAATACAAATAACATCTGAAGAATTAGAAGAACTTTCACAACTTACAGAAATTTGTATCAATCAAAGTCCTAGACTTTACAGTTCAGACTACTATTACGTCAATTAATGTAAATTAATTGTTCTTTCACACTAGCCGTGTGAAGTCAACCTCTGTAAAGGTAGTCAGAGGGAGCCATGGTAGCTCAGTGGTTAGAGAAACCACATGGAGGGAGATCTATGGTTCAAATCCTGGCTATTGCATTGAATTTTTCAGTCTAATTTTACTTTTCCAAATCTTATTCTACATGCAGCAAGTGTGAAAGAATAATTAATTTCCATCTTTATGTTGTTATAAATGGAACAATGTGTGACTTGATATACTAAGAATAAAATCAGTTTGGTGTTACAAAGTGTGGTAATAAGATTCCCATGCATTCCTCATAACACCAAATAAGAAAGTCAAAACTCAAAAATATAAATAGATAAACAATTGAAAATTGAACAACATATGGGGAGCTACATCCTGTCTCTTGTCTGCCAATTTGTTTCAATGCTCAAGCCTTGTATTCTAGGGGTTCAATGCTGGGACAAGATTATTAGATAAGACTGATTTAAATGAATCAACTTTCTGGCATGTACAAGAAACAGGATAAAATTGTGATATACTGGTTATGTTGGTTTGACAGTATTAATAAATAAATTTTATAACTAGTTTATACATACCTTCTGCCAGTACTGTCTTGTGACAAAGGATGAGAAGTCTGAAAAGAAAATTATACAGAAATCTTAAGTTTTACACATAAAAAGTATATGTATACGTTTCAAGACACACCACTCTAGAAACATGTCTCAAAATTTCAAGTTTTCTAGGAGTTTAATGAATGTACACAATTTATTTTCGATTTCTCCATTGCTTACTTATGGCAACTAGAGGAATTATCACACACCAGTTGGAAAATTGGTTGTAATATTTTTATGGAAATTGGTGTTTAAGAGTTCCATTGACCTCAAAAAGTTATTTCAAGGGAAAGATCTTTGTATTTGTATGAATTACTTTACACAGCATGACTAAATAAAGAAGTCAGATGACTTATTAAAGACCAGCATAGTTCCAAGAATGCAATAATAATAAAAAGAAAGAAAACTGTTATGGGTTTATCCATCTCTTACTATGTACATATGTATATGTTTATAGGGGGAATCCTAAAATCCTCTGAAATACTTTCATTAATTCTTTTATTAACCCATTAATTCCCAACTTATTTCTTACTAAAAAATGATTTAATCTTCAGTATACGTACAAAACAACATACTTATCTGCTTTTCTATTCACCCAGTGTTCCAAAATCACCCAATCTATAAGTAAACCATTGGCCATTAATATTATCAAAACATACTGTAATCATAAGCAAATATATTTCCATCAACATGTAATTTAAACTTTTTTCCTTAAAGGAATAACAGACCATTTGCAAAAGCACTCATTAACTTTAACATTAGGGTTTGCAAAAGATTTTTATTGACATGATAAGGTTCCAAACAATGTGGCAGAATGTTGCATTACACATTTTGCAGAATGTTAGTGGTCTCCATCTGACTATGCCTCTGTGAAGAATATGTAGCCATCAAGCGACCTCTTTCATTAATTCTCAAATCAAACTGTAACACATGAGACTGTGAAACTAGCTGCATCTGTTCCCATTTGGAAACATCTTGAGACATTGCACTGTTAAGTATCATCAAAATTCAAGAAGTTTGAGGAATTTTGTCCATATATTTCCCTGTAGATATATTCAACCATTTACTAAGCATGTCCAAAATTTTTCTGAAAAGGGCCCAGTATCACCTTTTTCCTCAGATGAAATTTTTCATTTGAAACATGATCATTTTTTGGAATTTTTATGTACTTAGGCACATTTTTTTAACCTTGTTTGTTTGCAAAGTTTTTCTTCTTTGGTTGACTTTTCAATTCCAGAAGCATTTGTTTCCTGTATGTCACTCTTTTCAGAGGCAGTGAAACTTACTTCAACTGGCTGGTAATATCATTTATACCTATGGGATCAACATGTGCATCTTCATCAGACTGTCTGGGTGAGGGGGAAGAATCACATATGTACAACCAAGTATCCATCATGAATTTTACTGGCGAAGTTATCATCACAGTAACCAACACTTACTTCTTCTAGTCTAATTCCTTTGATTATGATGTCAGAATTACTATACGCCATACTTCTGAATGTAATTTAAAATAAAGAAAAGAAAAAAGAAATAACTAATAGACTTATACATTATCGTTCGCTTTTTCAGTTATTGCAGAGTTGCGAAACTTTCCCCAAAATAATAATAAGACATATGTCAGCTGACAAGTAATGCATCTGTCATATTGATGTTCTAATTTAATTAAACCATCTGCAGTGTGATTTATCATGGTCCTCAAAATAATTGTTTACTACATCAATGACCTCCTCGTTGCTGTGTAATCTTCATCCTCCAAGAAATTTTTTGCGGTTTGGGAACAGGTGGTAGTCATTGGGTGCTAGATCTGGCAAATAGGGTAGATGTTCAAGCAATTCAAACTTCAATTCATACATTTTTCCCACTGCAATGTCTAAATGATAGGCTGGAGCATTGTTATGAAGAAACAAGTGTTTTTTTTTTTTGTTTTTTTTTTGCCAAATGAGGTTCCTTTCTTTCCACCTCATCACTCCAACATTGCAGTAAGCTTAAGTAGCAGTCACCAGTGATAATTTTACCCTTGTCCATGTAATTAATAAAAATAATTCCCTGTGCATCCCAGAAAACACTCGCCATATCCTTGTTAGCTGACAAAATTGACTTTGCCTTTTTTGGCGCCATCTACTGTTTTGACTGTGATTTACTTTCTGGAGTGTGATGACGTTTCCAAGTTTCATCCATGGTAATAAGCCCTCAAAAATTCATTGAAAAGTTTATGTTAGAGCTCTAAATTCTTAACAGAAACAATTTTTTCCAACTTTTAATCTGGTGTCAACAAACATGGCACCCATTTTGCACAGACCTTGTGAAAGCCTAAAACATTAATTAAAACGTTATCTGCACGTTCTTTTGATATGTTTGCAGACTCTGCTATCTCAAAAAACTTTAATCTGCAGTGTTCCAGTACTAAACGATGAATTTTTTGAATTATCTCTGGAGTTGTGACTTCCACAGAGCAACCAGTGCGAGGCTTATCACTAGTGTTCGTATGTCCCATTTTAAACTCTGCAAACCACCTTTAAATCACTATATATGAAGGGGCAGAATCTTTAAATGTACTGTGCATTTCCTCTTCATTTCTTTAGTCATTATGCCTTTCAAATGGAAGTATTTAATCACTGCTCCATTTTCATGAAACTCTACCCTTGTCGTGTTTAAAATGCTGTCATTCAAAAACTAACCCAACTATTGACCTGTAACTATGGATACAAGATGGTCTGGAGTTAAACTATATGAGGCTATTTTCAAACTGGCTCAGTTGTGCCATCTCTATGCGAGGTCCGGGACTTATCGGCTGACCCTCATACTTTAGGAATCAATGTAGTTATATGTTATCCATGCTTCAAAAAACACAATATATAAGTACAATACTGTTGAACACCAGTTCACTTTGTTCCTAACAGAAAAACTGTAGAAAACAAATAACACAGACGACAGATGCTTGTTTACTATTGCAGAAGTAAGAATTTTGCTAGCTGCCGTACCTTGAAAAGATTTCCAAATGAGATAATGTATGTGCCGAGAAGTCTACAAATAGATCACTTGTCTTTCAGCTCATATTTTCAGCATAAGATTTGCTTACAGATGTGCATACTTTGCATGATGCAGTATGAAGGATTATGTAAAATACTACATAGAGCAAATTAAAAGAAACCTAAAAGCCAGGTCAAAGAGCACTTTAGAAACATCAAATTAAAACAGGAAGGTATATCAGAAGCAGCATTTCACTTTTGGAATGAAAACCATAAAGGAAATCTCTGAAGTAATAAAAGATACATGGTCTAGAATTAGAAATGTTTTTTGTATAACTGAAGATAGATTGAGGACAGTAATACATGTTTAGGTGTAGTATATAAACCACTTATTTTCAAAGTGTTTTTAGATATGTGTTAGTCCTATGGGGTAGCAATTCTAGAATAGTTGAAATTTTAAGAATTCAAAAAAAGATTGTTAGAATACTGACAAATTAAAAAAAAAACTGAACACTGTAAACCATTATTTGTTAAATTGGGAATTCCAACGGTGATAAATTTATATATCTATGACATGTTGGTTAAGATCAAAGAGGATCTACATGATTATAAAACTAGAAATGGAATACATAAACATGAGACAAGAAATAATAATGTAACTGATATGCCATACCATAGATTGCAAAAAACATTTAACAACCACAAAGTAATTGGTATAAAAGTTTTCAGTGCGCTTCCACAAGAAATAAGGAGTTTGAATACTCTAGCGTTTAACAATAAATTCTACAAATGGCTGATAAATCTGTTTTATTGTTTGCGCGAGTTTTATGAACACAAGAGGAAATTGTAAATTGTATTCTTAAGTATTGGGTGTGTGTGTGTGTGTGTGTGTGTGTGTGTGTGTGTGTGTGTGTGTGTGTGTGTGTGTGTGTGTGTGTGTGTGTGTGCGCGCGCGTGCGCATGTCCAATTTTGTGAGTAATGTGCTAATGTATATAATTTGTTTATATTTATATTCTGGATGACGAAGTCAATTGTAATTGTTTGTAATTACCAAATGATGAATAAATAAACATTAAACACCGATAACAACACAGAATCATAATACAGACATGTGTTATTTAGAGCATGACATAGAAATTTTAGGAGAGAAATATGGAAGTACGTAGGTTATAACAATGGGGGATTTAAACAAATTTCGTTTTGTAGTGAGCCTTAGCTATATAGTAGTGTTGCCCTGTAGCCTTGGACCTCCCCTTTAACATTTTTATAACCATTAAAACTGGGCACCATAAAAGTCAATTACATCACCCTAAGCAGAGAAAGGCGTGAACAGAAAAGAAAATGAAATGATCCCCAAGGTCTTGAATACTTTAATACTATCAGGAACGAAGAAAACAAGAGTTCAAGGATGACTGGATAGTAAAGGTAAAACAGGGAATCTGATATATGGAAAGGAAGTAATATCAGTCCAGGTCAATAAGTCACCAAGCTGACCAATGCTTATTGGTGAGCAGCCCTTCCCTTTAGTTCATCACATAATTTTGTTTGGGTGGGTTCATTTAGGTCTTCAGATTATAGAAGTAATTTTTTTTTTTTATTCAGGTTTGGTATAGTGATATCTCCTCTGTATCCTTTCTTTACACTTAAAGAAGATATGGATGGAAATCACCTAGTGCCCAACTTTTAGTCAGTGTACCAACATAACATCAATATACTTGATTGCAAGAGAATGAATGGTTTCATTGCCAACTGCTTAACATTAGATACTAAACAACCAACAATGGGGGATTTTAATGTTAGGATAGGAGACAATGCTGTTAGTGTAGACAGTGATACAATATTTAGAAATAATATAAGAAGAAAGGTGAACTTGTCAGGCATAGGAGACAAGTGTATAGATAAGACAAGTACTTTACAAATTTTAAATGGCAAGTATGGTGAAGAAAAGGAGATTTTACCTTTGTTAGCAAAAACGGTTATATTGTGGCCTATCAATATGGGGCATTTATAAAATAATTATAAAAAATAATTATTTATAAAATAATTATTTATAAAATAATTTTAAGGTATTAAATTTTAAATCAAACAGTAGCCACTTCACACTGCTAGCAAATATAAAAATTCAAATATAGGGCACAGGAGGAAGGGAAAATAATAGTATACAGCATGTGGTCTTTAAATGGAAATAACCGACAAATCAATTTATATTATTGAAATATAAAGTGCAGTGTACTAACAAGGAATAATATTTACATTAGTAAACCATAGAGTAGAGAATGCATTAAATATGAGTACATTAATGCAAATAGGAAAGAGAAGAACATATAAACAAATTAAATAAAGAACAAAGAGGGGTTGAGAGGGGTGTATAGAAACTGAAAGGGATGAGAAAAGGTTTTCTACAAAAACAGTGTCCAATATGCAGGATAAAAGAAGATATAGAGCACATAATATTTAAGTGTAAAGAGACTGAGTGATGGAAAAAATGGTTCAAAATGGATAGAATTGTATTAATTAAAATTTTTAGTAAAAGCGCTATGACACCTGGAGAGGTGTCTCTGATACTAAATCTGGAATTGATGAAATAGATAAATTGTGTGCTACATACAATGAAGCCAGAACATGAAGGTGACCAATGGTTATATTTAACCATATTAATTCTAGTGTTATCTTTCTTGGAAACCAAAACAAATATTCCACAAGACAGAAATATTTGAAAGTGCTCTCCTTAGCTTTAGTGTGACAACAGCTACAGAGAAGAGCAGCAGCATAAAAGCTACCTAATGATCTGAAAGAGCTTCTAAAGAAATATTGTATAAAGCCAAACAACCCACAGCAGGTGAGTTGCTGAATACACCAGAATCATTAAAAAAGAAACAATATAAACCCTACAATAAAGACAAAAAAACAGCCAAACTAAATATGCAAGTTGGAAATGTAACACTCCTCTCTGTTTAAGAAAACATGCCAAAATTATTTTCAAATAACTCCTTAGTCGGGGAAAACAGAAGAAATAGCTGATGACTGAATAACTGAACATTTCCAATGACAAAATGTATTTTAAAAGAATAGGTTATTCTCTTTACGTATACTTGATGCACATTGTAATGCACACTCTATTCGTATTATATTTTAGCTGATGTATTTAATATGACTATGCTAATAAAAGTCATGTATATTTAACCTAAATAAAGCCAAAAATTGGGGGAGGAAAGAAAAATGAAAACAAAAAGAAATATAGACATATAATCACATAAATACAGCACGGGCCTCCCAGGCCCCATGCCACCAACAGTGTTCTGCCAATGCACGTGCCTAATGGAAGGTTAAAATGTGAATTCCTTCGCTTTCACTTAAAAACATTGTGTGTGTATGAATGTTCAATGCTCAGTATTTGATAATACAATACGACTCTGTTTTTTTGTGTAATTTCAACATATAAACTGCATCAATAACAACTGAAAATTTCTATTTGGTTAACATAGGAACTTTTGATGTATGGAACAACTGATAGCTAGTGCTATCTCACACAAATAATATCTTTGATAAGGTATACAAAACAATGAAAGTATTTTAAAAGTGTTTAAAAAGTATTTAAAAGTATTTAAAAAGGGTTTGTGGCAAAGGTATATATTCACAATTCAATAAACTTTATCTTTACAAAGTTTCTGAGCAGCATTATTTATTACTTTGACTAATATCACTATTAATTCTTCACAAGGAATTTACGAGGGCCGTTCAATAAAGAATGATCATAATTTTTTTACGGTCATAATTTTTCGCAATAAAATTCAATCTTATTATATTCTGTTAGCTTAATGTAAAACAAACAAGCCATAGTAGTTTCATTGTTGGTACTCCTGGTTCCCGCCTGTGAGAATCAGGCAAGTTCAGACATGTTCGGTATCGCCTACCGCTGCAATGGAGGTGTCACGCAAGGAACAATATGCGGCTTCGAAATTCTGCTGTCGTCTCAACAAATCTTCAGTTGAGGCCTATACAATGTTACAGGAGGCCTATGGAGAGTGTTCTTCCCTACACCCAGCTTTAATGTGGTTTAACATGTTTAAAGAGGGGAAACAATCAATTTCAAAGGAAGTACTCCAGTTACTGCTCTTACAAAGAAAACATCAACACTGCTGCTGCCATTGTGAGAGAGGATTGATGAATTACCTTCAGATCATTTTCTGAAATACTGAACATTTAATTGGGTGTCACCCACACGTTGGTGACAGAAACATTACACATGAGACGTGTTTGTGCACGATGGGTTCCAAGACTGTTGATTCCCAAACAAAAGGACATTCGCATGCAGGTCTACATGCAGTTAAAGTTGATGTTAGAAGAAGATCTGGAGTTTCTTTCAAACGTAATCACTGTTGATGAAACTTGGCTACATCATTTTGATCCTGAAAGCAAACAGCATAGCTCAGTGTGGAAAACTCCTTCATCACCAACCCCCAAAAAAGCAAAAGTGGTTGCTTCTGCTTGTAAAGTTATGGTCATCTAAATGATATTCATGGAATGGTTTATCAGCATGTTGTACCTGTACACACATCAGTAACTGAACAATACTACAGGGATGTCCTGAAAACTTTGCAAGTCCATATCAGGCGCAAAAGATCACATTTCCGTGACGCAAGCTGGATGCTGCACTACGATAATGCACGGCCGCATATTGCCAATGTTGTTGCTGAATATCTTGCAAAAATAAACATAAAGTGCATCCCTCACCCTTCCTATAGTCCGGATTTAGCCCCATGTGACTTTTTTCTATTCCCTAAATTGAAGAAACGACTTCATGGGAGGCATTATCCATCAGAAGCAGTGGTGAAGGCTGCCAAGGCGATTTTGAATAATCTCTCAAAAAAATGGTTTCCAGCATGTTTTTGAAGACTGGCAGAAACGCTGGGACAAGTGCATCGTATTCAGGGGAGACTATTTTGAGAAGGACCATCAAAATTATGAGGATTAGTAAGAAAAATTGTGACCATTCTTTGTTGAACAGCCCTCGTAAAAAAGTTATGTATGCAAGATTATTAAACTTCCTCAAAAATATGCGTTATTAATTAAAAGTCAACATAGATTTCGGGAAAGAAAATCTATAACAGGTGACAGATTTTCTTAAGCATGCCTACAAAGCAGCAAGCGAAGGTTATTTGTAGATTTAACAAAAGTATTGGATCTCTTGGTGGAACACAATATTCTATGCCAGAAACTAGAAGCAGTGGGTATATAGAAATTCAGAAAAATGTATTGGAATATTCCTCGACCTGTCTAAAGCTTTCGATTTAGTTGATCATGGAATACTATTAAAGAAATTATCTCATTACGGAATTAGGGGAACTGCAAATAACTGGCTTGTCTCCTACTTGAGAGAGCGAAGGCATATAACAGAAATAGAGTTTGTTGATAAAACTACAAAGGAAATAAAAACTATAAAATCAAAAGCTGCTAGCATAAACTGTGGAGTTCCACAGGGTTCAGTTTTAGGGCCACTGCTATTTATTTTGTATATTAATGATTTGGCACTTTATTCACAAAATTCTTTAAAATGCTCCTTATTTGCAGATGATACGAGCCTCTTGATATCAGGTCAAAATGATGATGAACTCAAAGAAAATGCAATAAATAATTTGAAAGAAGTATCAACTTGGTTTTAAAATAACAAATTAGTTATAAATAAGGATAAGAGTTGGGCATTGGATTTTCATAATCAAATCAATAAGGCAGTTAATTTACCTGAAATTATAATGGATGAAAATGAAATTAAACATACAGGAAAGACAAAATTTTTAGGAGTTTGGATGGACGACAGGCTAATTTGGAATATACATATTGAAAGTCTAATGAAGAAATTAAGTAGCATTTGTTTCCAAATATCAATTTTGAAGCACAGTGTAAATTTGAATACATTAAGAATAGCCTATTTTGCAAATTTTCAATCATTAATTTCTTATGGTATAACAGTATGGGGAAATAGTAGCATTATCAAAGTATTTAGAATCCAAAAAAGGGTAATTAGAATTATGATGAATTTAAAGAGAACAGATAGTTGTAAGCGATGATTAAAAAAATTAGGCATATTGTCATTACCAAGCATTTACCTTTTAGAAATAATAGTACAGGTTAAAACGAACTTAGATAAATTTCAAAAAAGTAATGATATTCATGACCATAACACGAGAAATAGTTCAAACTTACATGTCACCTATCATAAAAAGAAAATGTATGAGCACAGTTTTAAATTCAATGGAATTCATATCTACAATAAACTGCCAACTGAAATAAAAAACATTGAGTCCTTCACAAAGTTTAAAAACACATCAAAAAGCATTTGTTACAAAAGTGTTACTACTCAGTAGAAGAGTATTTAAATGGCAAAGGGTAGGAATAAAAGGAATGTAAATTTTAATTATTAATTTGGTTATTATGCTTAACAACTTATTGTAATTCTTGTTTTTTGTTACCATTTTTTGTGTAGTTAGTAATTTGACAATTCCACATGAGTTGTATGATTTACGGATGCAATAAATGAATTTGAATAGGAAGTGGCATTAAAATGGATTAGGTTTTATTTGGCATAACTACATCACTACAAAAACATTTTCTTTCCCTCTTCATATATATATATATATATATATATATGAAATTTTGGAGCAGATTAAGAACATTTTAAAGGAATTTGTATTAAATTTGCAGATACATGGTCACTGTACTTAAAGCAATAGTCAACTATTAAGTTATGTACACTACACTGTTCTATTTGAGTGAATTTCACATACATATTACCAAAAATTTAAAAATATCACCAATATTAAGAAATTTAAAAATACAGTGAACAAATTCCTACACAAATCATTGTTTTTATAACAAAGAATATTTTATCACATTTAAAAATCATTCCTACTAGCAATCTCATTTTTCCTGTTGTGGCCATGCAGTTGTAGTTGCACATAATAATTAAATACTTTATTTTTCATATCAGATGCACACAGACACACTATATGCCAAGCTTCTAGTATTTTGCTGTATAAGCGAATCAGCGCTCTGACAGTTAAGGTCAAAATGCTTGGTCACATAATATTTCCTGCCCTACAAACAGAAAGTAAAATGTGCATATTAATATTCTTTACTTTAAGATTGTCTTTCCAAGGATGCTGAAAGTAGAATCAACTGAAAAATTAAAATCTTGGCTATAGCGCTGAATTCTTCAGTTAATTCTACCTTCAGAAGCAATAGGCTAGAATACACTATATCAGATAATAAGTCATTACCTCAAAAATAAATGTTTTGTTTCTTAAAAATGCTGTCAATTGCCAGGATCATATAAGTACCATTGGTATATTGGAATTTCATGCTGCAGTTCTTTTACATGCCAGTAAATACTAATGACAGAGCATTCAACAACATGCGCTGCACTCGCCTGTTATCTTGTTTATTAGACGAGCAAAATATTAGTAACATGGTGTACAATGTGTGACAAAACACAAATTGAGCATCTGGCAGCTGTGTCTGACATGAAATGTTAGCCAATTAATTATTATACTCAAATGTAAATTACCACTGCAGCCGCCCATTTGTCACTTTTCTCTCTTCTTTCTCCTTATCACAATATTCAATTACAGTATACATAATATTCTGCGCTTGCTTATGTATGACACATTGCTGTCCAGAAGACATGATTGCATCTGAACAGAGTGTACATACACTGTCTAATGTGTATGTGCAATAGACTTGCATATACAACTCTGTTGTTACACATTCCTTCCGATACGCTTCCATGCTTTGCCATATAATGTTAAGGGTACTTTCACTTTTTAAGTACAATTAAATGCCACCAATATGGGCTGGGTCTGAAGCTGTGACCTTGGGATCTGTAGGCCAGCAGCTAACCAACTGAGCCAATTAGACCTCAAAGTTATTTTCTTTTCTTTTTTCTTTTGTAATTTACATCCTCCAATGTTAAGGCATATCGTACAATGAATGGAATGGGTGAAATGATGCTCAAATGAGCCCAGTATCCATAGAGCTTAGAGTTACCTGACATTCGTCTTTTAGGATAAGGGAAAACCCCGGATAAAAAGGGGAAATACCTTAAGGAAAAACCTTATCCAGGTAACTCATCCTGGCCAAGATTCAAACTCGGGACCCCTTGAATGTGAGGCAGACGTGCTACCTCTACGCTACCGAGGCGGGCAACTTCAAAATGAAATGTGTAGTGTTTAACGCCCGCTTTTACTACATAGGGCACCGCAGGCGAGGCAACTTCAAAGTTGAATCATATATCTATTTATTAATGATCTCCCTAATGCACTTTCCCCTTATTATATGTACTGTGCTATTTGCCAATTTTTCAAACAATAGCATAACACAATTGAAAGAATATGTTAGTACCATAATAGGTAGGTATAGATTAGAAAACTGTGTAAAAATTAATAAATCATCTTTATATACTAATAACAAATTATTTTTATTGTCTTCTGCAGGCATACCCAGTATATCTACATAAACAAAATAAATAAGAGTGTTAGTGAAGCAATGTATCAATATCTTCTCGATTCACTTTTGTACTAAAATAAATGAAGTTATTAATAGCAAAAAGTTCTCTGCAGCAGGTACCTATAATTTTTTTTAATTATCATCCTCCAACATGGGTAACATTGGACAATGAATGAAACAGGTGAAAGTATGTTGGAATGAGCCAAGAAAACATACTGCTTATAGTTATGAATATTCATCTTTCAGGATGAGGGAAACCCAAGTAAAAATCTTATCCAAATAACTCACCTTAACCAAGATTCAAGCTTGGGGAGGATGCTAAGGTTAGTTGGAAGGACAATGCTATCAAGCCTATGTATATTAGTCATTAGTTCATTACATTTAGATGCTTAAGTAAAGTTCATATCCTAACTGCTTTAAAAACCATGTATCATGGCTAAATACAATCACTAATTAATTTTGTGCTATTCCGTTTTGGAATATTTTCAGGCTGTAAAATAAGTAATAAGTATTATGGTTAAACTTCCCTAAGGATAGATAATAAGACTATTAGGAGAATTAAATGGCTACCTCTTTCATGTTTGTGCAATTTGGAAATTGCTTTATAATGAACAGATTACCATAGTCACTATAAGAATAACAATCACACCCATCTCCAGTAACAAGCTGATGTTGCGGATCAAACACAGCGGAGGGTGATTGATGTTTCGGGAGTAAAAATGTAACATTGTTTGATGAACCCAATTTATGTGAATTTATATGGTAAATATGCGAGAGCAAGAGAGAGACAGACAGAGAGAGAACTGGATTGATTGTACTGATCTACAAATGTTTGATATCATCTATATGGATAACATCTTCCAACACTGTTGGTTAGTTTAATTTCTGTTGTTAAATAATAACAAAGGAGCAGCCATTCCCCAAGTTAAGGGTTTCATTATTTAGTGTGCGAATGCTGTATTGTATTATGTTATTATCAAAGTAATATAAGAGTGCATAGTATAACTTAAGTCCATTCCCATATGGGGCTGCATAAAGAGTAAGCACACATGAATGTATAATAAGTTTTTTATTCAGTAGTAGTGCATATGATAAGTCCAGAACAGCAGCTAAAGAATACTAGAGGTACTTACAGAAAAACGGCAAATCCAATAGTCTTCATTGTCCAGCTTGTTGAACATCTGCAACTTATAACAGTCTGCAACTTCTTGTTCATCTAAGGGAAAATGCACGTATATTAATTAGATTCACTCTGTTTCCGATTAGCTCAAGTAATAGTAAAGAACAACGTTGATTACAACGTTTGATAAGTAGTTGGTGTATTACCTTCCCTCTGCAACCACCGACACCAACTTGTCTCATTGGAAGACCAGCGGTAACTGAAGCATTATGGAGGTAGCGATTGCAGCAACAATCATGCTTTCGCGGCAAACGCACGCTTCTCGATACTGCCAACAGTTTTTTTTTTTTTCCTCTGATAGAAGGACTTAAGTGGCTTATTGACTATCCATTAACTGAAATATTTTAATTTCTGTCACTTCATTTGAAACTTTCTTCTTTTAGTTTTAATTACAAAATCAAATTAATGTAGAATTGCTTGTACGTACTTTTCAACAACATTTTATGCGTCATAAAAAATTCAATTCTGTTCATTGGCTGTCTATAGATCATTTTACATGATATCAGGCATATCAACAACTGTCGGTATGAATATATAAAGTAAAGGAAAAAGTCATAAAAATAATTTTCTTTAATATTGTAATATTTTCACAAGGAAATATTTACATCCTTCCGTTTCGCTAATTAATTATCACTACATATTGTGCAATGCTGTCATTTGTTAAGACTTGTTATATTAATGCACTACAGTTGTTTTTAAATGTAATATTGTTCGAAAAACTAAAAACTTAATTTATAGAAATAAGTTATCACTAATCGTTACATATGATTTATATGTGAATAAAAGCTTTTCTCTTTGCTCGTCTCCCAGATTTTTTTTTCTTGTGTATTGGCAGCAGTGAAGCTGCTGTTTGCCGGGAATAAAGGCGTGCATGTGAATGCAAACCGTGTTGCCAAATTGGCTTTCTTTCAGTTAATTATATAGCTGGCTAATGAGTGATTTAGCTGGTGTTCGGACGTATGATATTTTTCACAATCATTTGGCTTTCATTTCTGACTCTACAATAAAGCATTAAGTGTAAAATCCATAATAGGAAAATTAAAAGTACTGAATAAAATTTCAAAACAAGTTTAATACCTCGTTTAAAGCTATTATTAGACTGAATTAAATGTTGTATGTATAGTGGGCTCGTCAGCACACTATCCACGAGGTCATGGTCTGAGAGGAATAAAAGATACGGGAGAGACTTTCCGAGCAATGTAATCAGAGTTCCATAAACATCCGTACCTCTAATCGCATCTCCAATGTCATTACTCACTCTAATTCCTCTTAATTTTAATTGTAAAATCGTATAAGTCACTAGTGTGACACATTCTCAGAGTAGGGAAATAATTATAATAGGAAAGTAATTAAAGGATATAATCAGAAAGCTAGGAGCAGGTTTATATGTAGAACTTCATCTGAATTAATAATTTGCTGCCATTTATAGAGACGCTTTCTGAAAGAACAATCAATGAATTGCAAATAGCTGCAAGATTTAAGTGAAGTGAAAAGACTGTTCTAACGCTTCAGGAAAACATGGAAAAACAAGACCTGCACAGCATGTAATGAATTGATGACTTTGATAGATGTGTAATTTGGAGAATTATACATAACTTTTATGTTGTTGAGAAGCGTGTTAAAAATTTCTGCCTATTGTTTGGGAAAAGATAAATTTTCTATGGGGACGGAGTTCCCTTTGTAAACCAAGTAATTTCAGAGCTGGGCTTTAAATGGAGCCAATGTTAGAACAAAAGAAATGTACTTACAGAACGCCCTCGCATTGTGACTTGGAAGCAGATTTAGTGGTTAAAATAATGCAGGGAATAGCCTGATCCAGGAAGTGTAAATGCTTCCTGGAAAATTCTCTTCTCGTTTACAGGACCGGAACAATCTGCAGGCGACTACCAAGAACAAATGAACCATATGAACTTCGAGAAAGTTTGGCTCCTAGTTTGCTCCTTCTTTTGGTGTAGTGCTAGACAATGCTTCTTATTACACCCACGCATAGGAATACTGTGATAATGTTGCAGAATAAAGGGTTCGTATGAGTGATTTTTGGGTCACACTAGTTCCCTTGCCCTCCCATACATGTGTGGGGCCAAGGCGAAACGAATGGTTTGAGAAATAAATGTAACAGGTGACTTATCCTTACAGAAATTGCACGATTTAACGCTTGAGGGTAGGTATATCATTTGTAATCGAAGTGGACTGGCAGGCTTGTTGTAAACATGTTGAAAAGATAAAAATACGGTGTAATTGGAAACATCCTTCGTTGGGAGATGACAGCAACGGTTCTTCTACTTCCTCTTTCTTCTGCTGAGCGAAAACAAAAACAAGGCGAGTGTGTCATTTTTATAAGTTAAACATATTCCATTAACCGAATCAAATTTAAATTTCGCTTTTTTGAGCGACATCTTTGCTTCAGTCTAGCTGAATGCGCATTCCAACGTTGGCATTATTACATTTTCGTAATCGCAACCAGAAATATGATCCTCTTTACTTCCTAAGCTGACGGACAGAGAGGAGGTAAACAATATAATTACGAAATATACACAGTTTAGGGCGTTATCGCAAAGCTGTTGCAGCGCCAGCCAGTTTCAAAATAAAGCATCATATCAGTGTTATTATAATCTTTTCCACTGTTAGGAGAGGAAGTCTGAAGATATAGGGCCAACTGAAAAATTAAATCTTGTGACTACTTTTAAAACAAAATTTGCTATATTTGTCTCGGGGGTGGGGGGGGGGGTAGGGGCAATATGTATTTCATTTTTTACATTATTAAAAGCATTGTAATTTAAACATGCAGCAGCAATTCTCTCAGACAGTTGGACTTTACAATAATATATGCCGTCCTCATTATTGTGTTGTGCACAAACAAAACACCAACCGACAGCGATCTGTAATACGAATACCGTCTGATAAAACAATGGCATTTCCACAGAGTGAACCTCCCCCACCCACCCAATAAACAATGATCCATATGTAGTTTCTCTCTAATGTCGCCGAAAAGCTTTGTAAAGCTTTCCTCTTAAACACTTTTCTCTTCTAAATGCTCTTAAACTTGAGCAACGTATAATTGTAGGAACTTTGGTGGTAATGAATTGGATGTGTGTTCATAAAAGAGTATGTGTCTCTAAAATTGGTACATTTCTTTTCTTATTGCGGAAACAGTTTTAAATTGTAGCGTTATGATACGTTGCCTAGAAGTTAGCAGATAGTTTAATTCTAGTCAAGCAACTCTATTTGTAAAGTTGTACTTTAATAATAGAAATTAACGTACTAAAGGAACACTTTAATATTAAGATGGCTAACATTTCACTTTAACCACTGCATGAATAAAATACAATCACCAGGCCTAAATATCTGTTGTCAACTGCAAAACATTCTTTAAAGAACTAAACATTTTGCCATTACCTTGTATATATTTATAAGAAACAATTGTATTAATACAAACACGCATCAAAGATTTTACCATAAATTCTGAAATCCACTGTCATAACACAAGAGATAAAGCAAAACTACATATAACTCCACATAACAAAAAATTGTTTGAAAATAGTTTCTACTATAGAGACATTAAATTTTACAACAAATTACTATTTAAATAAAAAATTAAATTCCATTAGGCGCTTCAAAAATATCTCAAGCAATTTTTAATTGGAAAATATTACGCATTAATGAAGTATTCACTTGTATTTTTAACAATGTATAAGTTTAATCTACATGTACAATATCATTTTAAATAATTATTATTTAACTCCTATAACATTATAATTAAATGTTTAAAATACTGGACAAATCCACAACATGTATATGTTAAATTGGATGAATAAAACTGAATTGAATATGTATTGCAGTTTTAACATTTAGTAATAAAATGTTAATTTGTGACTACAGCTACAATTTCTATTTATTCTTTCAGTAAAGTTCCATTAAACATTGTTTTTCTTAATATATCAATAAATGACCCTAATTTGTTATTCAAACTATACTAACAAATAAAACTACGAGCCAACATTGATTCTCTAGGTATTAACCAAGCAAGCTTGTGACACACATCCAGCCAGCCTTGATCTAAATAGACCTATATTCCAGAACACAGTTTTTCTATTTTATTACAGTTAAATTAAAGTGTAATAAACCTTTCTAATGATTAGAGTAAGTGTTCTATGGCACTAATGAATCAGGACTTATTTATACATCCGCCGAAATTAACAAACCTTCCACTCGTGGATAAAATACGCCTTGATTCACTAGTACCATAAATATCTATTATCAGTCAACTTATTACTCGACAGAGCGTTGAGGCGTATCGGTCTTCAGGTGACCAGCGCTGTGATCATCTCTTATCAGGTCTTATCTGCTCGATTAGAAGAGTGAAATATCAGTAAGTTGACGTACAGTAAGTTACGAAATATCTAGAAACAGAACGATTGGAAGCTGCGTATGCTATGTTTTCTCGCGCCTGCCGATGTATGACACGTTGCTGTCCAAAGGCATGATTATATCTGAACAGAGTATGATACAATGGACTCACCGTGTATGTGCGATAAACTGAGGTAAATATCTCTGTATTGCGAATTTTTGTCGATACGCTTTCTTGCTTTGCCATGTAGTAGCTAGTATTGTTTATCCACTCATAGTGCACAAATGTGATAGCCGGGGCAAATTCATAGAAGACCGAGTTTTGGAGAGTGGAGCAGTATTTATGTCATCACTGGAGCTCGAATTTATATGCACTATAAAGTATGAATAGATGCATGCATGCATCTATTCATTAAAAGTATCCTAAATATGTTCTAAAAACTTTATAATGTGTATTTAAAATAAAGTATATTGTGACTTTGTGGGTCCGTAGAATTAAAAGTCCAATTTGCTGAAATTCTAAATGTTCTTTATTTCCGTAGAAATACGCTGTTCAATTCTCACGTAACAACATTACATCACGTATACAACACAATCTTCCAAGGTCGATGATAATAACAAACAGCGTTCAATTTAGAACATCAACTCTCGTTACAACATCACTCTCACCTGTTCTTGCTTACCTCTCGCGACTCACTCTCGTTTTACAACTGTCCGCTGACGTGTCACAATTTCTTATATATCTCATTCATAATTCGAGATATTCCCGGAACAATAAAGAAACCGAATATTCTATCACCTTCCAGAAGCGTAACTTAATCTATGCCGGCAATTCCTTTATCTCAGCTATCTTTATTTGCCGGCTCCTTGTGTACACTAGCCACGCTATCGCAGATAACGGCTTCGCGACAGTATTATTTCACTTTATCACATTTACAATTATCTTGATTAGTTGAACTGGTTAAAAATTAATATGTATTTAATGTCTCACAGAATATGTAGTTTTTTTTTTTTTGTAATGTTCTTTGATACTATTATTTCTTGAGTTATGGTGAATGTTTATATTTTTGTTTTATATTATTTTTGTATATTAATTCATTCCTACTATAAAATGTAATATAAGCATTGTTAAGGGCTGTTTGCCATCATTTTATATATTTTTGTACTGTTCCCTAGCATGAGCTACGGCTCTGGGAATCTTTTCAAATAGCAATAATTAAATAATAAATAAAATAATAAATAAATCTTGAAGTAATCAAACAATACATTCCTAAACACAGTTACTAATTAAGTTCTATTAGTCTCTCTTTTAGTCTATTTTAGCATTAGTCGTGTTTATTGCAATAAAGAATTAAACATTTTTCACATTTTTATATATCTATGAGCAGCTGTTTGTAGGTGTTGCGTAATCTATAACTTTTTGTTACAAAGCACCTATAAGAGCGCTATAAAACTAATATGGATTTATTTTAGTTGAATAAAATTAACAATCACTAACTCGATAATCGCAATGATTTTTAAAATATGCCGAAAATGCAAAAATGAAACTTAATGTTTTAACACCTTGCACATTAATATATTTCCATCTATTCTAAAGAGCAGGATTTCCACCATTTAATTTCCGTCAAACCAGATAAGCTTTATTGCCCATCTCCTTCAGCATTGTGATATTCCCTTTCCAGCTGATCACACTTCAGAAATTATTGGATAATATTAGCAGCCCAATAGTACAAGT